>VXAU01003093.1:0-59838 GCA_013399695.1 Formicarius rufipectus
GAAGTCTGGCCATGATGATGAGATAGAACTGACTGTGAGTTCACTCCGCAGAACACAATACAGATTTAATACTGACAGTAAGTCTTTCAGTAGTCTTCAGAGACAAATATAGCAACCTAAAAAGGCATTTTCTGGGAAGTGGGGGAATTTGCATTATTTCTGTAGTTTTGACCCTCCAACAGAATGTGAAAGCTGTAATAGTTCTTAGATGAAAACACTGGTGCGGTGCAAATGTCAAGTTCTTATTCACTGAAATTTACATGTACTTCATTTAGAGGCTTGATTTGGAGATATGACAGCAAACACCTGCTGCTGATTATGTCCACAGAAAGTTCAGAATCAGCTCTGTTTACTGGTAATATATTTTATTTGGTTAGGAATTGCCTCAACAACATTGCAAATATGAGGTCATGCAACGGATTATACCTTTCCCTGATCCTGTTTTTACTGGACATGTTCCTACCAGAAGATGACATAAGGAAAATGAAAAAAAAAACAAAACACTGGTATTACTCATGTTAATAGTCCTGTTGTTCTGCTCTATAGTGCCAGAATATATTTTAGAATGGTAACTGGCAAAGTACCATCTGCAACAATGCTGTGATGTGATGTGATGTGATGAGGTTTGCTAAATGAAATAGCTCCTTCTCATGTTCCAGTACATTGAACACCACACAAAAATAAATATAAATTATACATGAAAATTAAGTACTCATTTTACATTGGCTCATATTTGCTAGAGTGACAAACAGAATTAGACTGGGACTAGCATGGATGTTGGGAAAGAAACTGCCAAAGGAACCTTTCACAGACTTAGCTTTTGCATTGAAAAAAAAAAATCATAGGAAAAAGAAAGGGTTTTACAGTGAAATAAGAAAGAGCTACTGCATTTTTGGGAGATTTCATTAAAAAGCTGTTCTTGTTCCCAGTGTGAATTTTCTTAACCCTTGCTTTTGTGGGAGCAAGTCAGGCTGTGAATTGCTTTAAAATATAATACCTGGCCTGCTTTCAAAACTCAAGAAGCAATTTAGTTACCTGGGGTTTATTATATATTTCTACTTCAAATCTCACCTGTAGTTTGAACATATTTTATCTTTCATTTCAATCCACTTGCTATGACAAAAAAGCCCATGGTAGACTAGGATATGGTAATAGAGGCAATTATGTCATTGAGTATGCAGCACTACTCTTAGGTTAAGGTTTCACACCTGGATGTCATTATTCTCTCCTATATCAATTTATTATTTAAGGACTTAGTATCTGAAAGCTCTTAGTGTGCTCTGGCAATTAAAGTTGCAGAGATTCTGTCTGTAGTAACTGTATTTATTTTGCTCTCATAGCTTTTTGTGATAGAATAATTAGATCTGTTTATAATTCTGTAGTGGCAAACTCCTCTGAAACTGCCAATATTTCTCAGCCCCTCTTTAATCATCTGCATAAAACCCAACTTTATGTAAAGTATGTATTATAGATACACACACAGAACTAGGAAGCAGAATTGTAATAAAAATTCATGTAAATATTTCAATTTTATTCATATTGGTAGACCAAATTGACTTTTGCATGGGAACTAGAATTGTTGGGTACCTTTCATAGTATCTTGCCAATGTTAAAAAATTTTCAACTTTAAAAGCATGAACAAAATTCATTTTACCTTGCTAATATTAAATATATATTAAATATGTTATGGCATTTAAATTATGTTGTTATTCAAGTTAGGCCTGTGAATTACAACTGTTATAGTTTTAGAATCCTGTGGAATGTTTCTTTCCCCTAGCACCAAATGAGGCTCTTATCTTTCTCCACTGCTACTAACAAAGGGGAAGGTGATGAGTGAAGGAGTTACCTAGCAACAGTAAATCACTTGGGTGTGGTAAGGGAAGGGGGCACTTTTTTGTTTTCAGCTTGCACGGGAGGAGGACTACAGAGAAGAAGAGAGAGAGATAGCTCTTCGAGAAAACCTCTGCACTGCGAGTTTCGTCTCCTTCCCTTTTTCTCCTGTTTCCAATCCCTGGATTTTCAGAGTTTCCCGGTGCTTAAGAGAGTGAGAGACAGAGAGAGAGAGAGATTTGCTACCCAGGGGTTTTGCATCAGGCTTCCTGAGAGAGCCAACAGCTGCCTGCCTGGGTGTGAGAAGTCCTACAGCATTGGCAGCTGCCAGCTCAGAGCACCATCCCTCCTCCAGCCAAGAACTAAGATAGAGTTTTGCCCATGGTAAAAGATCCCTGCTCTTTTTCCCTTTCTGCACGGCGTCTCCCACCAACTCCATACCAACCACCTCAAAGGGAGACACCAAAATCTTTTCCTCCCACCTCTGGGGGGCAGCTCAGCACCAGCTGAGAAGCAACATTGCCACCTGCTGTCCATAAATATTGCTGTTCCCAACGGGAGCAGAGTCTGCAGGGGGTTCAAGGGGGGATTATCCCACAAATTGGTCTTTTAGTTCTGGTTGCTTTGTTTCTCTTGAATAGATATATATAGATATATAGACATATATATAGTAGCTAAGAACTGTTATCCTTTCTATTATCATATCTTAAATTTTGTTTTTAATCCAAAGCAGGTCTGCCTCCTTCTTAGGTTTCTAGTCCAACAACTTTCTTAATTTCCTCTAAACTTAGACAACAACTCACTGGAAATTTAAAGTTTTGGAGACAATTAGCTCCAGAAGTTTCATCATTCAATGCAATGGGCATGAGTAACACATAATTTGTCTGCTTAAAGCCACAGAAAGCAGACTAATTTTTCTGTTTTATCAATATTGTATTTAAACATTTTAGGCTAAAACTAGCCTTTCCTCTTTTGTTGAAGGAAAGGCCCCTTTATTAAGAAAACAACAGAAAGAGAAAAAAACCATAGACACACAGATATACAGACTTACATGAAGACACATGCATGTCAATATACATACATATGCAGCAGCATACCTTTATGGGTAATTGTATCTTCATGCTCAAAAGTGATGCTTGATATTTAGATGAACACAGGAGACCTTCAGAGAAATGTGTCCAAGCCTAGAGAAAACCTGTACCTGAAAAGGTGTTTGCGTATTCTTGGTATCTACATGGAATTGCAAAACTTAGTGAAGTGTTACAGGTAGAGAATCACAGATACTTTCTTTATTCTAAACACCCATTGCCTGATAAATCACTTGCTGATTCTCTTAGGTGTTTACCTCACCATAACTTAAACCCACTAACTCGTGTATTATTTTCACTACCTATTGAGCCTGAGAAACAGAAGCTTAGTATGCTTATTTCTATCCCTGTAAACTTGCTTAGCTAGGCCCATGTCTATTTAAGTGAAAATATGCTTGACTTTTCCCTTTACTGCTTTAGATTTTATGTGCTGGTATTAAAGAAGTCAATATAAATAGTATGTAAATATTTAAAAAGAAAAAAAAAAAAGGATAAAGGCAGAACAGGTGCACTGCACGCTGCCAGACTTTTCATCCAGAAACATAAAAATAGAAATTTGAAAACCTTTGATGTTTATCCTTGCAGATACTACCTTAACCTAGAATATTCTCAAATGGTTTTTAACATGATCTTGAACTCCAGAAGTAATAGAGGTGGAAATTAAGAAATAAGTCAAAGTCAAATATACCATTTCTACAACCAAGAACAGTTTTCTGAGATAGAAATATAAAATTGCTAATATAAAAATGACTCCTTGAAGAAAATTCACAAAAGACAGGCAAACATTAGAGTGTATAATTCAAGATTGTAGGATAGTTGGAAAAACAAAAACATATTGTAAGCATGAGCAATCCAGACATTCTGAGTTTGTGAGACAATGCGGCTATGTGACAAAAACCTTGAAAAAGATACAAAAGAGAAATCTGCGGGTGGGAAATATGTATGAACTTGCAAATATAAATGAACAAAGAGATGCCTACAAGACAAAGGGACCGTGCAAGAAGAAGAACAGCAGTTCGCGTGAACAAGTAATTTTAGCCAATGATAGACTAAAGCAAAACGTGTGGACAGTAGGTAGTAGTCAATAAATGCTTGATGTATGTGTGATACTGATGCTCTAAATGTGTAAAACAATGAGCTTTGTAAACAATAAATGGGCATTAGCCTGAGATCATATTGGTCATTGTGCTGTGCATCACCCCGGAGCCACTCAGCCCCCTCCTCCACCACTTTTCCCCAAGCAGCGGGAGCTGCCGCTGCTTTGCACTACAAAGCAGTTATACCAGTTCTGCAAGTCAGAGCTGTTTCCATGGCAACCACGACAATTTCGCAGGTGACCACGACAATTTCGGGAGCCACCACCGCTGCAGTGCCAGCTCAGCAGAGAGCCGATGTTACCATTGCAAACGAAACAAAAACTGAGAACGTAGCAAAGACACTGCAAAGCTGCGAACACAGATGCAAAAACTTCTACAGCGATTAAAAAACTTTTGAAGTAGATCATAAACAGAAAGAGTCTTCTGTGCCTCCTAAACCGCTGCTGGTCCCCTCTGTCCCCATTCAAGAGCAAGCACCCCAAAACCTTGCCCACCTTCCTCACTATTCATGGGGGAGGGGGAGAGGGTAGAAGTGTGTTGGGAAATCCGGAAACTTTGCTGTTTAGGGATTCGGGGGGGAGTGACACGTCGAGTAGAAGTAGAAGCATGGTAAGAAGTTCTGTAAATTTGCCATTTAAGAGTTCTGAGTGCGAAGGGAGGGAAGAGAGTCTGGTACAGAAATGAAAAAGAATTTTGTGTGATGCTTTGATAGAGAATGAGTTTTTACCGTTAACTCCTAATGTTTTTCCAGTTATCATGAATGGGAAAGAAAACAAAATTGGGGAAGAGAGCCAGTAAGTGCCGAGAGAGTGCAGAGAAGTGCATGTTTAGGAAAGCTGTCAGTGCCTGTCAAGGCACCCGGGCTGTGCCTGCCCCTCCCAAAAGCCCTGAAGTCCCCCGCTGCCATCCAGTGCAGTCTCCCCACCTTCCCCCCCACCCCCTCATCTTCACCTGTCTGCAGGTAAAAGCATTACACACATAGCAAACACTTCAAAACAAAACATTTTCAGTGTTTTTGCCATATCAGCCAGCAAAACCAGTAGTAACTAAGTCAGAATTGTTATCTAAAATTATGAAATCTAACTCTCCCACTAGTTAATCTCACTTTTGCTAAAACAAAAAGGGAGAGAAGACTTGGAAAGCCCTCATAGTAAGTTAGCAAAAGCTTTGTATGTTTTCAAAAGACTTGTATGTTTTGAATTTTTTGCATCTCACAGGTGAGAGGCAAGAATCTCTCATAGTAGCATCTCTATTTGTTCCTTAGGCAGTTACAGCAAAGGCTTTGACACAGTTAAAAAAATTAGCTTACTTATTTAGCAAAAGACATGAATGTAACCTCGCAAATAATTGCAGAATTAACTGAAAAAGTAGACAACTTGCGTCATTCAATTTTGCAGAATAGGACCGCAATAAACTTCTTGTTATTACCACACAGTCGTGGTTGTGAAGATATTGAAGGTATGTGTTGAATGAATCTGTCTGCACAGTTAGGCATAACAGAATGGTTGAAGGATTTGTTGTTACAAGGATTAACAGCGTTGAGTACCACTTCTAATAATTAGATTAATAGGATGTTGTGTGTTTAGTCATATAATGAAAGCAATAAAGAAGACTATGGCCGGTGTCTGGCTTGCNAATGATAGACTAAAGCAAAACGTGTGGACAGTAGGTAGTAGCCAATAAACACTTGACGTATGTGTGATGCTGATGCTCTAAATGTGTAAAACAATGAGCTTTGTAAACAATAAATGGGCATTAGCCTGAGATCGTATTGGTCATTGTGCTGTGTCCGATTTCCTGCTAATTCTGCACAAGATCAGTTGGAATAGGTAATGCTTAGAATGGAACTTAATGCTGATACTAGTAGCCAAGACTGTGATGATTTATTACACACGTATTCTGCCATGCCTGAATGACATCTATCTTTTTCAATTTCAGGGCATCCGTCACCCTGGTACCTGAGCAGAAACATGACACATAGTAATGTGCACAGATCAGTTGCATGATAACCTACTTTGAGCATTTCATCCATTTTTAAGTCTGTTTATATACCCTTCAGAGAGGTCAGCATTAAAACCAATAGTCTTAAATTTTGTTCTGGGAATTATGTGGCTAACTGACATTTAGAAATGGACCTACAACAGTTTTATTGGAGCAACCCACAAAACCACAACAGCATAAAGTGATTAAGTGAAAGTGAGTGCTGGAATTAAGAAACAAGTGATCCGAATCTCCAAAGAAAATGAGACAAAAATCTTACTGAAGGTCAAGATTTGGATCTTTCCTTGCCATAGTTTCTCATGTATTGATTTGTGCTAAAATTCCATGTTAATATAAAAATGTCCCATACATAAGAAAAGATAATCTAGGAGACTTTTAATGGTAAACAAATAACAGTTCATCACCAAGTTTTTAAAAGGACAAGAAAAGCTAGGCTTCTTGTTTCTATTTGACTCTTCTTTCATATATAGTTGCATAGCTGTGAGTACCACATTAAAACATCTATTTAGAAAAGGAAAAGGTGGATTAAATATTTCCTTGAGTCATTGGCATTCAGAAGACTTTGAATTTCCTAATTTTAACCATTTAATTTAAGTGTTTTTGTAATCAGTAGACAGAAAAAGGCACATCAACGAGTTGTTCTGTTCACCAAACTAAAAGGAAAAACATGAAGGTGAAAAAATCCAGTACTTATCTACTCATTTCTCAAGTAAGGCTGGGAGTACAGGGAAAAGTGATAAATTTCATACAATATTATACAAATTCATACAATAGTACCCTTATGTCACACTTTTGTCAAACAACTTGTATATCATATAAACATGGGGACACACAGTGACCTTTTATATATTTCAGATTTTGCTTTGTTCCATTTTTGATACAATTCAAAATAATTCTTTTCCCAGTGTGATGCTGACCAGACTTATACTGAGTGAAAAAAGCAGCCGAAAGGTAAATAAAAAATTATTGCACTTCTGTCTATAGTTAGAGAAATACAGATTTATGGAATTGGTAAAATAAGAGAAATATCTTGCCCCTAAGGAAATACACCCTGTGAGACAAAGTCAGAACACGAGTTTGAGTGGTAGGTCAAGATTTCCTACAATGAATATTGAATATTGTAAAACTACTATCCCAACATTAAAAATGGAAGTAATATTGCTGAGTCACATTAATGCTTTCTAGATTTTCTGCTTTATAAAATGACAGTTTGAAAGATTATTGCTTATCAAGCTCGCTGCTCCATGTAATCATTCCTTGCACTGCCAGCTATAAATGACCAGAATTTAGGACTTCTGAGGCTGTACACCAGGAAGTAGTCAGGTTACTAAAAAATAAAAAGACTAAGATCAGGCATTCAAAAAACCTTTACTTTTTGAAAAAAGTTCTTTATTTATCACAGTCCATGGAGGGAGGAAGGAACGATCCACACAGAGTGGGGTAGAAACAGGTGTGAACAGGTGTGAACGCTTTATTAGGGCGCATGGGACTCTTATAGGGTTCGGTTGGAGGATTCTAGAACTTGGGTGGAGTTAGGGGTGGATCACGACAATAAAGGAAAAAGGAAGGAGGGTTCATAACTTATAAGGGAAAATTAGGGGTGGCTAGCCTTGTATGATGGTGCAGTGCAGCACCACCAGCCAGCCTATGGGGTTTTAGGGGTACAAGGACCAATCAGGGGGCTGTAACCAGGGTTCCCAGAACCAATCAGAAAAATTGAACAAACAGAGGTAATAGAATAGTAATAATTATCTATCTAATACATCTCCTATCCTAACTACAACACCAGAACAGTATAAAAACTTTAAAAAACAACAGCTCTATGGGGATGGGTAGCTGGTGGTTGTGGCAGTCTCTAGTTAGCAGCAGACAGTTTCATCCACTGGTAAAAATCATCTTCTCCTGATATCCTGGACTGGCGGTCCCTGACAGGTGCTCCTTACAGGTGCCCCCCCCACCATTTATTCAAACCTAGTAGTTGAATACAGTGTGTTTTGCAAGAAATTACTCTTGACAGGAAGACAACTAGGAAATGATCTTTAGTTCTTGATAAATGTAATAAAGATGTAGTATCATTGTCAAGACTGCCTTGCATTTAATTATTTTTGAAGTGTTTATGTTATGGCAATTGCTCTTGAACACCTGGTTCCTTTTTGCGATGTGTAAATACTTTGCACACAATTCCTTAAACTTTGAATTAATTCATTTCCAAGTGAACTACTGATTTTATATGCAAAGCAATTTATAGAGCAGTATAACTTGACAACCACTCAAACAAGCTACTAAATATAAAGGTCTTGATATTTTCCTCCCTGCTGCCTCTGGAAGTGACTTCAGTGGGTTCTGGATTTCCTATAGTGCTGAGTTGCCCCACAGCATTAACCCCATAAGCTGGTAAGGTGCAGGAAATGTGGTTTGGAAGCCCTGAGTTCTTAGAACACTGTTAACTTACACCCGTATTATTCCTGTTAAATTCAATTTAGGTTAAGATCTGTTGGATATCTAGACACTGGCTAAAAAAACCCAACCAACCAAACAAAACCAAACAAACAACAAAACACACACACACACACACACACACACACACACAAAAAAAAAAACAAACAAAAAACCAAACCAAACCAAACCAAACAAAACACGCAAAAAAAAAAAAACTACAACCAAAAAACAAAACAAAACAAAACAAAAACCCCAAACAAACAAACAAACAAAACCCACAAAGAAATGTTCATAAATTTTCAAGAGTCAAGGATTCTTATTTAGTAAGGCAGCCATTTGCATTTCCACTGTTCTTTTCAACATCCAAACACATGGAGCATCCATATTATCTGACAAAATTACAATGTTATGGGTAGAATATGTCGTCTATGATGAGAAAATAGATCCCCAAATTACTTAAATCATCTTATTTAAATTGTTTTCAGCAGAATCACAGAACTGAAAACCTTTTGCTCCCACACACCTTGCATTTCCTCCACTCCCATTCAATTTCTCTTCTAAATCAGTCTCATATATGCTTCATAGTTCCACATATAGTACTTCTTCATATAAACATAGTACTGTCTAAGTTTAGAGAACTTAGAAAAATTTATAACTAAAACAGAGAGACAAGTCTCCTTTAATTTCAAAACAAAATTTAATTAAGGTATGATAAATGGAAGGATAACAGTTCCTAGCTATGATATATATATGTATGTTCAAGAGACAACAGAACAACCAAGACAGAATGAATAAAAAACTCCTGGATCAAAACCCCCCACAAACACACACACAGTCTGTCCCCGGTATTTACGGGCAGCAAGCGAGGAGATGAGTGGCTGGTGCTGGGATGCCCCCGGGGGGGGTTGGTGGATGGGAAGAAAGGCTCCGGTGTGTCCCTCCGAAAGGCTCGGGTCTGCTGGTCTCGGGCTGGAGCTTCCGATGTAAGAAAAGTTCTCTCACGTCTAGGATGGCCGCCGCTGGCTCCCTCACAGAAGGCCCGATGTAAGGGGCCCCCCGGCTAGCGATGTCGTCTCTGTCTCTCTCTCTCTCTCGGGCAAAAATCAACAAAACAATCCCAAAAATCAAAGCTTTGTAATCCAGGTATGGGAAAAGGGAAGCAGCAGGAAAGGCAAGAAAGAAACCCAAGACTCCGGGGTTTCTCTCTCCGCCGTCTCTCCACTGCCGATTCCCGCTGCCCACCCCCCAAAAACCCGTGTGCCCCTCTCCCCCACCCTTAATCACCGTACTCTTGCTTCTTTGGTTAGAGACAAATGGCCTGGACTGGGACAATTCACTCCTCATTGTGAGGGTGGGGAAAGAAAAATTCCATTAGAACCTGAACCTATAACAAGTACTTAGAGATTTAAGTCAGTAACAAAAATAAGAAGCATTAAATAAAACTGGACAAATATCTTACTTATGCAACAAAATCCACAGATTATAAAAAGAATCCTGATTTTATTTTCAACTTAATGCATGCTAACAAAAATTTTGTGGCTTGGTATTCTCTCGGTACCTTCTAAACTTGGAGTTTCTCTCTTATGCACACTGAGATTGAATTAGACAGTGCTGTGTCATTCAGCTAAACAAGTTTTATGATCCTAAATTTTCTATCAGTTCTTGCACATCTTCAATCTCAGAGTCAATCTTAATATGCTTTTAATATATTTTACCCCATTATTAGGTCTTTCAAAAGTCCTACTCTGACATTTAGAAAACAGCATTGCCTATGGAAAACAATAACATCTAAAGAGATTAGATTAATATTTATTTAGAAGTTACACATTGTCGAAATATTTCTCTGAGTTTGGGTTTGATTTGATTTTGGTCTGCTTTTTTGCTTGTTTGGTTGTTGGGTGTGGGGAGGTTGGTTTGAATTTTTTGGGGTTGTGTTTTGTTTGGTTGAGTTTTTTTGTTGTTTGTTTTGTACTCTAGTTTTTTTGTTTGGGGGTTGTTTTCGGGAGAGGGAAGTGGAAATCTTTTTATTTTTTTCTTTTGTGTTTAAATTGTCACTGTCAGACTGTATACTTGGATGTGTCTGTAAGTAATTTATGTCTTAACTGTCTAGACCTTTGGCATAAATTCCCAATGCTGGAAACAGTTCCCACAATACTGAGCATATTTTAAATAATTCCCACATTTATATTTTGTATTTTTCCACTTCTTAATTCTTTTACTATAAGATTGTTATTCTAAAAGTCTTGAGTTTTCATTCATTATGTCTTTCCTCTTCCTCAAGAACTCCTGATGATCCTTTTCTCTTTACTGGAGAAGGATTTTTATGGCACTAATTACTTGACACTGACACTAGTTATTTCAAATCTTCTTATTTCAAATGGAAAAGAATAAATGAAAGTTGTTTAATGTTAAAAAAAGAAGAATTTCATAGTTGATGACAAAATCAGTATATTCCAGAAGGAATCATTAAAACTCTGTGTTAGAAATAGAACAAAGGAGCAGGAGCAAAAGAAATATCCCTGGTCCAACATAAAAATATCTTCTAAGCTCATAATTTTCTTTCCCATGAAATATTTAAGGAAAAATAATAATGTCAGAAATAAAGTTTTTTCCTCCTGGAGGTGGGGGCAGTGTAAGAGATGGGCAGATAGGCAGAGAAAAGACATGTATTTTAACAACTTCTTTTCTCTGATTGCTCCAGCTTTTTGCTTTTCTTATAACCCAAGTCTAGTGCTGGAGAAAGAATTTCAGAAGGTTGACATTAGGGCTCAAAACTAGTGAACATTGCGTAATTCCATGGCAAAAACATCCTTATGAAATGATGAGATTGTTCTTGGAAGTTTCAAGATTAAAATATTTAGACGTAAGAATAGATATTTTTAATGCTACAGTTTTGGAAAATGGTTACTTGAAATGAGAGTGACTGCAGGTGGAATGAAGCAGTTCTCAGATGTCTCTCCACAGGAAGTTCTGATTTCTCAAACTGTCCATGTTATAGAAAGAAAGAGAGTCATTGCTAATTTGCTCTATTTTCCTGAGGAAGGGTTACTATTGATTCTCACTGATGGTCAGGAATATACAGTAGTGTTATTTTCATAGGAAAAGACATACAATTAACCATTCAGTTGCTATTTTCAGGGAAAAAAAAGGCAAGTATCATAAGCTGATGCAACTGAATGTGATGGTCTTCTCTTTTCGGTATGATGACATGGCATTGAGAAGGTGCCAGTACCTTTCCCTGTTGCTCCAAATTAATAAGGAAAAGTAAATCAAAATACAGCAGAATCCTTTTCTAACTCTCAAAAGGGAATCCAGCCTGCAACAAACAGAAGACAAATACAGTTCAGACCCACACATTTTGCATTGATCTACAAGCTGCTGGCAAATCAGAATGGTGTGGCTAGTGACTGAACCATTAACACCATTGTCATAGTCTTTTTGTTTAGAGAACTTTCTTCTTTACTGTCTAATAATCCTCATAGGCAAACTCAGGAAGTCAGGCCTGGATGAGTGGACAGCAAGATGAGCTGAGAACTGGCTGAATGTCAGATCCCAGAGGGTCATAATCAGTGGCACAGGATCCAGTTGTGTGCCTGTCACTAGTGGTGTCTCCTCAATGTTCAAGGCCCACTGTTGTTTAACTTGTTCATCAGTGACTTGAATGAAGGGGCAGATGCCTCCTCAGCAAGGTCACTGACGACACAAAGCTGGGAGGAGTGGCCAATACCCCACCGGGCTGGGCAGCCCTTCAGGACCTCGACAGGTTGGAGAGATGGGCAGGGAGGAACTGTCTGAAATTCAACAAGGGCAAATGCAGGGTCCTGTACCTGGGGAGGAATAACCCCAAGTACCAGTACAGCCTGGGGACTGACCCGATGGCAATCAGCTCTGCAGAGAGGGACCTGGTGGTCATGGTGGACAATGAGCTGTTCATGAGCCAGCTGTGTGTCCCTGTGGCCCACAGAGCCAATGGGATTCTGGGGTGAATTAGGAAAAACATTGCCAGCCAGTAGAGGAAGGTGATCCTGTCCCTCTACTCAGCCCTGATGAGGCCACATTGGGAGTGCTGTGTCCAGTTCTGGGCTTATTTGGGCAAGAGAGACATGGAGCTCCTGAAGCAGGTCCAGTGGCTATGAAGACAATTAAGGGTCTCGACCATCTTTCTTATGAGGAGAGACTGAGAGAACAGGGTCTGTTCAGCCTTGAGGAGAGACAACTTAAATGGAACCTAAATAATGGATAAAAGTATCTGAAGGGAAGGTGTCAAGAGAATGGAACAGGTCTCTGCTCGAAAGAGCAATAAGACAAGGACATGGAGCAGAAACTGATGTACAGGAAGTTTCACCTGAACAAGAGGAAATATTTCTTTACTGTTCAGGTGACTGAGCACTGGAACTAATTACCCAAAGAAGTTACAAGTCTTCCTCACTGGAGATATATAAGACTTGTCTGGATGAAATCTTGTGCAATGTGCTCTAGGATGAGCAAATTGGTGGATCAGAAGTGTTGAACCATATGTCTTTTGTTGTCCCTTCCAATCTTACCCAATCTGTGATTCTGTTAAACTACCAGACCATGTATGGCTCTCCTCAGCTTCTCCTACTGGAACTAGACCAATATAACATCTCCTACTTGCAGACGGTATTTTTATTGGCTCACAGAAGCTTTATAAGAACATAAAGATTTCAGAAGGTTCTGCTGTAACATTGAGCACATTTCAAAACCAAAATGCCTTCTCACAGCCTTAGTTCAAAATGTCAGTGACCTTATTCAGAATTTTCCAGCTTTTGTACTGGATCTATGGGAAGAAGAAGAAAAAGAAGGGATTTGCAGGTTGCAGGTATTTAAAACATAGGTATCTGTAGAAATGCCACAACCTGACTCACATGTATATGAAAGACAGGTTCTGTTACCTTCAGTTACCAGTAGAAAACACACTGCACTTTTAGGTGAAATACCAATACCCTTTCAGTCTCCAAAGTATTTTGTTCTGAGTTCTCTTTGAAACCTACAATAAAATACCCAAAGGAGTTAACTTGGCAGATACTTTTACAACATAAGATTTTTACTGCTTTTGAGGATTTCAGAAATTATACCAAGCAAAATAAAATATATGTAAATGGTATTTGATTTAATAAATATTTGCACACTGTCTGGGAATTAATTCTCATTTTGTCCTGGTTTTAGTAGCCAGGATCAGTTTGTCACTGTGTGGGTGTGTATTCTAAAGCCTCTATGCCATTTTTTCCCATGAACTGCTCACAATGGCACATTAGCAGCTATTGTCTAAGGCATAGCCCACCCCTCAGGCTACAGGCTGGGTGTTTTGGAACTTCCGTGAGATAAGGAAATTCTTCTGCCTCCATACCCACCCGAGGGGTCATGTCTGCTAATGGCCCATCAGGGGTGCCAAAAATAGGCCATTGTTCACCTCACAGAGTAAATCACCCATTGTTTAAGTCTCTGCCCTGGGGGAGGGACTGGGCGGAGCCTAAGTGTATATAAGCTGTGGCTCTGGGTCTGGGATCTCTCTTCAGATTCAGAGGAGGACCAGAGCTGCGACTGCCACCAGATTGCAACCAGCAGGACTTTGTTTTCTTTTTNGCAGCACACGTTTGTAAATACATATTTTATACTAAGAACAGTGTTTAGTTCAGTTTTTAAAAATAAAGGTAAGAAAGGAATTAGTCTAACATAACATAAATAATTCCTCTTCCCTGAGACAAACAATTAGGGAAATAGTAGATATTGCCACTCACAGGAAACTAGGCTATTTCAGCATGTAAACATGAAGTTTAAGACTACATAAAACTTCTTAATGATCTCTATTAAATGTTTTCTGAAAAGGTCTTCCATAAGGAGAATAGGTAAATATTCCTTCATGGGGAAAAAAACAATAATTTTGAAAAGAAAATTGAGTCTACAAATAAAGTGGCTTAATTCAAAGTACTGGGTATGCCATAATTTAATTTTTTTCCTAAAAGCCTAGTAACACAGACAACCAGTTCCTAACAAGTGACATTATCCATGGTCACAACTTGATTGGCAATAAATTAACTTTTAAATAAAAAGTTAATCTTCTCCTGATTTGAGTATAGCCTTACAACACAGACAGAAACTCACAACTTGACATCAGGGCTCATAAAACAAATGCTTCAGTTTACAGAAACAGTGGTCACAGTGTGTGTACTTTTCTCTCCTATTTGTCTCCTTACATAATCCTAAACCTTTTTCTTGCAGTTCTTCATGCCTCTTTGTCCTATCATAAAATTCCAGTCCCTGACTCCTCCATTTCTACCCTATTCTGGTCTTCTTGCTTCTTACCCCTCTTTCTCTCTCTGCCCCTGTTCAATGTTTCTTTCTCAAACTATCTGTCACTTGAAAAACTATTTTCAAGTCATGGAAGAGACATTCCTTTCCCTCTTTCATACTACCTGAACACTAGTATGGGAGCAATGAATTTCAAGCAAAATAACCCCTCTAATCAACTTTTATGCCTGTCAACAGAACAGTCCAGAGCAGTAACTGCAGAGAGAATCTCATTGAGTCTTCCAGTCCTAAGCAGAGATTGTCACTGGTACATGCACCTTTGCACGTCATGGAAGATTTCTGAGAAGCAAGAGCAGGCTCATTTTGTAGCCAGAGACTCTAGAGAATGTAGCTGGCAAATTTTAACATATCTCTACCAAGCACATGAATATTGCAATATGTCTTTTATCTCAATGTAGGCAACTTCCCACAGGAAAATCCAAAGGACATACCTGAAACAAAACTCCTCCACAAATATTCATGTGCTACATGTATAAACTACGGCAAATACAGACAGTGTTATCACCGAAGTGGTCAAAAAATTATTACAACCTGATGTATTTCAATTTAACTTTAGCTGATTCTCTGAAATAACTTGAATGTTTTAGCTGAAAGAGTGTACTTTTGTTTAGGTTTAAGTAAAAACTGTTTTAGAAAGACACTTAGAATCAAACATATCAATTGAATCTAACATAACTGCCAAATTGAGAAACAACCAAAAGAAGATCTTACAATGAATAATCAGTGTGGAATATCAGTTGCTGCCATCTCTTCTTGCATTGCCTGGAATCTTAATTAAGTCTTAGAATCAGTATGTTGTTTTCACTCTCTGAGATCACCCTCACACCATTTAAATCCAATGCCTTAGTTTTTAGATCTATTTGCCAGAAGTACAAATAAGACATCTGATACAAAATTCGAAGCATACCAAATCAAATTGCTATACAGGTGTGAGGGTGATGTTTGATTTCATCTTTTGCAAATGCTGGACTGTCTCACAACACACCTATAGCCTTATTAGGAGGTAACCTTAGGTAAAAACCCACAGTTATCATGATTTTTAAAAGACTGATCATATATAAATTTGTTTACCTCAACAGGGATTCAGCCCCTGGCATAATTAAGATCTCAGTAACAGCACTCCAGGCTTGCATGACAAAGACCACTGAACAGCAGCAGATTACTGCCTTAAAGGCGGGCTTTTACCCTCCCCTCTCCATGGAGCACAGAAAAAAATTACGTGACCACCAGAGAAGTAACCACAGGAAGCAGGAGGATGCAAGTTTAGTCATAGTAAATAAATTATAGTAAGAAAAGCCAAAAATGTGAATTTATACAACAGTTAATGAAAATAAACCAGCCAAAAATAGTTCTGTCACATATGCCTGTTACTAAACATGATGAGTTTAATGAAGCTTTAGACAGAAATAAGAAATGAAAACAAATGACACCTTCAACACCAGCACCAGAGTAAAGGATCCTAAACAACAGACTGGAGAAAACAGCAGAATGTCTTTTATTTTCTACTTATAGTTGCTAACCACCAGCAAAAAAAATTATGTGAGAAAGGATTATGAGCAAAGATCTATCCTAACAAATCATATTATTGGTTGTACTAGACGGACTCATTTATCTCCATTGGAGAAGGATGAGACCTTTATAATTCACTTGTGGCTTCATTGCTTGTGAATTATGAGTCTTGCCCACTTACAAGTGGGCACCAATCTGTTATCCCAGAAGATTGCCAATGTTGTTATGCACTTTTTTTTCTGCTTTATTGATATGTGCATGAAGATCTAAGGTTTTTTTCCTATCTGTACCTCACAAATGTTCTTTCCTTTGCATAAAACAAGGCTAGATGGTAATATAAGGTATATCCACTTGAAGTCCTTTGAGTATCCTCTGTATCCCTTTATATCCTTTAGAGTTCAAGTTATAAATCAATTCTTAGAGCTGCAAAAATCTCTCAATCCTAAGAAAAAGCAGTTTAATTTATGAAAAAGGACAAAAACGTATTAGTGATTATGCAGTCATATTATAGACATATTATACCTCCTGATGAATGTTTCTGCGTTTAGAAATAACCCTGCAAAGATGATTATAGAGGTATTTATTAACAAAAAGGTACTAATCAGTGTGCCAGATGACTGCTGGGCATGAAGAAGCAGAAGGCTCCTTTACTGCTTTTATGCTATGTCATCAGTATCATTAGTGCGCAAGATTATAATTTTCAGCAGGAGATATGCACTAAAATGTGAGCTTTGTTGAAACTCTGGAAGTCACTTAATGTTGATTATGAAGCACACAAGATTTTTAGTTACTCCTGATTCATCAAAATTGTTATTGAAAATAATAACGGGGCTGCTACATTTAAACATTAAAGTTTACAGGTTTGTTTTTGAAATTCATGTCAATTTGTTGATATTTAATCTGTCATTGGAACTTCTGTAGAAATTTTAAAAGGCATCACAATCATAATTCAGTATTTGTAATGAAGATATGAAAAACAGGGGTTTCCTTTTGCATATTTTTTGTGGAGGAGTTAGGTTTGTGGAACATAGCTTCATGCTTCAACCATGTCGTATATTCTTTCAATTTTATCTGAGTTATTTAAAAGCATGAAGTTGTTCTGATCAGAGATAAGTCAAAAAACCCCAAACATACCTCATAGCTTTCTCCCATGTCAGAGTTGGTTCCTATTGCACTGTTTGGTATTAGAAAAGAAAACAAAATCTAAAGTAGAAGTGATATGTTAACAACTAAGATAAGGGGAAATAGCTTTGAAACTAATTAATCCTTTCTGATTAATGAGGTCTTCTGGCATGTCAGTATGTATAGTTCAGGATTGCTTGTTCAGGTTTTTTTGCTAATCACTTAATAACAGCTCAGGGCAAAATGCCTTGCAAAGATTGTTACTTCTGTAAAACTGAGGAGTTGAACGCTAAGCTAGTAAAAGGGAGAGAGAGAAAGGAAAAGTGCATGCTCTTATTAATATTACATTAGACAGGGACAGTAAATAATTGACAGTTGTCACCTCGCAGTTTCTTGATTATGCATGGACTTACAGTTAGTCCTTTATATCAGGGCCATCTAATCTTGTTACATCACTTGCACTCCTCAAATCAAGCATTAATATGTCTGCTAGTGACATGTGATACACACTGGCTTTTCAGAGATATCTCTGATCTGCAGCAGTCAAGAGCAATGTAATTGACATTGGCAGACAGAAATATTACTGCCAGACTAAACAGTGTAAATACTAATAAAAAAAAGTTCCTCCAACACTGCACAAAGAAATCTCCATAATTAGAGAAAAATCTCTTCATTTACTCCCTCTGAGCATCACTCCTGAACTAGAAAAGAAAAAAAACTAAATGAAAGAGTTCAATCATACTGAGCACCTGCACTCTTTTGATTATATATCATGTAGCTGCAGAGCAGGTGTGTGGGTTACAGTGAAGAGAAATGGAACATTGCAAGGAAGTAGTTCAGATTTTGCTTCTATTTCTAGGTTTAAACACCTAGAGGAGGCACAGCAAATTAACTGAAGATACAGATATTTAGAAATAAGTCAAGACTAAACACACTTAAATTGCTGTTTCTAATTACCTGTCAATAATATGATGATATGGTGACTGGTCTGTAAAAGTCATGAAGTGGGAAATAAGAGTGGAGTTCAACCAAAATTAATACCTTGTGAGTCAGAGAAGTTTGCATAAAACTTAGTTTTAATAAATGTGCAATAATTCAAAGTCAAATTCAACTTAATGTCATACTATCTATCCCTCCATACCACTAATAGTGGTAGATATGAATCAGTGTATAGAGGGTCTAAACCTAAACTATGACCGAGAAAGTGTGTTAGGTTTGCCCCTAACCTGAGATAGTGCTGGTTCACATTATTACTAAAAGGGACAAGAAGGGCGAAAGGAAAGAGACAGTGGTTTATTCATCACTGATTGGGAAAACCAGATCACAAGTCGTCATCAGGTTGTACCACTCCATCGCTCAGGTGAAGAAGTGTAGTTGGAGAGAATGAAATGAAGATAAGAAAGAGCAAAGGATGTGAGGACATAAAAAAATTACAATATACCAGAATGTGTTGAATTGGAGGGAATCCTTCAAATAGTAGCTAAATTCTAATAAATTCCTGTCTGTCACAGTTTTTCTCATATTTCAGGACACACAGTATCACATTGTGGTGTGCCTGCTCCATTGTTCCAATCATATTAGCCATTTTTGATGAATATCAGGAAGCAGAAATGGTTCTGGCATCATATATTTTTCCTTCAATGGTGTGATAATTTTGTGACTCTCCCTCTAGGACTCTGCTTTTCTGCAGAGCACAAAGTATTTCCTAACCATGAGTTTCTTCAAGAAAAAGTTTTACACACCAAATAGGTACAATACAAGTGTGGCTTTCAACAGATACTAATAAATAGCTTATGTTCCACATGTTTGTCTTTCTGGATTGATTCTATAAACCTTAAGCAAAAAATAATTATAGAAGAATTTTGGTGCTTTCTGTTGTAGTCCTTTTGTTGACAGCCCTAATGGTGATAGGTGACTGCCACAGTTTAAAAAAAAAAAAAAACAAACTCAAAACTACACAAAATCAAAATCCAAGCATAAATATCTGTTCTCTGTTCAGTTCTAAAGATGTTTAAGCTATACTTGCCATACTAGTCAACTGAAGTCATTCTGTCCTGTCTTGTTGAACTTACACCTGACAATTGATAATACACTACTAACAGGCACCTCTGCTATGATATTAATTTTCCAGATTTGACAAGGGTTTTGTGCATTGAAATAAAATCCCTACATTCCACTAGTGTATTTAAATAAATAGCTACACACAAAAATGGAAGCCCAAAAAGCCAAAACACAACTGTGACTATTCCAGAGACATTCAAGCAGAATCTGGTCTGAATATAGATTTATTGGTTCAGAGAGAGAACAAGAGAAGCAGTAGTTCTTTCAAATCTTCACTTCAGTGCACTGTCAGGTGATCTGTCTGTAGGTAACAGAGGTCCTCACGTCTACCCCATGGGAGTCAAATTTGACAAACACTTTAAAATTATTCATTATAATTCAGGGAGATACTGCTGTTTCCTAGGTGTGTCTTTGGAATGCTTCAGGAACTGGAAAGTGGTCTCTATGTTCTTAAAGTGAATCCTTTATATGATTTACTATCATCTTTAAGGATATTGCCACAAAGCTGAGATTTGCCATTGCAATAAAGATGAATGCCACTCTTTAATGCATGTTTCAAAATAAATGGATTATATTAACTGATGTACAAGTCCTCTCTCTCTCTCTCTCTCTGATTACTTTTAATTTGTACATTCATAAAGCCATGGATTACTAATAACAGCTATCAGTCATTTCCCCTGAAACAGTTTGACACTAAGTACTAGAGATCACGGTGAGTTATAATGAAAATGCTGCTTGAGATAGCATACAAACACAATTGCACTTCCCCCTCAAGGGTTTAATAAAGAATGCTACCAACTTACACACTATCTCATTTCCCCAAAATGGAGTAAAACAGCCTTTGAACACAGACAGGAGCGTCCATTGGTGTCCCTTCATGATTTCCTATAAGCTATATGCATCACTGCCTTCCATCAGTCCACTTCTGCCCTTATGCCTGTTTGACATCCCCTGTCACACATGGTGAAAGAAAATGATTCTAAGAGCCAATATACATGTTATTTCAATTCCTACAGAAAGCTCACTGATTCTTTTTATATTATTGTTTGCAATCTACTTCAAAGAAAGACAACTGGATACTATGGCACTGTCAGAAAACTTAATCCAATGGGAGAGTTTTCTGCAAAATCTTCACTACCAAGACATAACCAGCTACAGGTATACAACTTTGGGTGATCTCCCATGAAACTATTTTGTATCACAGACTCATAATGGCTGCATGAAAACTGTCACCAAAGAAACTCACACAGGATAATGTGAGAAGCATTACATTAATTAATAAGCATCTGTCACAAGAGCAATATGAAACTGCAAACACCTGGAACAGCAAGAGTCCCTCTAACACTGCATTTTGTAAGAGCGGAATTGTGTTAAAATTGATCGTTTCTTTTCTTTCACTGTTTTTTCCTTCCTTTAGTGAACACTTCTCTTGTGCAAAGATCTCAGCTGTCATTGCCTCTTCAAGTGGGTAGATTTCACTAAAAACCAAAATCCAAACAAAATATAACACAACCCTGAGGTTCATAACCTGGATTTCAGAGGATGCAGACAGTTCAGTTCTCCTTCTTCAGGTGCAAGTCTGGACCACTTTTATTTTCATAGTCATTTTTTTTTTCTTTTATAGGCTGAAAAGAAAGACGACAGAAAAAATTTGTTCCGTTCTCCCTAGACAGTCCCTTTGATGACCTAGCCAAGAATAAATGGGAAATGAGGATACCCTTTGTTAATGAAAACACTGGAAAAGGAGTAGTAAAATAAGATTTCTCAGTTCCTTACCTCACTCAGAAAAAAAAAAAGTAATTAGTTAGCAATTATGTATTCTCAGTGGTAGAGTAATGTACCTAACACTACAGCAGTTTAAAACTAAAAACAGCTGGAATATTTATTGGGTTAATCAGGTCAAAGCAGTCTGCCAGCTAGAACTTCATTAGATGTCATCTTTGCCATTAAAAACAAATCCTAACTTGATTGCAGGGAGTGAGGGGAAGTCTCCAGCAGAGGCAAACCACTAGCCTACTTTGTGTGTTGACTTTATGTGTGTGAGATATATAGTCAGCATTTCTAATGAATCTGCTTGGAGTGGCTGGAATATTATGATTTATAGCACCTTCCCATTCTCTATCATAGCATTTTATTAGATGGATGGGAAGCCAGTAGTAATGAGGTTAGGAATGAGAAAACATCCATCAAGTTTGGTTACATCTTCTCAGGAAAGACAACACACTATCTTGTACGTCACAGGCAGTGATCTAGGTCACGATGGTATAAAACGCATGATTAAAACCAAGCACTTGACACTAGATAATAGGCGTCTAGTTAAAAAATAGCTGTAGTGTTCCTGACTTTTAATTAAACCTAACTCATAAATATGCACTGTGGTAAATATACTGCAGAATTGGTCTTGTTTATATTCCACCACATAACAATTACATCCAGAACAAACACTTTATTTCACTACATGTTGTTATTAGGCAAGTGAGAGTCTAAGAGACAGTTGAAAATACAAATGTTAAACCAGTGATTTTAGGCAGGCACACAATGATCTTTTCCACTTCAATTGCTTGCTCTCCTTCTCACACTTGCTACTGCAGTTATCAATCTAAAATAAAGCATCCTTAATCATTTTTAGCAATCTTTCAAGGCATCTTTGATTGCCTCAGTAATAACAGAGAGAGGGAGGCTCTTATATATGGAATGGTAGTGCACTGTAAATCTGCACCTTTAACAGGTTTATTCTTTTCTGTGTGACTCATTTACAGAAGTTTGGTGGTTTTTGTTTTTTTCGCATAGCTTTGAATAATGTAAAGCTAACACATTTGTATACAGAGGCCACAGTCAGTATGTAGGCACTTGTTCAGCAAGATATTTAACAGTATGCCTGACTTCAGAGCATGAGTCATTACCTGCTGGTTAGCAGTCATTACCAGTTGATTGCTAACTCAACCATTGATCAATAAAGGAATAAACCAGCTCCATCATGGCTTAAAGAGACAACATTGTCATGCTGCGAATAAAGGCATTGGTGTCAAGTTCTGTATGTCGGAGAATTCTTGCATTGATGACGGCAATGGGAGGTTTTCAGTGCCATAGACAACAATGCAGAAGAAGATGAAGCCAGCTGCAGTACAGCTGGTCAGGGTTTCATCCAATGGAACGCATGGTAGATGAAGGTCCTCTGTTCTCTTTATTTTATGTGCAGGTGCGGGTTAAGGATCCAGGTCTATTCATTTCTCCTTGCATTGGAAAAGGGGCAAAGGTAAGCATTTCTGTCTTTAGGGAAATTATTCTGATCCCCTAAATGAGGTACATCAGTATCAGTTTACTTATGAGCAGGAAACAATCATGAGCTTTATGGATGTGCTACAGTGGGTATGTACTTTGACTAAAGCTCTTTACTATTTTCCATTGTAAATCAAATTATGTTTGCCATATCACATCAGAATTATCAAACAAATTCTATGGGTTTTGAGACAATTGAGCATGCATAAAAGAGTGGAAAACTCACATGAAATATAATGGGTTTTTTTGGTTTTTGGGGGTTTTTTTTGGTTGGTTGGTTGGTTTTTTCCCCCCTAGCTTTTCAGAAATACACTGAATATTCCATTCTTAAAAGTTCACAGGCAGAAAAAGTGATATTTTTTAGTGGTGACACATCTTGATGTGTTTTCTAGTGGGGCTGAATCATTGAATTTCATAATTTGCCCAGACGATTTGCAAATATCTGATTTCTGCTCTAAAACACTATTTTTACCCCCTGTGGAGAACTTTGAAGCATTTGCTGATGGTCTCCAGGGAGGTGAATATTTATGTGATTCTACTTCTGTTTTCATCTGCTACATCAAAAGATATGTTTCAAATCTAGCTTTTGCTAGATTTAAACAATGTCTATATTTGTTGCTGGGCTTTTTTTATAGGGAGAGGAAGTGGCATTCCTTAGTTTCAGAGTAAAGACAGTCCATTAATCATCTTTATGACTCTCCTCTGGACCCATGTCCAGTAGCTCCATGTCTCTCCTGTCCAGATGAGCCCAGAACTGGACACAGCACTCCTGATGTGGCCTCACCAGGGCTGAGTAGAGGGACAGGGTCACTTTTCTTGACCTACTGGAAATGCTCTTTCGAATGCACCCCTGAATCCCATTGGCCTTGTTGGCCACAAGGACACACTGCTGGGTGTGGACAGCTTGTTGTCCACTAGGATCCCCAAGTCCTTCCCTGCAGGCCAGCCCCCAGCCTGTACTAGCACCTGTGGTTGTTCTTCCCCAGGTGCAGAACCCTGCATTTTCCCTTGTTGAATTTCAGAGAGTTCCTCCCTGCCCATCTCTCCAACCTGTCAAGGTCCTTTTGAAGGGCTGCACAGCCTTCTGGGGATTGATGTTTTGTAAAGGGAGTACAGGAAGGGTTTCCTCCTGAATAATAATCGTAAAAAGGACTAAAATTCCCTGACCTACTTCCCTACATTATTAGTGTTCTGCCAGTGCATACTCCTAATATAGTTCTTTCCAGTATCATGTATTGAAGAAATTTGTTTTTTCTTTCATGTCATCATATTTATTTCAAAAGTTAAAATAGTTTCAGCAAATTATTGAAGTTTTATTGGATGGAAATGTTAGCATCAGCAATCAACCTCACTCTGTCATATGCTGTGGTGTATTATATCTTTATGTTATATTTAGCAGCTTCCCATTTACAATGAATTTTAATAACAGGATTAATTTGCCTCAACAAAATAAGCTAAACTTGAATGTTAATAAAAGGTGGGTTATAGTGCCGCCTAAATGCATCACTAAGACTTTCATATGAAATCAAAACTGTTTTTTGGGTGAAACAAGCACTGTGCAAATAGACCATGGTCTGTCTACTCCCAGTAATCATAATCCTCGCAGAAAGAGATTTATTATGCTGGATTTTATTATGCATTCATTTTTCAGAGGAATAAACTACATGCTCTTTTTGCTGTGTTAATATTGCAGGTGACCATGACTGCTGTTGTACATTCCCTTAGAAACACATTTTATAGAGTGCCAATTAAGCAGAAGGTGGGAATGTTGGCAAGAGAATTTAAGTATCTCAGCTAAAGGTCAGTATGGCTACCAACCAGCCAGAAATTATTTAGTAATGGATTGTATAGTCAGCACTGGGTTTGAGCCCAGCTTCTGCTAAGGCAGTTGAACATACAGTCTTCTGAATGAGAGCAGGTGCTATCAAAGAAATCATCTTAGTTTTTAGGAGACAGCTTAAAAGAGTTATATATATATCCCTGACCTCATCTGACCAAGCTAACTTTTGTAATATTTTTAGTCATTTTTTTCCTAGCCTATGTTAATATTTCAACACAGAACTAGTACAATTTCTATATTGACACCTAGATATTAACTCTGCTTGTAGACTTAATATAGCTTCTCTTCTCCTTCCTCTTTTTACAGATGACAAGAAATTCTAACCCCAATCAAAAACTGCATCAGGTCTGGTAACTTGGAAGCTTTCTAGCTTTTAAGACAATAAAGCTTATATTTTTTTAATCAAAAAATAACTGCCAATCTAATTTTTCTCTGTTATCTTTAATACTTCTTAATGTTCAAATGAGATTTTCACTTAGCTTTCTACACATACTGCCATAAAAGAACTATTGAGACTTTATTGATGTCTTCATAGATGCCTAGAGAGGGTCTGAATCAGCAAGATGGGGTTTGGTATGGTCTTACGGGCTAAAAACTGACTTTGAATGGAACTGAGAGACAATTTAGTTTTAGAAGGGAACATGTAAGTAGATATTAACTTGTTTTCTTTTATTCCAGTAGAAATGCTCATACTATGTTCTCTGCAAACTTGGTAAGCACTGAGATAAACAAACAACATCAAGAATTTAATGCAAATTAATTTTAGTATAAAAGGTTCCAACAACATGCACAACAAGGGCAAAGAAATGCCTATATCTTTGGAGGATGAGATGTAACCTGGCCTGTCTACCCCTTTACCACTTGCTTTTTTCTTGCCTCTGCACTTTTGTGGATTCCTCACATTTAGATAGTCCTTGCCCATCAGCCATATTCCCTTGCCATACAGGACTTGCAAAATTAATAGTAATCTCATCTCTCAAAATCATTCTCAAGTTCTTCACAGTCTGCAAGAAGAAACTTCAGGACTGTCATTTTGTCCCATATGTCCAATTCTGCTCCAAAAGTCACCATCCCACATGAATATATTTTAATCCACATGAATTAATGAATGTTTTTATAGGAAAAAACACATTTTCTATCTAATTTTACTATTAAATGGGCTGAAACAAAACCTTTTATTTTTTCCCACATATCAGGAAAAAGGAATTATTTAATATTTGCTTATTTCCTTGTATCAATATGTGTCAGTAGTATTTCTTCTTATTTTATCATTGCTAATGGAAGAACATAATTTTTCCTCAGCTACCCCTGACATTTTGACAGTAGGTCTGTCGTATCACATGCCTCAACAGAAGTTGTAGGTGATGCTGGTTCATTAGACCACATGGCTGCCCAGGAGGCCACAAAATCTGCTTTATTGGAAAATTTCCAATCAGCTCTCATGATGACCCTTTTATTATCTACTTTAGACAATATGACATTTATCCTAGCGTTCTGGAAATCAATTATTGAAAAAAGGAGATAGCTCCTGCCAATGTTGGGTATGACTTGGACCCAACTCTTATCCAAGAAAATAACTAATGGCTGCCTGTCTCCACTCAGATAGTCTTCACTAATCCATTGAAGCTTTGAAGCACAAAGCAATTAAGCAGCAAAGTAAATGAAATTTTCTAGTTATTCATGTCTGGTAACTTTGTGCCTCTCTGGAATAGGCGTTAGTGTGATGCAGGTATAAAAAGATATTTGAAATTCTTAATTTGTACTTGGGCTGATCATAACAAAGCCATCAGCTAAGCTACAAGTAGAAGATATTTTGATTTTTTAAATTTGCAGAGGCCAAGTCATTAGGTTACTAAGAAGGGGCTAGCTGACAGTTTTTCTACCCTGTAGATAACAATAAATTCTTCTGAAGATCTCCTAATGAGATGATAAAGCTCAGAGTGCAACGCTGCAAAATTTGAGAAGCCTAAAAACTATATTAAACAACCTTAACTTTTTCCTTCACCCAAAAAGCTGCTATCTTGATGTTGCTCTAAGATCAATGTGAGGAGGATTCTCTATTTGTGAAGATGAGAATATTAAATAAAAAATAGCTGAGGAGAGATCCATTTCTGCAAGCCCTAAGAATACTTAAAGGACAATATATCTATTACATCACCAATAGCAAACAATAATATAATTTTTGTTTTCATTATGATCTTGAGACAAGACATATAAGACAATGTAGTATCATTCTTGCAAGAAAACTAGGCTTCTGCAATTGTCACTGCCCTAAGTGTCCTCACATGCCCTTCTGTTTACTTTCTGTGCATAGAAAAGCCAAACAGTGAGAACATTGGTGCGTAAGCTCTTCAACTATTGAAATATTGAATTCTGATCTTTAATAAACCAATACTGATTCACTTCACTGCTTCTGTTTGCTTAGTTAAGCTCCATCACCATAGGAAAAGGCACACATAATTTAATCAGATTGCTTTTTTCATTTGATTTTTATTAGTGCAGCAAGGAGGCATTGAGCAGTTCTCACCAGTAGAATACACTCCTTCCTCCTTCAAACTGAAAGTTTCAAAATGAGCAAAAAAATCTCCATAATGTATAAGAGCTTATGCAGAGTTGACATGAGGTCCATTCAATGGTATAGGGTCTTCTATTTCTTGCATTCTCCGTGGAAGAGAGAACAGAGTAGTAACAGAGAGTGTTGAATTGCTCTCATTTCAGTGGTAGACATGACATTCTGTTTTCTCCTAGCAAAATCCCAATACCTTGGGATTCCAGGGTATCTGTAGAGCTGCCTTATACCATTCAGCTTCCAGCACAGCCTTCTGCTCTTAGCATTCTCCTCCCATCTAGATAATTATAGTACTGTTGAGCTGTTACAACTGCAGATACGCAGATTTTCTTATTTATAATGTTTTGCAGTTCACAGCAGCTTCAGTGAAGTCGTTCTCATTCATTTCAGGGTCAAACCTTCAAAAAGACCCTTGCACATATTTCTCTGTGCAGACCTGTTGTGGTTTGTAGTAACTCTGCTTCACTGAAGTCAGAAAGAGTTTGAATACTTATTTTTCATATCCCAAGTACTGAATGACAAGTAGACAAGATAAAGAAAGGAAAATTAATTTAAAAAGCATAGCAGGAAAACATTTGTAGTCACAACTCTCAAACTTATGGGAAAAAAAAAAGGTGCAGCTAATTTCCCAGTATTTAGAAATTTTGAGCACCTAGAGGCTCACAAAATCCTTAACATCATTCTGTTTTTTGTTTTGTTTCGTTTTGGGGTTTTTCAAGATGTTTTTATTATGAATTTCAAATCAAAATGTTTTATATTTCCTGGAGCATGAAAATGCCTTTCACTCTTTCTAAGTTACTACATAATTTACCAGTGCAATAACTTTTTTTAATTAATAACATTATTCATTCCTCAATATTATAGATCCATTATTAACACAGAAATTTTAGCATTTGAACATATTAGAGATAATGTCTGGAGATTGTCCAATGTGTTTTTACCATAAATTATCTTGAAGGTTCTTATGAAAGTAGCAGTTGTGTTCTGTTAAAACTCTGGTTTTTATAATATAATTTCATATGAAAACAAACAAAAAAAAAAATTAGATTTTCAAAAGTAACTTTTGTGGAAGGTAGTACAATGAAGAGATGTCCAGAAATACTCAGCTTGTATTATATTATGTAATTAAATGAAAACAAACAAAAACCCCAAACAAAACACCCCCTCAAAAACAAACAAACAAACAAACAAACACAAAGGAGACCCTAAATTCATTTTACTCCACTTTTCTCTTTGACTTGCCACAAAATTATATGCAAAATAGAAAATAGTTATATTGGAACATTAGTAGGACCTAGTTCCTTTCATGAACTAAACCTGTCATGAAACTAAAATGTCATCTGTCATAGCAAACAAACTGTCACTCCCTTCTGGCAAGTGGCTCAGTCTTTGGTCTGCTTGTCTGCCCACCTGATGGGATTGCAGAATATTGCTGCAATGATGGGCCATTTGAATTCAAAATCTTGCCTATAAGCGTCCTCCTCCAATTTATACCCAAAACATTCACTGCTGCCCCATATGACAAGTCAGTTTTCTAATGACAAATGTTCTAAATGAATGTTTTCTGGATGCTGTTCTGAACAGTGCAATGTGAAGTCTGTTGGCAGTCTACTTCTGTGTGCTTACAGACAGACTTTCAAACCTATATATTTGTCTAAATGTATAACATTCAAGGGGAGGGGCACATGATGTGTTAAGTATTTGTAGGAAAGCCTAGACTATAGAAACTCAAATAAAATGCTCACAACATTTTGAAAACAAATCAGTAGGTCCCACTAAATATTTTTAAGCATGTATGTACGTATCCCTGTGAAGCATTCCACCCTTGAGGCCAAATTGGGTGTTACAGCAAATAAATGGCATCGTTGTTTCTTATGACTGTGTTATAGTAATTGTAATAAAACTGTTTATTTATGGCTTGGGTTTTTTTAATTATTATTTTTAAAGACAGATCATCACTTTTAATCATAAGAAACCCTCTTACATACTTCGATTCTCAGTCTTTAATCTACCATTTTCTGTGCAGCATTCATGTGCAGTCCCTCAATCTGCAATTCTGAGGCATAATCCCATACAAGTACAGCATTAAGTTCCATGGTAAACCTGCCAGAGGATGGCAAAAAGGATTAGACTGCTGCAGTTTAACAAAGATTCAGTGAATGTGTCACTTTAAAGCATGCCAGGTTTTGACACAAACAGTTACTTACAATCTAAGTGCATTACTTATCTAAGTATTAATTACCTACTGAGAAAGGCGGGTGGGGGACAGAAAGGAAAAAAAAAAATAAAGAAAAGAGCATTATCCCACAGGAGTAGCCTGAATTTTACAATATGGTCATTTGTAAGTAAATTTGCAAGCAGTGCACAGGGAGTTAAAGATAAACCCCATTAGTGAATAAATGGATTTGCACATTTTATAATTGCATGCAGCTTGGAAAATGTACCATTTCATGTCTTAGCCTGAGGATCCAATGGCAGCTTCAGAGCTGCTGCCAGCTAGTACCTAGAAAATATGCTAAATATCTCCATTTCCTCTAAAACATGGTCCAATGTACAAAATTCCTGAACTGAGAATACCTTAAATCCTTTTTAGCTAAGGACCATATAGAAGATACCACTGGGGCACAAAGTGATGTTAAATGAGGATAATGCTAGGGGTACTGTAAAACCTTAGTAGAAAACAAGCTTCTAGAGGGAAAAAAAACGTTTCCCCATATTTCAGATATTTCCATATTCTTGGAAGACTGTTTTTGACACCAGTTTTCTCCCTTTCCAATTCCTTCAGTTTTCCTAGTTACAATTTAAAGGATATTATCTATTTCAATTTCAGTTTAATTTCCAAATCTTCTCCACCATAAACATGCATTTTGATATCCTGTAGCTTCTGTCTGCAGTGTCAGGACTGTGTCTAAAACCTCACAAAGAATTTTCACAATAAGTTGTTTATGTTTTCCCCATTATTATTTTCCAAAAATTTGCTCTACCAAATATCTTCATTCCTTCTTCCTTCATAGGCCACCTATGAGCATTTTTAAGTTCTGTCAATATTTCTCTACTCAAGATCTGTGCCTACATATTCTGACTAGAACAAGGCTATTCATTTGGATCACCTTGCTTTCTCAAGTTACTTTCATGATTTTTCTACTTTTCTGAGCAAGTCCACCTTCTATCTCAGTAAATATCATTCATTCACTAGCTGCATTGCAATGGCCTTTTATGTCAGTGGTCCAGTATTTGAATTAATAGAATTCCTTTAATTTTCCTCTGTAATGTCACTACTAATTCCCTCTTTAATCCTCAGCTTGTCTTTAGCACTATTGTCCATTCTCCAGTTCTTTCTTGCACTAGTCTCTCCTCTGTCTCAAGCTTCTACCATCTACCACTCTTCAGCAGCATTATTTGTTTAGCCTCATTATTTTTTATTCTCTCACTCTCCTTCAATCTTCTTCAAGCTAGCTCTTAGCTCTCCTCACCAGTGAGACGACTCTCACTAATGACATTTTGCAAGCTACAGTAAATAATTTAGGGGTGATGTTAATAATGCACAGGGAAGTAGAAAAGGAATTAAGAGATACAGGATTGAGAGATACAAAGTACATTTTTCCTTATTACCTCTTCTCCAGAGACAAATGTCTCATATTCGAAGACTGATGCATAAAGAGAAACAGGATGTTCAATAAATAAAGGACTGAGAAGTGGGAAGAGGTTCATGGTTCAAGATAAAATTACAGAAGAAATCCTAAACAAAGCCAAGTGGGCTTTTCTTTACTAGAGCTTGAACAGAATAAAGCATGACTAGCAGGCTCAAGAAGGGTTCCTGCTTTCATAGCGGTTAGAATAAGACAGGCAGCCAGAAATCATTATGCATTTTGAATAGTTCCTATTTTTTAAGTCAATATGTCTCTCAGATTCCACACACACTTGAACTGGTACAAAAAGTAGTCTATTGTTTCACCAATACAAATTGAAACAGCTTGATTTAAAATGCTGTTTTTCCAGTAGTAACCCAAGTATTCAAAATTTCTGCATGATTTTTCCTGGATTCTGCTTCTGACAGGCACTAATGAAATACAAAGTGACTAGAGATTGTTTTCTACAGTACAGGGACCATAAAGCAGAACTGACCAAACACTTTCCAGAATATTTGATCAAATCCATTATTTTCTTTGCAAAAACTTACTTTTCTGGGAGGGAAATAAAGAGTTTTTCCATAAGACAAAAGGTGAAACTTTTCATTGCTCTAAAACTGAAGTTTCTAAGAACCTCCCACAAAAACTGCTGCACCAAGTTGCCTACTGCTGAAAAGATGAAAGGCAAAAAAAAAGCAGTGAATTGATTCAGTCTTACACTATCAGCAAGGCTGGAAAACTACTAATATCCATCTACCTATTGGTTGAAGTTTTCCAGGTGGCCAGCCAGAAAAGCAGGTTGTTTCTCCCAGAATAATATTTTTCCTTAAAATCCCATTTCATTAAAAATATAGGAGTTCTGACTTTCTGGTCAAGTATTGCTATCAATTCCTTCCATTCCCCTTAAAAAAAAAAAATAAAATAAAAGGAAAGACACGTATTCTTTCCATGTTTCAGCCTTGCAGAGCTTGCAGAAGGTTTTTTTCTCATAATACAATTTGAGTTGAAAAAAATTCAAGATGCTTACCAAATGTTTTGTTTAAATTACGTCCAAATACAATAGAAACAAGAATCTTCTCCAACTTCTACAAATGAAAGTCAATGAAAGTGAAAGTCTGTATCTTTCTTGTTAGCTGAAAATAAAACATATACTGCAATGGCATGATTTGCCATACTTCGGGAATTAAATTTATTTAGTTCAAAAGTCCTTTTCCCTTTCTCCCTCAAGGTATACTGTTTCACACATGAACTTGCAATATATGACATGAAACCAGTCATAGAATCATAGAATATGGTGAGTTGGAAGGGTCACAACTGGATCATCAAGTCCTACTCCTGGCCCTATGCAGGACTTCCCAAGAATCACACCCTGAGAGCATTGTCCAAATGCTTCTTGAAATCAGACTGCTTCCCTGAGGAGGCTGTTCCAGGGCCCAGCCACTATCAGGGTGAAAAAAATTTTCCTGATGGCTAAACTAAACTTCCCCTGACTCACCTTCATGCCATTTCCTCAAATCTTGTCACCGGTCATGAGAGTGGTCAGTACCAGACCCTCCACTTCCCCTCGAGTGGATGATAAGGTCCCCCTTCAGTGTCCTCTTCTCCATGTTGAACAAACTAAGCCACCTTGGCCAATTCTCATAAGTTTTCCCTCCAGATCCTTCACCATCCTTGTGGCCTTCTTTGGATACTCTCTTGATGTGCCAGCTAGCTAGATTAGAAAACAAGCTTTGCTACAGATTCTTCAATGTACTTAACCAAGTTGCATAAACAGCTAACATTTTAAAGATTTTTGTGAGGCGGAGAGAATGGTATGGAAGAGGTAACTGTATACAAAATTTTGAATGCTAATGTTTCCTGTGAAAGTGTCTTGTGAGTGGGCAATATACAGGAACACTAGAAGACAATGTTTATTCTGAAGTTTTTAATCAATTTCAGTTTCATATGTTATACAGGAATTTTTAATATAAAAGTGTTTGATATTAAATATAAATTATATGACAAATATACGTTAAATAAAAGCTTGAGTATCTTTGTACACTTAGAAACACACATTTCACTTTAAATCCAGTTCAGTTAAGGATTGAATTCGCATTTCTTAAACCAAATACAGTTTATACTAATTTGAGAACATCTATAGAAAATCACAGGGTGTCAAGTTAGGATATAGGTATTGAGGAAAATAAGAACACAGAAAAAATGCTATCATATCTTTAGCACAAATTAGCTAATGGTAGTCAGGAACATTCTTCTGGAGAAGCTCTGTTCTGAACTGCATTAAACTCATGTAACTTACTCTTAGGAAATGCACAAAATAACAAGAACCCTGAAATCCTTTGTCTATAACTTTCCTCTACTAAGAATTAGAATCACCTGTATTTTTATTTTCCATTTCTTCTTGCTCGTGGAAGAGGTAACAGTCCAGGTCACTCACAGTATTTTTCTTACTGTTGTCTTCTCTCAGTGCCATTTCTTATTTACCTGGGTGCTGGGTAGTCTGTTTCCCATAACTTATGTTGTAAGTAAAAGGAACCTCTAGAAAGTTTTGGGAAGTCCTGTCTTCTCTATCAACAGAACTGGGAGCCAACCTCACTGAGCCTGCCTGAAGGTGATCTGCAACTCCTTGTCTTGTCATTAAAGAAATCAGAGATGTCCTTAATATGATCATAGGCTCTCAAATCTCTAGCTACTGCTCTGAGAGAACAAATGGCAGTACTGCAGATAGTCTTATTTTTTCTCTTTATCTGAAAATTTAACATTTTAATCTGGAAGCAAAGCTTCTTATCACCTGTGGTGTAGTTTTTGTTGAAGCTTCAGCAGAAAGTCTTTTTCTGCTAAATCTTCTCTGAGTGATCATATACCTTCAGCCCAAGACAAGTTATGTTCCTAACCAGGGTTATCTTACTGAAATTGCTGTGATCAGCTAAACCATACCAGCCAGCAAAGCAGACTGCATAACTCAGCTTATTCCTTCATGTTAAACCTTATGACAAATAATGAAATATTGAATAATAATGAATTTTAACCTGGCATTTTAAAGCATTTGTTTTTCTTCACTCCACTACCAACCTGATCCAAGTTAGGTGCAGTGTGTCTTTTTCTCTTACTTTTGGTGTAGGCTGTTGGCAGTTACGTGGCCACCACACCTGGGAGCTCCTAGGTCGTTATGCATCATCTCTGTCTCTCTATCTCAACCCCATATTGCACTACTTTAACAGAATGTACACAGTTCCCCTAGTATTTCCACAAACCCATCAAAACAATTAAAAATATTAATTTTAATCCCCATAGAAATATTTTTATGGTAATCTGTTCCCAGGTGTGGTTCTCAGCTACCACTGAAGAATAAGTATTACCTAGTTTTGATTTTTTCCCAGACCATATTCTTAATGTATATTTATATACTTATCAAACTCTTTGTTGACAAGATGTTTCATGGAAGTGTTTTTTAAAGCAGTTATATAATAATCTTGATTATTTAAAAAGTTTCTGTGTATATCGTTTTTAAACACTTCATTTCAGGAAGTCATTTAAGAGAATTACAAATAATAATTAAGATTTTTCTCAGACTTGTAAAGAATTTCAACTTTCACTGTCATTTCACAAGATGTTTGAAACTTGCTTCTTTGCTTGTATGTGCATCACTCTCTATGACAGTGCCTGAGATGGTATTCTTAGGCCTGGTTTCTCTAACATATCTCCACTTTTGAGCTTAGACATTTATCCTTCTGGCACTACATAATTAGCTGTCTAAGTTTAGAGAACTTAGAAAAAATTGTAACTAAAACAGAGAGACAAATGTCCTTTAATTTCAAAACAAATTTTAATTAAAATATGATAAATGGAAGGATAACAGTTCCTAGCTATACGACATACATATATATATATATATCTATATGTGTATTCAAGATAAACAAAACCAACCAGAACTAAATGAGTAAAAAAGAAAAACCCTGAGCAAAAACCCTTCCTCCCCCCCAGTCTCTGTCCCTGGCAGGCACGGAGGTATTTTACAGATCGCAGGTGATGAGATGAGTGGCCGGTGCTGGGTTGCCCCCAGGGGGTTGGTGGATGGTAAGAAAAAGCATTGGCGTGTCCCTCCGAAAAGCAGTGCAAATTCGTCTGTGGGGTCGGTGGGGAGAAAACCTCTCAGGAAGGTCAAAAGGCTGGGATCCTTTTCCCTCGGCTTGCGGTCTGTTGGCCTCTGGGCTGAAGCTTCCGATATAAAGATCCCTCTCGTCTGGGCTGGGCTCCGCTGGGCCCCCCCAGGAAAGGCCCAATGCAAGAGCCCCCCCAGCTAGTGATGTCGTAAATAAAAATCCAAAAAGCTCCGTAAATCCAGGAATGGGAAAAAGAAACATGCGGAAAAAAAAACCAACAACAACAACAAAACAAGGAAAGAGACCAAAACTCAGCAGAGGTTTCTCCCTCCGAGCCGTCTCTCCGCTGCCAACTGCAACTCCAGAGTGCCGCTTCCCCCCACACCCAGCGAACCCCAGTGCAGGTGACGCCCTGCTTTCTTTTGTCAGGGGCAATGAATGGAGATAGACGCATTCGCCCCTCATTCTGGTGGTGGGGAAAGAAAAATTCCATTAGATTCTGAAACTATAACATTAGCTTATCCTTGTTTTGTCATGACTGTTGCTAGTGCCTCCCAGTCTCTGAGAAATGCTTCATGGAAATCAAGTCTGAATTTTGAAATGGCTGAATTTATCTTAACTGAAAAGCATGTTAGAGAGCAAACATTTCTGAAATCTACTTGAGTTTCCCCAGAGCACAACTGAGTCAAATCTTGACTCCCCCCATCCTAGCTTTCAGTGAAGCATCTCTCTCGTGAAAATATTCAGCATACCCATGTTGACTGATACATCTTCTATTAGAAGTATAAACTTTCCAGTGTGTCACTTTAGTAGAAGCAACCTAAATTCTCATAAGAGGGAGCACTATTTTATTCTAAACTTCATCCGTCTACATCAACACAAATCCTTAGTGACTGTGTTAACACAGTGTAGCACAGCAATACAACTTTCCTTGGCGCCAAATATTTTGGTCAAAACTACCCTAGTGCTTTCCTAGAACAGCTGGTGTGAACTAAACTGAACTACCATAGGATTTATTTTGTATGGAGAATTAGTGAACATAACTGAAGTGTGACAAAGCTCAGAAGGGCCCATTGCTGTATTAGTAACAAAACAGATACAGATCACACTGTTCTAGAGCTAATGCTGCACGTGAACATGAGCTGTATACCCTGTTACACCATTGCCCTAAGCTGCAGACTTGAACACACTGAGAGAAATAACACATACCAAAATGTCAAAGACCCATGGCCTGGAGTAGAACACATACGTCGACAACGTTGCAGTCACTGGGTTTCTACTGTGAACCTCGAAAAAACAGAAATCATGTTGCATTCTTGCCCCTATGCCTGGTGATCTGGAGCAATGGGAGAACTTGAGGCAGAAGCTAACAGAGATATGCTGCCTTCCTCCTGGAGCGGCCATTGAATCGCACGTAGCAAAAATACATGAATAAAGCACTGACACTCCTATAACCTCACTAGTTTCCATATTAATACATCAAGCACTCAGGATTCTTCATGTTTATTTTCTAGGGTTTGGTGTGAATTCCATAATTAACCCAGTAAATATGCTAATTAATATTTTAATAGTGTGAATATGCTGCATATGCAAACTGAGCCTACAGAGTGTCACCTGGAGAAGAACTGCTTCCACCTTTGGTTGATTTGTGATGCAAGTTTTGTTTTGCCACTCTTTCTCTTCTTTTAGATCAGCCAGGTTGCATTTCAGTAATAATAACATCCTCAGCACATGTCAGCATGGAGATGATTTCACATGGATAGTGAAGGTTAAGCATTTTTAAAATGCAGCCAAAATAATTTTTGAAAGCTACAAATTACCTTTTGATTCAAAAAACCCTTTACAATCCAAGAGCAGTTCTCTTGAAGAAAAAATTCTTTTAAGTTATGCATACTTCTCATTTGTCTGTTCAGAGATTTCCTGTCTATTTTGCAACATAGTCTGTATAATTTAAGGTGACTCACTGTACAGGAAAGTTCACCTTCCATTAAAATGTTTTCTTTAGTAAGCACTCTCCTGGAAGTGCTGTAGTGTAAACATGAGTGGCTACGAATACAAACATTTATTAAATAGTGTTGATGAATTTTTCAATACCTAAGGGAGCGCAATTCACAGCTCAATCATTCAGGCCATTTTAAGTGCTGCGCAGGACAATTCCACTACATCTCCCATTAATATTTAATTGCCTATTTTATTCTGTTTACCTTTTTGGTTAATATATAATTTAAAGCCCTGCTACTAAAGCAAAGGAGGGGTGGGGGAAAACAGAACAACTGTTAGCCTGCTTTTAACAAATCTCTAGTGAGAGCTTGTCTTTCATTTAAAATTCATTCCAAAGAATTTTTATTTAATATCAGTAACACCAACCCCAGGTATTAAAGCAAAATTTGGAAGCAACTATTGTGTAACAGTCCTGACATTGACTTAGATTTGACTTACACCATTTTCTGACTGTCAGGCTTTCACAAAGCACCTTAGCAGACTGGGTGGATGCCACACAGCCTGACCACTGGAGGGAAGTACAAAAAAAACAGTGCGACACAGAATACTCCTGTTGCACAAAGATTATTCCACGGGGAGTGGAATTCTTCACAATTTTGGAAGAGAGGGAAAAGGGATTACAAAATGTAACAAAAATACTTTGTTCACAATTACAAAACCAGGAAACATTTACAGATGAATGTATTACATTGTGGTGATTAGGAAGTAAAATGCAAGAGTAATAGGCCTGAAAGCACTTGAGTACTGTAAACTGGATACAAAAGCAACAATCTTATGAGCGCTACACTTGCTCTTCATTGCCAATCACTGGGATATCAGTTTATTACAATCAAAAATCTGACAGAGAATGATTTATTTAGTAGGAGTAAAGAGCTGTTTTTTGAATTTGGAACCAAGTTTATAGTAGTGGTCCTAAGGCTTTGGCCATTATTTGCTAATCACAAGCAAGCTTAGATGGGCTTAACTGTTGACTTAAATGTGGTTACTCTGAACCCCCTAGATGGTGTATATTTGATCTTGCACTTTCTCTAGTCTTTAATACATATAAAAAAGATTAGGAGTCTGCAGCCTAGAATAGTCTATCACTTTTATCATCTTCTGTCCTAAGATAAGATCGGTGTTTGATGGAACTCTAGACACACTTTAATATCTGTCTTGAGTGCTCCTCTAGCTTTGTAGAAGAAGTGTTGAATTAGTACAGAACATTCAAATAGCATTTGCTCTGAGAAATAAAGAAATCATTATAATGATTACTAGACTATATTCATCTAACAAGCAGCTTATTTAAAATTATCCTATATAAATGTTATTCTTATATGTATAAGATGGACAGACAGACCAAGCTATAACACAGACTCATGTGTACATATATATATAGTAGTGTATATTTATATATGCGTACACACATATAAATACTTCTGTGGATTTGCACAAATAGTAAATCTAATATATTACTGTGCAGGCTCTTGAAGTTCTCTTAGTTTTGTCTTTTGAAACCTGGTTACCAGAGAAAGGCCAGCAAGGGTATTGTGTGTTCTGTCCTTGCAGAAAGTTACTTGTATTCTTTTTGGTTATGATATGTAAGGTCATCTCACAGCCAATGTTTATCAAATGTCTCTTCAATATTGTACAGAATGTGAGAAAAGATAAAGACATTGGACATTCTGTGTTTTCTACCAATGTAATAAAATGTAGATGTCTAATACATTTTCCTGTACATAAATTCCACCTACGTCAAATTAATGTCCAAAGGATGTATGCGAGATCAGATGCAGAATCCTGACCTATTCAAGTGATGAGAAGTTTTTGAAAGGTAAAAAATAAATTCATTAAAACAATTCAATTCCTTAGCATTTTTTGGCTCACTTTCTTCTTATTTTACAATCACTCACAGTACATCTGCATAACACAATGCCATGCCATGGAAGAGATTTAGATGAGATATTAAAAATCATTTTGTCTGGTCAAATACACCTTGCTTTTCAGAATTATGTATAACACTAAAGACTGGCATGTACATATTCATAAGATTGGTGCTCAACTTACACAACATCCTGATGAAAATAAGAAAATCCGAGCATACTATTCAAAGTTAGCATGACTTCAGATACTATATTTTTTAAAAAATTACAAGGAGAAACAAAAAGCACAAATAAAGTAAAACAGCCTATTTATAGTCTTTAAGACATATCTAGTACAACACATAAAACTGGAAAATATTTGGATTTTCTTATAGTACATGTTCATCCATCTTGGGAACAGACTAGGTATATGCAATGGCATATGCAATCTGTGACCTTCCTTCTTTTTGTTAAAATCCCAAGGTAACAGAGCATGCCCTTTTGCCAAGGAACTGGGTGAGAGCAATTAGCAGTTGTGTCTGCATCAATACTGGGCAAAGGCAAAATGGGCAGAGAGTCTCCATGTTTAATCACCAAATTATGAACAAGAAGTCAGTATGATCACATGGAAGGTTACTCTGTATTTGAACCTGCAGACTTTATCACAGTCTAGAAGCCTAACTGGATTCTGGCTCAAGTTTAAGGGGAAATCATATCCGTTAAAAGTAAAACAAGACACACAACTCCATTCCCAACCATTCCCTTAACAGACACTATTTCAAATCTTCAGGATTTCCATATGGAGCATTTTAAGCAAGTGCAAGGTCAGGAAACAGTAATTTCATCTTTAACAATGCCAGCCATAAGGTTGCTTTTTCTCCTCTGCATGAGCAATGTGCTGTGACTTGCTTGCTGAAGGCCTGTCTCCACTGCTGCTACTTCCTGCAACCTCAGGGTCTAAGGATGTAACTACTTCTACAACTTTTGTGTCTGTTTTGAATTTGTTGCACAGTCACTTGTGGTCTCATTTTTCCTATCAGCTGATGTGCAATGTTAATGTTCTGCACCACGAAGAGTAGGCAGATTAAAATGTAACCCTGTTCTGTCTGAATTCATGAAGCGATCAATAAGCTATACACTTAAGTGTTCAAATAATATGTGTTTTATTACTCTGTTATAGCCTGTAAATATAAAAGACTATATTGTTTTCTGTCTTTTTATGCCAAACGTTTCCTGTTTTACACAGTAATTTAACTAGATCCTATTATTTTATTTACATTTAGCCAGATGATAAAATGGATTAACCTGTTACAACCTACTTGCTGGGATCAGAGTACCTGATATTATTTGAGAAAGACTAATAATCTTCATCCAGTAATAAGTGTTTGTATGTTGAAATCCATCTGCATCCCAGAGCAAATGAATTCATAGATGCTGCTCTACTTGGTCACTCAAGAAGTACAATCTTTCTGGTTTGGTTTATGGAAGTTTTTCTACGTTTTAGCAGTACATGAGCACTGCACATTATCAGTCTTCCTGCTGTCTAAGACTGTTTGTAAACTGAAGCAAGGAAAAATAAGAGAAAATTAATTCAATCGGTTTGGTGTTTCACCATTTGTGGTCTGCTACATTATCAAAATATTTTTGGCTTTTTTTCCCCATTTTTTTCTTTATTTCACTATAAATTGCTGGATAGAGATGTTTGGAAGTTGTTTCCAGTCACTATCTAAATTTCACTATCCCTCATACTTCCTCTCCAGGCTTAATGTGTCACCAGTTCAATATAGTCTATTCATTGCATGCTCCTATTAAATGCATTCAAATTCTACTCTCTTGCTCCTGGAAAACTAACCCCAAATGGGGTTAAAAAGCATTATTATTTTTTTAATATCTTTAAAGTCAGCTGCAAGTGTTTTTTAATGTGCCTGATATTTTCAGTCTGTTGTCTCTAATTTCCATGTCATTAGGAGTTATTTGATTATCCAGCCTCACAGTTCTACTGAGAGACATTCTGTAACAATAAAATATTTCACTTTTGGAAATGATCCTATTCTTCATTCCGTACTCATTACATAAGCAGAAACTCTTAATTCTTATGACATACCTGTAGTTTTATAGAATTTTTCTAGTCTCTTTCATGGATTAGATAGAAAATAGACCTATACATTTCAAGCTCAGCTCTAAAGGTTTAGCATACAAGAAAGTAATTTGGACCAGTTTTATCAAGTTGTCTAACCTCAGCTAAAAGTACTGTGAAAATGGTTTTGAAAATTGCTGCTGTATTCCCAAGCAAACCACATGCAGAACTTTTTTTCTGACCAGTTTTCTCTCTTAAAAGAGTGTGTACATTGGCTGCTTGCCATCCTTCAGAAAATCAACTCCAAGATGTTCAGGTGCCCTTGTTCTGTGCTGTCTTAGAACAAGCAATGGGATAATGACAGACAGAACTGGTCCTCTCTGAAGAAACTGCAATCTTTTTATTCCTTTTTGGAGTACAGCATATACAGAAAATGCGGATAACTGTAAATTAGAAAGTAATCACAGCATACCCTTTACCCCATCCTCGGTTGCAAAGAAAATTATACAAAGGTATTCCTCCAATAAATGCCAAAGCAGATGGAAGGACTCAAAAAGGTTTATTTCAGAGGAAAAGACACTGAAAACTCACAAATCCTCACAGTGTTTTATGGCAGCACCAAGCCCTAGGGAAAAGGCAAACCTTTCACTTGTTCCCTGGACTTTATCATCACTTTCCCCTCCTGCTTGCTGCTGAGGCCTTGTAGCCTGTTTGTGAGTGTTCTCTCTCTTGTACCCAGGGAGGCACCTTCTGGAGAACGCATGCGGGGAAACATCTAAAACTGTCCATTGGGAAGATGCCTCATTCCAGACAGGAAGCTTTCCTTGAGTGAAAATAACTGCCTCCACAGTAGCAATAGCTTCCAGAAAAGTTATTTACCCCTATATCAACAGTCATACAGAATGACTTTTATCAATGCTCATAGGAATAAATCCATTGGTCCGACCACATATAAAATCTATTTCCTCTTTTTCAGTTGCAGAGAGCAATCCTGACTCTGTCAGGCTGGGTGTTCAGAGCTGTCTGCTGACACTGCACTTTCTGTTCTATCTTTCCCCAAGGGCAAGTAGGACGTTATAATCATTCCATACACATAATAATAACAATGGTATGATTCAGAAGACAATCAAACATTTGAAATAGTTCAGTCATAAATGTCAATGGAAACCTGGATCTGCAAACCCATTGTAGCATGCAATTGTGACATCATTACTTAAATATAAATGAGACATTTTAATTCAAAATATCACTAGAAATGGTCTTGTTAAACTGTTGAATCATCTTATGCAAAAATACATTGCCTCCTTGAACCACAGTATGACTGTGTCTAGCCTTCTGCTTTTTTTGACAGGATTATTATTGCTGGTAATCAGCAATTAACACTGAAGATTTTAAAGTGTCTTCCTATGAGTAGAAAGTTCAACAACACTCAGCAATAAAGATTCACATTCTTTGTTCTTATCTATGTGCCGTACACACGTTTATAGGTGTTCCTTACACGTAACCTTCATGATAAGCAATGGTTTTGAAAACATTTGTGGAAGAGGTTTATCAAGATCATCTTTCCAGTATATCTTTGAGGTGCATACTGACAGGCATACTCTATAAAGTAGAAACAGACACCAGAATGAAGTAATATACACAAAGTCATGACATGCAAATTTTAACGTCACTGAAAAATACAATAAAAACCATTACTGAATTAGAGGAAATAGCATGGCTTTCTACATCATCCACACAAGAATGTTTTATTTCTATATACATAGTCTCATTTCTTCACATATAGGCTTCACATGAACTCTGAAAAAGTTGAGTATACAGAAAATTTATAAAAAAGAATGATTTACCATATCATTTTTTAACTAGCAGGAACAGTCATGGAAGAGCACTGAGACTTCAGTACAGAATAATTCAGAAAAATCTTGAATTATTTTTTTTTTTCAAACAGAGTAAAAACACACTTTCCCATCAAAAAGGAGGTGACAATCCTCAGGTAAGAATAAATTTCCAAACCAGACTTAGAGGGAAATACCGGAGAAAGTGTTAAAGGAAAATTAAAGGGAAAAGTGTTTCTTTCAGAGATTTAAAGGTAGAAAATTAAAAAAAAAAAAAAAATGTGTTCACTTATTAAATGAAAATAAAATACAGTTGATGTGCTCAATAATACTGATGCGTGGCTTCTGCTGAGGATGTGTTTGGTATTTAATGTTGGGCTTTTTCATTGTGAAAATCTTTTCTGTCAAGGAGGATTCTACTACATTTTAAAAGACCACTGCACATTTTAGGGAACTTTCTTTGCCACTGTAAATGTTCAGCATTTTTAGGTAAAATGAGTGTAGGGGTGAGTTTTAGATTTAAATTATGTTAATTTAAAATATAAGATTGTCCAAACTGATAGTCATCAGAACAGTTTCTTCCTGACCACAGTCAGAATTAAATACTGAGAATATTAACAGATAGTTTTGTGTATTTTCCCTTAGAACAGGACTGATAAGAAGTAAAACTATAAAACATATATATATGTATATTCATATGAAGATTGTACACACGTGAGTTATCACAGGTCAGTTATCACTTTTTATGATAGTGTTGTGATGACTCTACTATAACTTAGGACTCTCTTCTTTATATGATTTTAAATGTAGTCTTTGAAAAATGCTAATTTGATTGCTAAAATGATTGTCTCACCTAACTTATATTTATGCAAGTGTATCAGGCCATTCATTCAATACACAAACATTCACTTTATTTCCAAGAGACAAGAAACCTGACTCTTTGCATAATTTTGACAGGATCAGTGGAAAGAAATCTGACTCTGTACTACATATTTTCTTGAACTGCATTAGAAATTCCCTGATGCATTTTCTTTCACCAAATAGGAACAACGATGAATATTTACAGACAACTCCAAACAGTCCATTTGGCTTAGATGTAAGTACTGAGCTGCAAGACGCCCTACACAATGCTTGCGACATTTGACATAAAAAGCCTAGTAGCAACACATAAAATTTTCTAGTATGCAGATGAAATACATTTAACATGAGTTAACATGAGTAAGCATGAGTTAACTTCTGCATCTGAGATTAGGTTTGAACAGTAAAATACACCCCATATGTCTCATTCAAACTATGTCATGGAGAAAATATGATACAATTTATAATACATATATTTATAATTTCTAAGTGAGTTAATAAGCAAAAAAAATATTCTTTTAAATATATGTGTTCTTTTTAATATAAATTTCATTTTGTCAGTATATGGGCTTTCCTACTCTAAGAGTCGTGTTTCATGGCTTCTCTGTGATAGTAAATAGAAGCCAAACTGCATTTTTCTGTACTTGAACAGCATGTGCAACAGGCATGTCAACAAAACTTACAGGATAACGAAAGAATGCTTTCTTTTAGCCAACTATGTCGTCACATCACTTTATTATTGTTACAGTCTGGTTTTAGTGATTCATAAGGAATAGTATGGTAACATTAATAACAGTATTGAATTAGATGGTTTAAGATCCAGTTTGGAATTAGATTGCAGTCAGCTTAAAACAAGCGGATGTATGTATGTGTAACAGATGGGTGGGAGCAAATGCAGGAAAAGTTATGGTTTTGTTTTGCCTGACTTGCTGCTAAGGGAGAGGATGGTGTCCCTCTCCAGCTCTGTTATTTATAGCCTTTGCTCTTTCTTCTGACTTCCTCATTTCTAGACCTCCCTCCCCTGAGTGCCACAGCCAATTGCAATTTAGATAACGTCTAAAGCCTTGCCTGACAAGATAAATTTAAATTATGAAGCAATCCCTTCACACAGAAAGGTCTTGTTTGTTAGATTAGTTGTGGATTGGCTCTGTATGACAGCTTGTTTGCTACAGGTGAGCTATCTGCATTTCCAATGCAACAAGCATCATTTAAAGGAAAAATAAAGATGTCATTTCTTTAATTTGTCACAGAGTTCATGAAATATTCCTTCTCAGTTTTCTACATTGTTGACTTCTTGGGGAGATAGCAGCAAGTGTGTACCTTTGAACGAAAGACCTAATTTTGTTACAGATGAACATAGTGTTGTGACAAAACAGTGGCACAGCTGCCATAACAGCTGTCACACATTAATCATGACAGTGACAAATAGCATAATTACTTAATCTGGAATGTCTAGCATACAACTCAGTATGCGCCACTGCAGTGTAAGCATATCATGCATGGTTTAATTAAAAGACATCAATATAGGTTAGTCAGACATGGTCTTGTAGACACTGATACAAATGAATATAAAATTATCTATTGGTCCCCTTTTAGGAACACTCAAAGACCAATTACTTAGTTGATAAGGCAATTTGAATATCTCCTCCTAATCAGTCCCTTTGATGCAAGTTCTGCATGGTGAATTGAGCTACTGTCATGTACATATTTCTGACCCAAAACCTCAGCTATGTACTGTGTTCAATGGTTATGATTTCTTCCAAGATGACTTAAATGTTCATATCTGTCTCACATCCTTTGATTGAACAAAATATAGCAAACTAACAAGCTTTGTTGTATGCTGCTGTGTAAAACTCTTCTTTCCCACAGACTTTCCAAAGGAGACAGAATAGTGAAGTATGTGTCACAATGTGTGCATTAGGTTCTGCAATTACACCTGCCAAGGCTTAAGCATTATGTAGCAAAAGTCCATTATAAAGATAACTACCACTGAAAAACACAAATCCAGCTCACACCCAAATTTCAAACAACCAAAAGCATTAAGAGTTTTGTTGTGTTTTTGTTTGGTTTTTTTTTTTGTTTGTTTGTTTTTGTTTTTGTTTTTTCTTTCAGGTCAAAGATTCTTTACATTATAACCACTTTCTGAGTTCACATGTGTATTAACATTTGCAGCTGTTTTGTTTAGGCTTTTCTGAAGATAAAATACACCCATAAAATACTATTGCCAGGGTTCCATTCAAACAGCAAATTCCACTGGTAATTACCAACTCATAGTATTTTCGCTTTTTGCTCCAAATTTGTTAAGCTCTGCAAGTCATTGAATTCACTTATGGAATTTCTAGGGGCAGTTCATGAATTGTATTGAAGCTGACTCAATGAAATATTAATGAACCAATTTCCACAAACATGGATTCATTATCTCACTGGATGGTATCAGAAAACACAGTACTACAGGCAGTACCCTTCCACCTGCCTGCCAGAGGATTTCATTTTATTATACAATTTTTAAAGTCCATACTCAGATTTCTTGGTAAGTTTAAAACAGAAGCTTTTCAATTTCTTGCTTCAAGACAAAATTCAGATGGAAACATTTTAATATTATTTAGCTGAACCTCAGTAATCCATCCAATGTGATTTCCTATTAACCAGCAAAGGAAGATTTTCAGTGATTTGTTCTGCATCACAGGAAGCAAAGATTTTTCAAACACAATAAATTCTTTCAAAACATGAAAGCTTTTATTTCCTTTCTTCAGTAAGAGCTGTAAAGCAGAGAATGGCAAAAATTTCAGTAACTGCTTTCTGAGATTAGATAATTTATGTTAATGAATCCAGGATTTAATGAGTGGATTTAAGATTTCTGCAGGGAATCTATATGGAGTTATACTCTCCAGAAATGCAGCATGAAATTATTTCAGCCACATAGATTTCTAAGACATCCCATGGTTAGCCAGGGATGGCTTCCATAATTACTCACCTGTTCTTTAGTAATTACACATCTACCACATGAACTGCTTTCACCTGATTCTTCTCTCCCATGTTTCAGGTTTGTAACTAATATCATTGCTCTGACTTCCTCTATGTTAAGCACAGAGGAAAGACCAGTGGATGAGATTCTGCCAGGCTCATAAAGTAGAAACTATGCTGTCAGGATAAATAGCTTTCTTTGTGTTCAGTGAAGTTAAACTTCGAATTTCTACCTAAATTCCCTGTGCATCCATGTTTTTTAGAATATTTTTGGCATAACCAATAGCAAGAAAGAAAATAAAATTCCAAAATCCTTCCTCACTTACTTAAGACACTTAACGAGGGAGGTTTCTTTCTTCCTCTATTTGCATTCATCGGATACCTAAAGTAAGAACTCTTTTCCTAACAACAAGAACCAGCAGGCTTTAGGTGTGAAAATTAGCAGCTGCCAATTGTATTTATCTCTTAGACTAAGAGGTTTATTATTTATCTTCCCTGTTGCAGTGCCCATGTGGCAGCACTGATATTGAGCAGCTGGACAGATTGCACCCTGGAGCCACATCTGCAGCTATATAGATCGACACCGCTTTCATTGCCTCAGTGAAGGAGAAGTTTATCTTCTGTCAGATAGATTTACTACCAACTTCATGAATTTTAAGGGTTTCCCCCTCCTCTCCTCCAATCTGATTTTCAGAGCGTGTTACTGTAATCTGGTACTGATTGTTAACAGCTGATTAGTTAAGTATTTGCTTACCCTTTTTTTTTTTTTTTNAATAGGGATTTCCAGTCGGGTTTGTGAAGATAAACCTTCAGTGATGAACAGAATACAAAGTGGCTGCTCAGTGAAACTGTGAAAGGGATGTAAAGGACTGCAAAATACAAATCAGTGTGACTTATCCAAATAGATGAGTGCATCATGGATCATAGCTGTTTCAGTCATTTCTTAAGCTTTGAACTGGTTATTTGGTAATTACTTATAGTGGATTTTTCCCCTAAGAAAGCCAAGTCCTAAATTACTTGCTTTCCATAAAGAATAACAAAAATGTATCCTGATGCCAGTAGGAATCATACCCTAATGATTATCTGTATGTTTTTCTATTAATTTATTAAAGTAACTATAACTTTATATGCTAGGCATCCACACATTACTATCAAGTTTTTAACCAGACAACTGTCACAGTAGCAAGACGGAGACCAACAAACCATTTGGGCTAGTTCCCAGGGCTAGTAATGGCTGAAAGATCCTGTGTTTTCTTCTCTTCCAAGTATTTTAGAACCTTTTAACTCAGACACAGTTATATTCAATAGGCAGGACATTGAACCAACTTAGAACAGCATGTACTCACTCGGCTTATCTTTGCAACATGGCTTTTTCCTTTTTTCTCATTAGCATCAATGGTCTGCAATTATATCAGAGCAGAAGTACTCTTCCTGGGCTTTTTCATTTTTGTTTTTGGGTTTTTTTCACTACTTACAATTTAAAAAAAAATAAAACCAAAAAACAACCAACCAAATAAAAAAAAGTCTTATCACTTTCCCATTTAAGAGGCTTATAACAGAAAATATTAGAAAATCATGAATTTTTTAGTTATTTAAGTTTACCTGAAGAGGTAAAACTGGTGTTTCTATATATGTCAGTTGAGATTAGTTTTCATTTCTGTTTACAGACCTGAAATTTTTTGTGTCATTCCTGCTTTTTTATGCAATACTCCAAAATCCTCTTCTAACAGGTGGTATCTCATTAACTGTTGATTATGTTTGTATCAAGTTAACAGCATTAGATTCCTCCAGCCTCCTTCTCCAGCTACTAGCTTTGTGAACATAAAACTGGAAGTCATGAGTCTCGTGTCCCACCATTTAAGACAGATACATGGTGCCAGCGTTCTTCATTAGCATGCTCTCTGCATTTCTAGGAGATCAGGTGTCCACTGCAATATGATGTGTGTTAGCTGAAAGAACTCACAGCACAGATTGACTATCTGTAGATAGTATAAAAGAGTACTGCAATGGAGTCAGAAATCAGAAGCATTTTCAAAATGAATGGAAGGAATCAGGTTATAATTTGATGTGTAGTGAATGTATACAAAACATTTTTTTCACCCAGTATAAGCTTATATGAAAAGCTCTGGGCAGAATTCCACTAAGTAATAGTGTTTCCAAAACAGAGCTCATAAGGAAGATGGGCACTAGACGTTAAATACTCTGAATGCTTCAATGACTAAGCAGTAATGTGGAAGTTCCTTCTTTCCTTCTCCATAATTTCTAAATATTAAAAAAAAAATCTCCGTTTCCTCAGCTTTTGAAAAAGATATTCATATTGCAAATGGTCCTATGCAGCAGGTTAAGACTTGATGTTTTGCTCTTCATGATTGTATCTGTAGTTCTCACTTTATCTCTTTATTGAAGGTCATAATTGAGTCACTAAAGCAAAATCCAACAATATTTTATGACAAGAAAATAGGCAGTCAATCCTTGTTTAAACTTTTTTGGGTTCAGTGATATCTTTTTTTTTTCATCATGGCTGGTTAAGATTTCATTCTGGCTATCTGGAATTTATATTTCCAATGTTTAAATCACGCCCTGTAAAATCCCAAATTAAAGCAGTGCTGTGTTTTCATACCAGTTAAGTCTAGCCTTATGCCTAAAAATACAGCATGAATTAACCAAATATAAATTTATTCATTTATATAAATACAGTGTAGGGGATATTGCTAATGAAGTGGATATCAGGTTAACAAGACACCTTAGAAAAAGGTGAGCTCTATGAGTATCTCATCATTCTTTATGAATTAGTTTCATAAACAGTGTGTGTAAAATGATTGATTTTAATTCATACAATATTCATGAATATGTCAAAGGTATACCCAGAGAGATATTTATATAAGGAGAAAACCCTAACTCTGACCTATTCTCACTCTTGTGAAGGATGCTAGTTTTCATGCCGTTTTTGTATTTATGTTTTTGTTACATTTCACACTACACAGAAGGCCTAGGCAACAGCAGGCTGTTGAGACACTCACCTTTATAAAAGTCTTTAGTTGGATTCATCAACCCTTATATTTGGCAGATTGTGACCATATGGATCTGCAGACATGATTTCCTGTTCAGCCTTCATATACCATGTACATTATATGGTGATGTGACAGATCTAAGCCATGTGCAGGACCCCATATTCCTTATTGAAATTTCCACCACCTGGTCTGGTCTGCAAGAGCTAAAACAAGGAAATCTACAGATTTTTAGGGCAACTGTATATTATGACTGTCTTTGATAAGAGTTGTTCTGAGAAGCAGAAAAGCTACCTTTACTCAGATATTCTCCAGCAACTTGTTTTCGTGTCTAGCTGTGTTTCTTCTCTGATCATATTATAGTGGTTACTCTATGTGACCTTGCAATGTTTTCTAAATATGCCAGTGCAGGTGAACATGGAAATACTTTTATTTTGCTGTGTATGCACATCTATAATAGAAACAGTAATAATGTCCATCTGCAGTAGTGTATCATTTTTTTTTTTTTAGAAATATGAGTTACATTTTGGAATTGAGAGTGGAAGTAAGGAAAAGGAAACAAAAAACACTGGTGTTATTGTGATGTGATAGCCAAGTTCCTCTAAAAAAGTGTTCAAATGGGTAGGCCCAAACAACCCCCATAGTCAATGTAGTTCATTATTGCAAGCAAACTATGGAGTATTAAAAAAAAAAGGGCCTGTTTATTTTGCCTTACAGGAATATGGATCATAATTTGAATGTTTAAAGAAAAAGAAGATAAATTCATCCATGCTTTCATATCTTTTCCTTAGAGTTATCAAATACAAGCCTGATCAAATTACTAGATTTTGGAAAAATCCTGCACAACTGTTAAAAGCATATTTATATTTTTAAGACTAATTCTGCAAATGCTCTCCTAAAACACAAACTCAATTCTAGTAATATTTACAGACGTTTAATGAATTACTCATTAAATAGGGGCTAGGTCTATACAGACTAGAGACTTCTGACATGACATCTTCTTAGGTGGTGTACCAGGTAGATTAGGTTTGGCTTATTGATAACAAAGTTTGCTTCTACACTGCCCCAGAGAAAATCTTTGCACCAGCCAAACTATCTGCAAAGCTGAGCTGTTCGCACAAGTTGAACTGTCTGCAGAAAGTGAGCTGAGCTCCTTGCAAGAGTCCCAAGGGACCTCCTGAAGACCACCAAAGGCAGGCATCACAGTCTGAGATGTGGTGGGAAGCTCAGCCCCCCATATACAGAATACAGAGTGGCCCCTGTCTGGATATCAGCATCCAAACCAGTGGGCACCATGCAAAGGTTTGCCCAGAGCCAAGCTGGCCTGTGAGCGCCCAGCAGAGAGTCTTTAAGACAGCGTTCATAGGTGCCCAGATGTCTGGTCTGGTGCAGTTGGTGTAGCCCAGGGTCTGATGCTGGCTGCTGGCCTCACTCCTGCCTGGCTGCCTGGGTCTCCTCTCTGCCTTGGTTCCAGTCTGCTTAACACCTGCTTTCCCCCAGAGGTCTGTTGGCACCTGGTTTCCCCACTGGTGGTGGTAACTCTGGTGCTTTTTTCATAGCCTTTCCTTTTGTTTATCTCTCCATCTCCTCTACTTTTTCTCTTTTGCTGGTAGTTAGGAATAAAGCGAGTTCTCTCTTTGAGATCTAACCTTGAAGTAGTGTGCCTTAATCTCACCTTCAAAGTAATCACTTAAAAGAACTGCATTGCAGCCCGTTCCCTAACCAGACTGTGACATCTTTCTGGCATATTCGGCAGGATCAGACTGTGACAGGTGGGTTTTGTTGTGTTTCCAGGATTGATCTGGTTTTCTGGTTTTGATTTTGTATTTGTAGGACTTTTTTGATTTGTTTGTTTGTAGGTTTTTGTTTTGTTTGTTTCTTAAATATTACTTAGGCATAAGGCAACCTAAATATATCCTTTTGATTCCAGACCTAAGCAAGTGTGCGTTCCTCACCAGTGTGGATCACTCACCCCCCCTCTTAGAGTTTGGCTTGAGAATTGTGCTGTGGTATTGTTTGGGTGCTGCTGTTGTGCTCTTAGAGTCATCATCATCAAAAGCAACAAGCAGCACTCTGAGTACCAAGCTGCATTCTAAGTCTGCAGGCCTGAGGGTTTAAGGTGCTTTGAAAAATTAGACTATTATATTCTGTTTTGTCTGTTCAGGTTGATGCACACTTGAATGCATCACTAATGCACCATTTAAAAAAAAAAAAAAAAAAACCAAAACAAAAACCAACCAACCAAAAAAAAAAAAAAGCCACAAAAAAACCCCAAACAAACAAAAAACCAGCAAACAAACAAAAAATGTGTTATGATTGGTCATTACTGTAGAGGAAGAGGAAATATTTGGGAATAAGTTTAAAACTTTGGGCAGTTTTGAGACCAACAGGGCCATATATATTGCCATACCATAAAAAATGAATCACAGCTTTCATTATTGAACTAACTATCCAGGTGTCACAATCATATCCTGAATGTTCTGTTTTAGCTATGATGAGTGACATAAGCATACTTAATATTCAAAGATAGCAATCAAACATTATCTGGCTTAATGACCAGGTACATGGTTTAAATCAATACACTCCTATGACATTATAACAGATGTGCTCTCTCATATCACTACACATTTTTTCTTTTAAACCATATTTAATAATGATGTAATCATCATCATCATCCAATGACTCAATAACAACAGCATCCTTAGCATAATAACCATTTTACAGTTCAGTACTGAGTATACTAACAGAAGAACAGGAAAGTGCAGCAAAATAGAGTAAGAACTTTTGGGCAGAGCAGATTATTGGCCTTCTCATTATTTCCTAAGAGCAAAAAGAAATATTAAGTAAAATTTACTTTGGTTTAGAAAAGCAAAATGTTGTTTGACCTTGTAGAATAGGATTATGCTAAATTAAGCTGTGAGTCACTATCCCAGGAAGCACCTTTGCTGAGCTAAGTCTTTGTAAGATCTATCCCATAGAAAAGCTTTTCTTTTTTTTTCCCCCTTTCTTTTTCCTAGGGAATTATTTGACCTCTAAACATGTTAACTAGTCAAAAAAATGTATCAGAAGAGATCAAATCCCATCTACATACAAAATTTAAGTCCACACAGACCTGTAGTATGGTGTTGGTTTACAATATCTGCTGAAATTCTAGCTTTCTTTTTATTTCTCTTTAAAATTAAAAGCATCTGTAGTACTTTTAAAATAACCACTATACTAAAAACATTCCCTTAAGCTACTCTAATTAAAATTATGTCAATGTTTACCTGACGAATACACTGTACTAAGAAGGGAATATGATACAGAAGCGATAATTCATTCAACAGAAGTAGATTTAAATTGGAGAAACTGGGTTAAAATTTTCAAGGACCACATACCACTGAAACAAATCCCTATATTGTGGATGTAATGACAAAAGCTAGTTAGATACCTAACCACAACAGAGAAAGAAGGGCAGGGTGACTGAAGCACAATGAAGAACACCTCTGGAAATCCTGCTAAACAGGGAGCATATGCCTTGGTATTGTTGGTATGCAAAGTAGCAAGTTAGCCAAGGTCCAGAACCAACTGAGAAGCATACATGCATTCCGCATAGTGTTACACATAGAGAGGAAAGTTTGTTTATAGCTAAAATAACCAGAACAGATATCTGTAAAAGAGCTGCTTGTACGAGCCATTACTGCTAAAATATAGCATGCCTAGCTTGGAAAAACATTTAATTGGCATTACCCATGGGGTTAGGTAATTTAATAACTTCTTCAAAGATGGACTATAGTAAGATCTGTGTGTGAGAAAGCTCTCTCTATTACCAACCATGATGACACTGTCCCATGGACAAATCTCTCTCCTCAAGGTGTAGGTCCAAGAAGACAATTCTCACATAGCCTAAGTGGCGTGAGAGGTTAACCACTGGCCCAAATGAAAACATAACTGGAACACTTAATGAACTTTCATGTTAACTACCACAACTTCTTTTCCATAATTTCTCTCCACTGCCCTCATGCCATTGAACAACAGCTTGTAAAAATACCAAGCTATTTATAGAAATCAATACTTACTCATTATGAACCTGGTAAATTATTTTGGAAAAATGAAGGGGCTAGCTTGTATGAAAAGTAAATGAAACCTTAAAAACAATCAGAAGTTGGCCAGTCCAGCTTCTTTAAACTTGAGTTCCAGGGGTTTCAAAGTATCTAGGACAGAAAGTAACCATTACAACAGCAGGAAGAACTAAAGGGTTTTCATAGAACTACCACATACTAACACAGTGTTGTAAAGAAATAGTGAAGGATGAATAGGTTCATTTCATTGGAGGTCAGCTATGAATCATGTGTTAATAAAAACTGTGCAACTTCTGCCCATAGTACCTGAAAAGGAATCCACACAGCCCGTTTTTGTGTTCACTACACAAGATAACTGAACAGAAGGAAATAGTCAAGACATGTATTACATATATTTTCAAATGTATTAATGAAAAGTTTGTGCTGTGCAGTACTTAATATCAATTATTGATTATGCATAATTTTTCAGGTGTAATATCTAGCACACTAAATGAAATTGAAAATTATATGATAAAACCATGAATTCAAAAAGACCTGTCAACCCATTATAAAGCCTTTGAGCTAAAGAACCATTTAANAAAAAAAAAGACCTGAGTCAAGGAATTGAAAAGGAAATTACTACATGTTACTGTAACTGGGACAGATTGTATCAAAGGATTATTAGAATTTGGAGGAAAACATAATTATTTTCTAAATTGAATTGGATTATTTATTACAGTTCTAAAAAGTATTGAACACAAGGAAGATTCCAAGCAAATATTAGATTAGACAAGGAAATAATATAAATGAAGCATTGGCCCTGAGATAAATCTCTATATAAACATTACAAATATTAAATTCTCCTTCACGTAGCTCTGATCTGATAAGAATAGCTTTACATTTTCTAAATGCCTAATCCCGTAGTTCTAGTCACTACCTATGTAGAAAAACTATTAGCCACACTTTGATTGCAAGAAATATCAAGTTCAGCAGAGGGACTACACTGAAGGGATATTTTTCATCCCTAATCAGGTCCATCTCACATTTCATTCATACTTCACAAGCCTCCTGTGTGACCAGATTCTTTATATTCAAAAGAAGAGAAAACGGCATACAATGACACCTCTACATTTCTAACATTATTCATTTTCCCAGTGTAGACATCACCTTTCTAAATCTGGGAAACTGAACATGTTGAAATGCCGAGTTTCCCTGTCTGTTTCCGGGGCCAAATAGAATTTCTTTAGGTCTTTTCTTCCTTTAGTGTTTTCTAGAAAGAACTCAGACAAAATTTATAATAAACCTTAGAACATGTAGATAATTAAACGTATGTCTTCAGATGAAAGATGTAATTTAAAAGACAGAAAATGTAGTTTACATCCAGCTTCCAGCTCTTGTTACAAGGTTTTGGCTCTAGAGCACTCCAGGATGACACTTTTTATGCTTGCTGGACATTTAGCCTTAAACGAAAGCAATCAGGGAATTTGAAATTTGAATAAATACTCAGTATTGTTGGTAATAATTAGTAGATTAATCATTTCCAGATTTTGTGTTACATTTCGGTTCTTTATACAAGTAATTTATAAGCATTTGGAGTTTGTAATTATTATCATAGTCCTCTGATGAGACCATTTTTACTCATATACTGTAGATGTGATTTTATTATCAGTCTTACACCAAAAAAGTGTTTTGCTACTTTTAATAGGACTTTAAATCAACAATTAGGTTAAAATTATCACAAACATAGGCAGTGTCTTCACCACCAGCCTGTTAAAAGTGAAGAGTCTGTGCTAGATCTGGCTACATTTTGGTACATCTGGCCACAAGCCAAACAGGAAAACCATAACTGTACACGCTGAAACCAGAGAAGGCTACATTCACTATTTTCCTTTGTTTATACACTCTACCCCAGTCCCTTTTTATGATGTGAATATGAGAGAATGGTCACTTGGACAAAAAAGAGGGAATTTCGTTTCTATCACAGCCAAAATACTTCATGCAAATCTTGATGTTAGTCTTGTAAATCACAATTTTCAGGACCTGAGTTGTAGCAGGTTTTTTGGGGGTTTCTTTTGGGGGGGAAGGGTTGTGAGGTTTTTCAGATGTTGTTTTATAGAAATACAGTAAATCTTTAAACATCTCTTTGCAATTATTCCCAGGATTTTTGATAGGAGAGAAAAAAAAAAAAAAAGCAAAATTAAAAACAATAGTGGACATGCACTGATTTTGGTTATTTTTGAAGTACGTTCTTCTCCAGGTAATATGCTTGCCAACAAGACAATTATAAAAGTAAACCTTTTAAACTCATAATATTTGTATTAAACTTCAAATCAGTATACAGATGAAGCCAATTCTTTTCTCCCCAGGAGGAACCACTGAACTGCAGAGACAGGGCAGACTAACTTCCTCATCCACAGTCTCCAAGGGCTGTGCTCAGAGAGGTCAGCTCTAGGTAATCCACGATTCCTGAGACCTAAGGGTGAAGTAGCAAGTATGGTGTCACTACACAGACCTTCAAACTTTGCTGCTAGTTATCAAAAAGGTATTGCATGAGTGCCCTGCAGGTGTGTTCCATCAGCACACTGACAGCCCACTCTTCTTTGCAACCTGTCTCCATCCTCATCAGCACTGTCACGGTCTGAGCAGCTCAACATCTGTGAATTAATTTAATCTCTGAGTTACAAACAAACAAACAAAACAAAACAAAACAAAACAAAACAAAAAACACAAAAAAAAAAACCAAAAAAAAAACCAAAAACAAAACAAAACAAAACAAAACAAAAAAAAAAAAAAAAAACAAAAAAAAAAAAAAAAAAAAAAAAAAAAAAAAAAAAAAAAAAAAACACAACCTTCCCCACTGTGCAGACAACACTGTTGCTACTCAGAGCGTAAGCAAGCATTAATTTCATACATACAACTATGACACTAGTTAACACAGATTCTAAATTTCTGTAGAAAAATATGCCTTCTAGACAAGGACATGTGTCCATACTGTCTTCTCTTGAGCAACGTCTCTTTATAGGCTTCCAAGGCTGGAACAAAGCCTCAGGAATTGTCCATGTGATACAGTTTGACTGTACATTTTGGTTCTGTTCTGATAACAATTTTAACTGTCATTACTTTTCAGGGAGTATATAAGTAGACTAATTAACATGCGTAAAGCATGTAGGCTCCTCAGAAGGATGTAGGGAATAGTATTCTATCAGTAGATCAAATTTTGTGATTTTTTCCTTCTGAGAGTCCATCAGTAGATAAACATATGTGTGTAGTTGTTTGGCAAGTACCTGAAGATGCACTGATTATTCAATCCTTTTACTATTCATGTTTCTTACATACTGATATATCACTGACTTACCCATTTAGGATCTGCATTATTGGTAATTTATCTGAAGTACTCTGTGGCAATGCACATATGAATAAGGGTTAGAGAAGTGGACTAAAGTGTGGAGAGTTAGAACAGAGGAAATGTTTATAAGTACTTATAAATATTTATAAATATATGACACTTATTTGTATTTACCTTTTGCAATGAGAAAGGCTTATTTCATTTTTCTCTGATGCCTACCAACATATTTAATGAACTTTTAATTGCTTCATGCTTCATCCTCACAGTTCCATCTTTTCCTTGTATGCACTGCATTATCCTTTATTGCCATATCTGAAACAGAGTTAAAAAATGAAATTTCCAAGAACCTAAATGACTTAAATCACCCAGAAATCCAAAAAGCTTTTAGCTCATAAGTGCTTCTGAAAATTGTATTGAAGATCTGTGGCACAAATATAAATCTTATTCCATCTTACATCCTTTGATGCTGATAATTGCAAATTGAAACTATTTTTGAAAAGGTAATTATTGCAGGCATATACAAAATACTGTCTTCCTAGAAATCGATTGTTATTCTGTCACCAACCAGGATCTTGTCCTTTGAGAAAATAATCTTCTCTCACATTATCACATTTTTACTGTAATGAATGCTAGACCAAAATTGTCATCACTGATCACAAGTCTCAACTTTCAAAGCCGATTTTTAATTTATTGAGAACAGTGAAAATTGTTTCTGACTTTGCCAAATTACGTCTATAAGCAGTTGTTTCAATCAACCAAGTATCAACTGCCACCTAGAGTATTATTTCCAGTGGTAAATCCAGTTGCTTCTGATAGGAAGGAATTGACATAAAAGTATTTGCAGAAGATGGGGAAAAATTATGGAGAGGATACTGATAGATATTTATTTAAGTCTCAGTAAGGTACATCTGCTCCCACAGTGCATGTAGGGCTGAACCATAGCTTAGAAAACTCTGAAAGAGGATGCAAGTATACAGAATGAGTCTAGTGACAGTGAAAAGTGAGAAACCTTGATATTCTTTAAAGGCATGCAACATATTAGATTACAAGGATGGAGCATCTTTCATTTGTGAAAAGGCTGAGAGAGTTGAGATATTCAGCCCTGAGAAGAGAAGACTCTGGGAAGACCTCAGGGCAATATCTCCATAATGAAATGGGATCGATAAAGTTTTTAGCAGGGCCTGTTGAGATAGGTTAAGGGCTTTAAAGTGAAAGAGAGTAGATTCAGACTAGATATAAGGAAGAAATACTTTATGAAGAGGGTGGTGAAGAACTGACATAGGTTGTCCAGAGATGTGGTAGATGACCCATCACTAGGATCATTCAGAGCTCTGTGCAACCTGTTGTAGTTGAAGGTGTCCCCTACTAAGGCAGAGGGGTGGGACTAGATGACCTCAAAAGGTCACTTCCAAGCCAAGTTATACTATGAGTCTGTGAATTTTTTTCTCGATCATACTGTAAGTGACTGTTCCTCTATTATCTCTTACCTCTATAGAGGGACTTCCTGGCTGTGTTTCACTAGTTATACTTCTGCTTGTTCTTATGTGGTCAGACAAAAGGAGGGTGCTTTCCATGCCTTTTCCAAAATATGCAAAAAGCTTAGAGAAAATGAAGTTTCCAGGTTGTTAAACGTGACAAACCACCGGTCATTTTGAAACCATTACCAAGAACAAATTTCTCAAACAAAAGATCTGTTTCATACAGAACTCTACAGTATTAAGAGTGTTACCACGGCAGTACAGTTTATAGTAGTGAAGAAACATCAAGAGAAAACTCAAGGCACAGAAGTAACCTATCAGATTGAATGATTGTTCTCTGCCCGTAGGGAGGACTCCAAAACATGAAACACGGTTCATTAGATACTTTTCTCCTAGCTCACACTTTGCTTCTGCTTCAGTCTAAAGCTGACAATTTCTGGAAAGACAAAACCACAGACTTCTCTACATGACCAGAAAAAGGGATGTGGTCAGTATTTTACTACCAGTAATCCAAGCATTATGGGAAACTGCACCTTTCCAGTTTAACTGCCTACTTCTGTAAAACTCTTGTGTCAGATTTTAGAGGTTACTAAAAATCAATTTACTTAAATCAGTGCCTCAACAAGAGTCAATAAGAATTATGACAATAATGTCAATGTAAATGTATGTAGCGGTCGGTTTCCAATCTCCATTTTGGGAGGCAAACAGAGATATTTATTGAAGAAACATGATGCAATATATAGGTTCAACGAGTAAATATTCATCTCAGGGGCTGATTTTATGCTAAAGGATGGGAGGAGATATTACAATAAAGAGGATACAATATGCTCATTATGAGGGAGCTCAGCAATGCAAGGTTAGTCCATATTTAAGGAACACAAGACAGAAGAAACAAAAGGATTAATAAAGTGAGATTCCATCTGGGCTAGGGAGTACACAGAAACCCACAAATCTTGTCAACTGCAGGCGGCTTGGAGATACTGAAGCAGCAGATGTCTGTAGGCTGAATTGAATCTTATCAGTCTTGGTATACTCCCACTACACTTTCCCAAGGTTTAGCTGAGTTTCCAGACAGGCCTTTTGTAATCAAGCTGTACCTGGACTCCACAAATGTACGCTGATTTACTCAAGCTATCTAAACCAATCAGCATGGCACAGGGTCAGGTGTAAACCAAGTTGATACTTGATTTGAAAAGAGGAAAAAAATCATCAGCAGAAAAATCAAAGTGGTTAATTTCCATTTTTCTGCTAGAAAAATTCTATGTTAATCTTATAGACATTTCAAATCAAATATTTTCAGACAAGCACTTGTGTGTGTAAGATCTTACTGAAGTTGTCTATGAGACTTCTTCTGGATTAGGAAAACTTTCTACTATGACTAGCCCTGTGACTACCTTTGAGAGCAAGTCCTTGCAAAATATCTCTTTCTATGATACAGTATTTATCTTCTAGCTATGTTTTTAGTTCTATTTATATATTTAAATTATATATATTCA
>VXAU01003094.1:0-13679 GCA_013399695.1 Formicarius rufipectus
AGAGCCCCCGCGGCGCTGCCACGCGGTGTGTGGCGGTGCCGGCCCCGCTCCCGACCCCTCTCACCTCCGCCGCTCCGGGGCCATCGGGGCCGTGCCCAGGCTCCGGGGGTCCGTCGCCGTCGCCCGTCCGGGCCCGCAGCCCCCCGTCCCGGCGCCGCCCCGCCGCCCCCCGCCTGGTGTTCACCATGCCGCTGCTGCTGCTGCCGTGCCCGCCCCTTCCTTCCCTCCGTGCGTCCTTCCTTCCTTCCTGCCGCCCGCCCTTCCGCGCCCCGCCGGCCCGCCCCCGGCAGGGAGTAGGGCAGGGATGCGGCGGAATCGCGGGGTGTAGGGCACTTGAAGAAGTGTTAAGTACTGTTACTGAGATGAAAATGGTATGAAAAGCACAAGATAAAAGCCTACAAGAATTTAAAATTTAGTTAAGCTTTCAGATTTATCAGGGAAGGAAGTCCCATCTCTTCCATCTTGATGCAAAGCCAGCAAATGAGATAATGTGATAAAGTGTTACGCTATTGGTGACTAGAAATATCATGTCTTAAAAGGCACTTTTCTACAGCAAGCAAACTTAACAGTTTACAGAAAGAAAATTATCCCATCAGATCAACCTTTCCATTGTTTTAGAACAATTCTTGTTTTACTTCAGTTTATATAACCGAGTGTACACACAAATCTAATACGATACAGACTGTCAGCCAAATACAGACAACTTAAAGGTAGTGGTTAATCATCATCAGCACACAACTCAGAGCTCGTAGTGAAGTTTAAAATTAAACTCATGTAATTTTGAACTCTGATACACACCAACCCAACATCAAAAAAAGACTACATTTTGATTAAGACCAAAAAATTCAAACTTTTATTGATACATTACTAGTTCCAATTCCTTGTCTCTGTCATTTACCAAAAGAACTGAAGAAGCAAAGAAAATTTTCTACTATTTGCTACAAATGAGATATTTGAGGACTCAAAAGGTATATTGAAAAATTTTCATCTTCTAACTTAGTGGAATAGGCTATAGACACCTCACACTTTAGACATTACCTACAGGCATTCAAACTCCACTAGCTGCCTATATGACAGAATTCGAAAGCTGTTGGTGAAAATTCGTTCCCCTACAGTCCAAATCTCAAAATATGTACAAGTAAGTTAATGAGTACTACTAGCATGGGGTCATGCCCCCATCTGCTATCAAAACAAAATTTATTATCTTGGACACTATGTATCAAAGGTCCTGCTAAACTACAAGCTGAACTGTTGTTATCTATTGTGATTTAATGGCCAAGGGAAGGAAAAGGCCTTTTTGATAGAAAGACTATGTTAAACCAAAAGCCTTGCCTTAGCTGCAGCAACCTCTCTAGGATTCAAAAACCTAATTCCTGCCAGTCAGAAAGATACCTAACGGCAAGTTCAACCTTGCTTCATCATTTCTGAATGACACTCAAGCAACAATGTTTACTAGGCAACTGCAAAAGAAGTAATTAATTTTACACAATCCAATGATGAACAGCACCAACATTTGCTGTCTATCCTACTTGGCGAATTGATTGTGTAGGTCACAAATGTCAAAAAAACAAGCCACAGTTGAGAAGGAGACAGGCACAGTTTTTGTTAACAGATTTCTTCATCACTTATTTTCAAATCTTATTTTAAACATTCACAAGTAATATATTTTCTATTTCAAACAGTAAAAATGCCATTACACTTGTGCGGACACTAAAGAAAGCATATTGAGGCACATAGAAGCCAGAAGGAATTCAAGTAACAGTCAGAAAGTAATTTGGAAGATGCATTTTTTTCTAAATCATAGAGATCTTTTACACTCTATTAAAAATAAACCAATTTCCCCATCCCCATAAATTAAACAACTGACTTGCCTATATATACATACCAAGCAATTAAGATACCTCCTTTTTTTTTAGTTTTTCATAAAAGATGACAATTTTCTATAAAAACTAGTCCTTGAATGCTTGAAATCTATGCATCTATCAGATAAGCATCATTTAAGAGAAATCTGTTTTTTTAAAAACCCAAAAATATATGTTTCTCTATACTACTTAATGGCAGCTAAAATATAATGATAATTTTTACAGTGAACAGGTCATAAAAAGAAAAATGTTTTGAACTGTTACTCTGTAGATAACTTCAATTTTAAAAAAATCATATTTCAAATGAACTGGTCAATAGGTTAAGAAGGAAAAATCATGTTAGAACACTACAAACACTTCTGCTGACATTGCACTGAATAATTACAACTTTTGGTATTTTGTTATAAATGCTGTAAAAGTGTTACTATGAAAAATGCAATGTTCCCTCATCCCAGAGAAATTTAAACAGCCATTAAAAAAGAAGTGTTTTAAGATGCATTTCTTTTAGCTTGCATGATATAGCCTTTGGACTTGATAATTCCTCTGCTTTTAACAATGACTGAATACCGCAGAAGCCATAAAGGAATCCACTCGTTTGCTTTCACGTTCTGGATGCTTTCTTGAAGAACTTCTTGGAAACTTGCTTCACAAAGTAATTCTAAAGTTAAAAAGGGACATTTGTGCTTAAAATAATGCCATGTAATCAGCAGCAAAAAGCAACACTTACTAAGAGAAGCCTCTGCTTACACTCAAGGATCTTAAGTGGTGCCACATACTCCACAGATCCACTCCTCCAGAATGCAGGTATGGTAAAAGCAGCTGAATATTACAGAGTAAATTCAGGACACTTTTTCTGCAACACTGAGTATTTCCCACAGAACTAATTAACTGAGCTTTTGACAATATCAAGTGGAGTTGGTAAGCAGAGCCGTTAGAGGGAGAAAATGAAAATTAAATTTGAGAAGCTAGCTAGATAAACTCGAGGTAAGTTAAGCATGAGGCCAAAATCAGCAAAGTACTGAGCATTCAGAGTTATTCCTGCAGTCACTGAAAGCTCAACATTTATAGTATTTCCCATAACTGGGCTCATAATAACCACAAACCCAGAAAGCATTAAGAAAAATGGGTTTAAATACCAGAAAGCAGGAAAGGAAGGCAAGTACAAATCCTCCTAGTTTCCTCCAGAAAGTTAGTCAAGGGAATGATCTCTTTGATGAGGGGTGATCCCAAAACATAGTCTCAGTAGTCTTCAGCCGGCCATTACAGAAAAGTTAAGCTTAGCAAACAATGTATAAAGGAATCACTACTTGCACTGTTTTCTATTGAATCCTCCTTAATTTCATGAATTTCAATAGAGAGTATTTAATAAATTGCATGTTGCATTTTGGACTTCACAGGACATGGGAATTGTCAGATTGAATGGAAATTCATCTTGCATGCTGCCAGAGCAGTGATAATCATGCTCAGGCATTGATGAAAGTCTTAGTTGCAACAGTGGTACTACAAATCATATACTTCATAAGTAGCACTTCATATACTTTTTCCTTTGGGGCCGAAGGGAGAAGGAAGGAAAAGTATGATCAATATGAACAGTTGGTCATAACAAAGAATGTAGGAAAGGAATTAACTAAAGATTGTTTAAGACTTCTTGTTATTACAGCAAGGTATTTAAAATGTCCTTATAGTGTAAATGATGTTTGAGGGAAACTAGTATAATATTCCAGAATATTCTAGAGAGCTAGTAACTCAGTTCTACAGCCCAAAGGAAAGCCTCCAATTTCTTCAATCATTTAGCAAATGAATCACTGCATAAAACAAGTGAAGAATTTACAACTCTTTTTGTAATAGTGTTATTTTAAGAAGTCAAGACTTTGAAACAATCCTACTTATGGCATAGTAATTTTACAGATCTAGTATTACCAAACTACTCAAAAAATCAATCTAGAATACATAGAATTTCTATGTATTCTATTTCACAGACAAATCCTGGGCAAGTAGACTTTCATTTGTCATTTACTGATCCTCAGCAATACAACTGTAATTTGATTCTGTTTTGTGGAAATATATCATTTCTTTAACATATGCATTACGAATTTCTCAGCAGGTTGTTCTTCTATTTACTTTATTTCATCTGATTAAAATGATTTCCAGAAACTATCCGAGCCTGAAAGATTGCCTTCTCACACCTCTTCCTTGAAGCAACAGCAAGAACTTAATAGAAATATTTTAGAAATATTTAATAGAAATATTTTAATAGAAATATTTTGCAATGGACAAACTTCCTTGGCTCAGGATTCAAATGTAACAAACTCTGAAGTTCAGAAAAAGATTATTCCCAATTCTATATTGAATAAATGCATTGAGAAGCCTTCTGTTAATTTAGTTGGCCAAGTCTTACCTTTTGGGTCATTGTGAGTTAACAGCTGTATGTCAAATTCTTTTGCAAATGCTGTGAGATCAGGTGGCATCACACAACAAGAAGCCAGGTTCACCTGATTACTACTTGGTTTCACCTGAAAGTAACAAAATACTTTTATAAGAAAAAAGTACTAACGGACTGACTTTGTTTTCCCCATGTGCTCTATTACAACAGAAATTTTGCTTTGAACAATTCACCTTTGACCACTGTTTTGAAGTCTGAGCAGGCTAATTAGTTCTGGATGATTAATTAATCCAACATCGGCAATTCCTTGCAGCACAGAGCCCAAAACAAGAGTAAGATCTAACTTCAGGTGCTGCCATAGCAAGATGAGTGCTAACCCACTCCACTCTGGCTTCCTGCCTGCTTGCTCCCTGAACAGCAGCAGCTTTCTCCCCCTCCCTGACAAAGCTCCCATGAACACAGGCACACAGCAGTACCGTCACCCATCACTTGAGCGTTAGGGGCTAATTTGAGTACTGCACTCAGTTCTGAGGACCCCAACACGGGAAGGATGTGGACCTGCTGCTGTGAGTCTACAGAAGGGTCACAAAGATGACCAGAGGGCTGGAGACCTTTCCTATGTAGACAGGCTGAGAGCTGAGGCTGTTCAGCCTGGAGTTAGAGCACCTTCACTGGAAGGGGCTCCAAGAGAGCTAGAGAGTGACTTTTTACAAGGGCATGTGGTGACAGGATGAGGGGGAATGGCTTTAAACAGTCAAGGCAGCTTTAGATTGGATATTAGGAAGAAATTCTTTACTGTGAGGATGGTGGAGCACTGGATCAAGTTGCCCAGAAAAGTGTGGCTGTCCCATCCCTTGAAGTGTTAAAGGCCATATGGAATTGGGCTTTGAGCAACCTGGTCTAGTGGAAGGTATCCCTGCCCATGACAAGGGGGTTCAAACTCGATCTTTCAACTCATTCTATGATTTTATTAATTAGTCTCATTAGATAACAAAATACTGAAAGTCTGTCCTTCTCTTTGCATTTAAGCTTATCAAACAGCATTTTTCCTAGGGAAAAACCCTACATAACACAGCTTAAAGTGAAAATATCTAAATTTTCAGAGTCACTGGAATAAATCAGAATGTTTAAGTGTACTGTTTACACTCCTTTCTAAATATAAAAGTATTCAAAACTCAAACCTTCAGTACTTCCGAAAACCTGCTACTGAATAGACCTGGGCTTTCCAGCCCCTGCCGGTCAGTGCGTAAGAACACTGAACAAGCAACAGTCACACTTTGAGCCTTTCCCACCTTGAACAACATTGTAACCATCCACAAAACACTGAAAATAACAGGGATAATTAATACTTTTTATATAAACCCATTTATAACAGTGTGTCAGCCAATAAAACAGTTATTCTGTCCTAAGAAATGCTATGAGTAGGAAGTATGTTCTCACCTGTGCCCACAGATAAAGCTGCTCTAACAGTGTTTTATCTAGGTCAGAGGTACCTATAGCAACAATCTTTTTGTTTTGAACTAGATTTTCAAGTTCTTGCCAATAAGGTTGCAAATATTCCAAGGAGAGGCTACTTCCATCTTCAAGGGGAGGTGGGGCAATAATGACCGAGTCTAACTGAGCAACTCCGAGGGCAGAACATGCTGAGAAAAAAAGAACAGAGACACTGCAAAATCTTTTGAGACACAAACACCACGACTCTTCAAACTCAGCAAAAATCACACCTCCTGCTTCACTCCACTAGACTCCCATTCACCATTTGAAACTCCAAGTGTATCAAGAGTCAAGAACAGTAACACAACCCTTTTAGCGAAGAATCAAATGTACAGCTAAAGACCAAGTTTCAACTGTAGGTCTTGGGAAAGAAAGAAAAAGGTAAAAACCAAAACCAACAGAAAATTAACAAAAGCATTAATCTTTTTTCTCATTTTCAATGCTAAAACTATATTTTTCCCTGAAGATAGTGATGACATACAATTCTGTATTACTTCACTCTTGATTTCTGCCAAAATTTGCAACTTTCACCCTGAACTATAACTCAAGTACAGGGTATGAGCTAGGAAAACTACTTAATACATGTAAGGAGTCTGACTAAAAGCACACCAAATATGGAGATTAAATTTGACAGAGAGAAGTGGAAGTCTTGGAGTACCACTGAGCTGGAGGAAAAATGCAAGTCATGAGACCTCTTTCAGCATGGCAAAAAGAACTAAGTAGCTAAATAAATTATTTTCTTCTAGAGAAGGACTCTATTAATGTATGTTTAACAAATGGTACTACAACTTACAATAAAGAGGCTATTAACTGGGCTATCAATAGAAAATAAGGATGTGACCCTTTCTTTCTTGATCACTCCTTATGCCCAACAATTTTCCAAGGTAGTAAAGTTCAGTGCTGCTCACAAATGCTACATTAGGCTAACATAACTTTATATATCAGTACAGACATAATCTGGTATTTTCAATAAAACTATTTCATCAGCTTCTTGCAGCATTATTTGATTTCCCAAATAATCTCTGAAATACTGCACAGTTAGGAGCAAAGTTTATCATGTTAAAAATAACTGGCAACTAACAAGAACTACTGTATCACTGTTATTAAAACATCACATGCTATGCACTTTTTAAGAAGTTTTGTGTGAAAGAATAAAAACTTAGTCCTGCTTGGAGCAAGGAATCACATTTGATTTGGTGTACCCAAGGTCACAGTGATTCACATTTAATCAGTGTACTGACTGAATGAATGTGCAAATAGACCTGACTACCGAAGTATCTCTTAATAGGAAAACAAGATATACTTGTGACACTGACTAAATACATGTCTTTGAAATAAAATTATAACTTATTCCATCTAAGTTCTAGAGTGAAAAAGAAATCCTACCACAATTTTGAGTTTCACACTTACCCAGGTCAACTGCATCTCTGATCGATGACGAGTTTGATCCAACAACGAACAGCTTTGCTATTTTCAAAGAAACTGGAATCAATAACTAAACAAGCCAGGTACAATTAATATATAGCCATTTACTTTTCTCTTTATACTATTAATGAGTTCTTGGGTAAAAGATTTTTAGAACATACACCCATTACTTAAAAAATTGGAAAAAAAACAACTTTCTGAAAGGTGACTATCCACTAAAGACATTGTTCTCTTAACTTTCAATGTTGTTGTGCAGTCCCACAACAAGAAATTATCAAGTTAGATGATCTTATTAGATCACTAATTAGATCTAATTAGATCACACTAAGCAATAACAGTAACAACCTGTATAAAGCCCCAAATGTTGTAGTAGTACAAATACACTTCTTTACAACTTACTGAGACTCAAAATGTACTAGTGTTAGTTTGGACTGCCTCCTTCAAGTTCATCATATTCAACCTGGAAAAATTATGCAAATAAATGTGCTTCCAATTATATTTTTAATTCCAGTATTATCTGTAATATTTTGCTTCAAAAAAGTCAAAGATTCAAAAAATACTTTTAAAATACCTTGAGGTGATCTAAGTTAAACTAGAAAATGCTGAGCTGCTTTTAAATCTGCAATATTAATTGAAGTCCTTCTTAGCCAACACCTAGATTACCCAAAGCACATCGGTCTTCACTGGTGTCATTTGGCTTTACAATTACAAAACACAGCAAAAAAATATACATATACAAATATCCTATTAATAACTGCATATGAAACCTTTTGCTGCAAATGGATTTTTGATTATGTTCTTACCTGATACTTTCAACTCATCCCTTTCTTCAGGATTTATTTTTTCTATAGCTTGAGCTACAGTACATTCCACAACCTCCAGTATTTCCTGTAGTAAGTACATGAGACTTAGGAGCAACTCATCAAGAGGAAAGAGTAAGTTCCTGACGAATGTTTTTTAAAAAATAGTAGAAAAATGCAAGGAGAAAAATAAATTAACCCGAGGTTTCTTGATCTCTGAGGGGAAGTCAGAAATATGATGATATATGAAAGGCCCTAGATGCCCCTAATATTTAAAAAATACAAACTACCGATAAGAATTACTGGAATAAGATTTAGTAGTTCTGATTTTATGATGCAAAAAGACTGCCACGCTAATTTGAGCTACCTTGTTATAAAAAAAGCCTCATGTCCAGCTGTAAAAAAACACATGAGAATTAGGGGGTTTCAGTGTTGGATGGGAACATCTTTGCATAAAAGTATTTTGTAATTTCAGAGACGCCTTTGAAAAACCTACAATGAAAATGGTGCAAAATACAGATTTAAGAAAGTAATTTTGAAACTAAAACCTAGGACAGTTGCAGACTTTCAACCATCTGACATCATTTAAGACTAGGCTAACATTTCATGTCAGCTGGCACTGACTTTTTGAAGTCTTTATCTATGAGATATCTATCTATGAGACTTTGTATTATACGCACACACACCACTTTGCCCCATCCAAAAACTTTGGTAATTTTTGCTGCCCTACCAAAAGATTCTCCAGAGAGTGTCTGCGTTATTCCATACAGCCAACATTTTAAACAAAAGTTAACTTTTTTTTTTTTTTAAACTATTGGATATCACTATAATTCAAGACAGAATTTGGAATAATACAGTCAACATGTTTTGACAGTCAAGTCTAGCTTACACTAAATCATTTACTTTAATGGATCACTATATCTTACAGGGACAAGTGTCTATGTTCTCTTCTTGAGCAATCATTAGTTCTTCCATAAATCATTCAGCAATAACTACCTCATACACTCCAGTCTGGAATGCAGCAATGTGCAGCTGATGCCACCATTACACAAGAACTGTTAATAAAATGCAAAGAAACAAACAAGAAAGCTTTTTTAGGTTTCTGTTGTTGTTGTGCTTTGGGTTTTTGGGGCTTTCTTTGGGTGCCTTTTCCTGAAATATGCCAACATTTCACAGAGCAAATAATGTATTTTAGCGGGGAACCTATTATTGTTTTGCTGAATTTTGGAAACGAAAGTGAAAGAGAAGCAAATATAGCAAGATCTTAATATTATATGCCTATGTCTGTGGCTTTAAGACTTAAGTAGAAGTTTTTATGTCTCAAGAGAAAAATTACCACTTTGGCATCTTCAGAAGTATTTCTGAAATAAAGGATTTTCCCTTCAGAGTTTCAGAACAATTCCTCTCCAAATGCAATGGTCTTCACCTCTCTATGATCTCCATAGTTTATAGGATTCTCCACTGAGTTTTAAAAAGCATGCTAGCAAACTTCTAAGGTACACAGATTTTTTTTTCTAATTGTCTGTCCTAACAATTAATTTAAAATCTTACAGACCAGAACTTTTATTTTGTAAGAACTGTCTTATTTGTCATCCACAGGATTCTGTCTTTACTTTGATATTAACCTCTCCAAATTTACTACATATTAAGAAAAAACAAAGGGAGTTAAGAAATACTCCTTTAAGGTATCTGGAGCTGCTGGAGATACTTACAGAAATCTGATAGATTGACTTATATTTTAGAAATGTAACCAAGGTCCTATTTGTCTGATTTCACATGTGATGTGGATAATATGCATAACATCTCTCCTACCTGGTTTATGTCTTGTCCGACCTTTGAGCTCCATTCAGTCAGTGTTTTCTGGATGCAGTCCCGCACCTACAAAACATTTTTTCATATTGAAGCACAGGTATGTCAGAGCTGCACAGAAATACAATGGTTTATAGACATGTAGGATGGACTAATAATATCATTCCACAAAAGATCCTTCCTTCATATCTTCTATTTGAAACTAGTTCAAACTAGTTTATTTACCTGTTTTCCTCTCCTCTTTCACAAAGCAATAATAAAAGTACTGCATTTATTTCAATGCCATCTTTAAAGGAAAGAACAATGCTAACCAAGCAACAACTATGGTGTGGAGTGGTTTGTGCGTTTTTTGTGCAGAGATTCTTAAGTGACAAAGTAGTCAGATAAGAACATATGTGCTGTAACATTGCAGAAATGAGACTTTACAATAAATTGCTAAACTCAGTATAATTACTTGTCTTTCTAAGATGCATCCAATCCGTCTCATTTACTGCTCACCCACTCCAAATCACTAATGCTTTTAAGCCCTTCATTACTACAGATGGAATCTTCAGATCCTACCCCACACTTGCATTTTTCCTGTGTCCACACATCCAAAATAAACTTGTCTAAGACTGTGATCATGGACTTTCTTGGACATAGCAAGACATAACTATTGAGTCTAAATCAGCTGATTAAATGCACAGTGTACCAGCTTGACAGCTGTACCTCTAGCTTCCCTCTGATCCATCGTGGGAGTTAAGTATAGGTACTGCCTGACTGCCCCCTGCCACAGGTAGGAGCACTTCCACGAGCTGCTGCTTTACTTCACTTTCAACAGTATATAGCTATATGCATACCTACTTGGAGTATCATTAAATAGCAAATTCATATGACACCTGATATTAATTCAGAGAGCTCAGAAGACCATGTGCAAACTAGAAGTCAAGATCACTGTTGATATTACAAAGGCACAATACAGTAACACTTTGTAAGCACAAATTCTATACATTTTTTCCCAGTAATTTAAAATCGCACAAAAAAAACCTGAGTCAAAAGGAGAGAATTGATCCCCCAGTAAACAGCTAACCACAATAGCTCTTCAATAAAATAACTCTTTATCCTATTTTGATGCAATTTATGTTATCTTTTCCTTTCTGAGTGCGAGACAGCACAAAATGTATACATTCTATATGTCGCTGTTTTGCAGCTGTCAAGAGTTCATATTTCTACTGCAGATGTGCACAAGCCTCTGACTAAAGTACACCACTCCCCTGCCCTCAGGGCATGTGGAAACCGCAGTATATTCGACTTTTCCAAACAGAGCTGCATCCCCAAACTCCTAACATTGGGTTCACAGTTTGCAAAATTTTAGCTTCCATTCTGCCACTGAGAACTATACACACACTAACTACACCAAATGGAAGAGTTAAAAGATACTATATATTTGATAATTAATACTAATATTTGCTTTTGGAAACCCAACAACTCTGGAAAGCAGGCAGATTTCTCTGCAAACAAATGCATTTAAATACCTCAACTGATGAGTTACACACACTGACCACTCTATTTAAGAGCTCTCCAGAAACTACTTGCACAAGGGTGCCCGTAATGATACAGCTATGTCTTAGCTACAGGATCTAGCTGTATTTCACACAGACCACAGATTGTTTAATAAGCAACTAGGCCAAATAAAAAAGTAATTACCACATAACAACTAAACAAGAGTATGATGAATTCCTCCTTCTTGTTACATCATCCTTCCAGTCACCTTTCTCACTATTTGAGCACGATTAACATGCACTCAACTAGCTTCCAGGCTATCAGTAGTATCATATCACTGCATAGCAATAACCAGCCAAACCCATAGTTTTTGTAAATATTAAGTGATCATTCTGAGATTACTGTGTCATGATGAGACAGCAAATACAGCAGTTCTGAAGTTCATGGCTGTAAGATCTCCAGACATTTCACGAGACCAGTTCTAAGTGTTGACACACAGCGCTAAAGGCAATACTTTCAAAGTGATGCTTAAAAAGTTCTTTTCAACTTCTTAACGAAGAATGACAGTTATACTCTTTAAAGAAGACTGCGATGACTATTTTTTCCAAGACCTGTCACTACCAAGAAATTAACTTTAGGTTAGATTTTTCGCCATCTCTAACGCAAGCTCATATGTATTCATATTAGCTTACTAAAGAAGTACCAGGGATCTCCTCTGCCATTACAGAAAGCACTTAAGCTTTCCAGGGATTTTAACCCTTCCTTCCGGAGATCACAAGCCCGGGCTGGTTCCTTCCCAGGCCAAAGTGTTTCCGGGGGCACGGAGGGGGGCCGACTGCCCCGCAGGGTAGAATGCACTGCACCAGACAGACGAAAAGGAACAAGACTCGGCTGTGATTTCCCACCTCCTGCCTGGCGGGTGGCCGAAGCCTCTGCCCCGCGGTGACAACAATCGCGCTCCGGACCGCGCTCGGCCCGCCCGGGGAGTGGCAGCGGCGCTGCCTCGGCCGCCGCTCGGCCCGCGGCCCGGCCTGGCCCGGCCCTCACCTCCTCGCCGGGGGTGGCGGGGCACTTCTTGCGCAGGCAGCCCCAGTTGAGCAGGTTGCCGGTCTGCAGCGTCAGCCTCCCGGCGCGCTCCAGCAGTGCGCGGGCGCCCTCCGTACCCATGGGGATCCTGGCGCGGCGGCGGCGGCAGCGACCGGGCTCTGCGCGACGGCTGCGGCCCNCCGGGCCACAGCCGGGCCGGTGTCGGGGCAGCAGCGGACGCGGCACCCGGACGCGGCCTAACGCCCAGAGGAGTACCGGGGACGTACGTGGCGCTGCCCGGCGGTAGCGGCCCAGCGTTCGGTAATGCTCTGCGGACTGTGGGCATCTCTGCAGGCGCAGTAAATTAACGGAACTGCCTGAACTGTGGCCGTGACGCGTTCCACTAACAGGTAGTCGTTGATAGGCACCAAGCTAAAAGGTCCAGAGAAGGCACCTGAGTGCTTATCCCGTGTGGCTGTGCTTGCATTTGGGTGAAACAATGTCAGAGCAGGACTCCAGTGCTACACCATCTGATTCTGGAAGGACTGATTTGGGGATTTTTTTTTTTTAAAGAGCTGGGGTCTTTTGAAACGCCACACTCTGATCATTAAGGCAGGTTAAAACTTGGAGATAGCAGAAGGTTTTCAAACTGCATAGCATAAATGTTTCTGTCTCATGGAAATTCATGGCAGTGAAAAAGCAATGTTCCTTTGTAGCTTTGTTTAATTACCGTAGCTCTAGAAAAAAGGATATCAAATGGGTGGAGGAAAACAGTGTCAGCCTCTTTATGCCATGCATTTCATTCTCAGTGGCGCCAGGAACACATCAAAGGAGAAGAGATTTCAGCAGAGTTCCGTTGTCAGTCTAATCACCCCTGAAACATCAGGTAAACTACCAGAGAAAAAAAGGATGTTTTCTAGCTCTTGATCAGTTGTATTTTTGCAGGTTATCTCATTAAGATACTTCAGATCTTTTAAAAAAAAAAAAGCGCGATTGATTTCCTGCAGTAATTCTGTAACGCTCGAAGGAGAATAAATCACCCTTTTTGAATGAAGTGCCACTGAATCGTCACTCCCGGCGGCTGGTGAATATTGCTCTTCCCTCCGTTTGGGAACAGCGGGAGCTGCAGGACTTGGCGGTCCCGCACTGCTGCGGCTGCCCGGGCAGCGCTCCCGGCCCCGGCCGGGGCGGGGGGTCCGGGCGCCGCCCGATTGGCCGCAGCGCGGGGCCCGCGGAAGGTGCCGCGGGAGGCGGCGGTGCCCGCAGGATGGGCGGCAGAGCTGGCTTCTTCGAGGTGGGTGCGGGCGGCGCCGAGGGCGGGGGGCGGGCGAGGCGAGGCGAGGCCGGGCCCGGCCCGGCCCCGGCCCCCCCTCATCCTGCTGCTGGCGGGGGGGGGTG
>VXAU01003094.1:13703-149346 GCA_013399695.1 Formicarius rufipectus
ACACATCAAAGGAGAAGAGATTTCAGCAGAGTTCCGTTGTCAGTCTAATCACCCCTGAAACATCAGGTAAACTACCAGAGAAAAAAAGGATGTTTTCTAGCTCTTGATCAGTTGTATTTTTGCAGGTTATCTCATTAAGATACTTCAGATCTTTAAAAAAAAAAACGCGATTGATTTCCTGCAGTAATTCTGTAACGCTCGAAGGAGAATAAATCACCCTTTTTGAATGAAGTGCCACTGAATCGTCACTCCCGGCGGCTGGTGAATATTGCTCTTCCCTCCGTTTGGGAACAGCGGGAGCTGCAGGACTTGGCGGTCCCGCACTGCTGCGGCTGCCCGGGCAGCGCTCCCGGCCCCGGCCGGGGCGGGGGGTCCGGGCGCCGCCCGATTGGCCGCAGCGCGGNGCAGGGGAAGCCGACTGCTCGCCGGGGGTTTCCTTGGGGCGAGGGGGCAAAAGCGGCTGCCGCCCGCACCGTCTCTTCCTTCCCCGGGCACGTGTCTCTCGCCGTGTCTCGGCCTCGCGTCCCCGGTGTTCGTGGGACGTGGTCCTGGAGAGCGGGGCGGGGGGAATCCCCAGGTCCCGGCGGGCGCTCTGCGGAGGCGCCGGATCAATGGCTCTGGGCTTCCCTGGGATCCTGCCTCGGGAAGCACCGCGGGCAGCCTGCGGGGTGGGTCTGGCAGCGCGTCCCGGCAATACAGAGAGAGCGAGAGCGAGGAATGTTCTCGGCACCTGCCTTTCCCAACTTCTCGGAAGACCCTTCGGTAGCCGCTGTGCACCTGGAGCCGTCCCGCGCAGGTTCCGGCCCGGTGCAGGCGGTCCGCGGGCGGCAGCGCCCCCGGCCCGGCCCGACTCGGGAGTTGGTGCCCTGGCCCCAGGGACGGCTCCCGGTGCGGTGCCCGCCGTTCGGCGGGAGGAGCGAGGGGTCCTCTGCTGGCACGGAGCACTCGATCTTGCGTGGGAAACGAGAAACAGCCGGGCGGAGTTTGCTACGGTCGGCTCCTTGTGCTTACAGAAAGCGCAGAGTAGCGCGCACCCGGAGAGCCTCAAGGGTAACATCTCATCGACCTACATAAACAGCCACACTGACTCTCTGCTAGTTAGGCTGGCTAATATAAAAATAGTCTTAAGAGAGGTTGGAGGTCTGTACCAGCTAAATGACAGCAGTCCTGAATGTGTTTCTGCAGGCTTTTATTTCAGTTTGTCCGTCAGTTTGTCCATGATTTGCCTAAAAATGATGCACAGGGGGAGGAATACAATTCCTTCCCCCCGTGCAAATTAAAAAGCAGCAGTTATAAAACAAGCAGAATCCAAAACTATCTGAAAAGCATCTGCTGCTTACCATGACATAAAAGTTCAGATTTTGCTTTTCAAAACAATAAAAGTGTTCTGGATATCACAGTTCAGCAAAATAGACTGCCTAAAGCTCTTGTGTAGCACCTGCACCATGGCTTTTCACTTCCTCTTGCATTTCTACCAGTGTTCCAAACTATTGTGAGATCCAAATGTAGAAGCAGGCACATGTATTACCCTCCTGAATGCCTTCAGTCATTGTCTGTTCTTCAGGTTTGCTCCTCTGCCTCAGCCTTACTTGAACAGCAAGTTACTAGAAGACCTAAAAACCATGGGCATCATTATTGTCACCTGATTTTGCAGATAGGGAAAGACATGAAAGTTGAATGATCTGCTCCATCTTGCGAGGCAGTACAACAGCAGCAGATACAGGTCTTTTGAGCCCTAAATTGAGATCCTGTGTCTAAGCAACACTAATCCAAACTCAGTATGGCTCCTGAATTTACATGTCAGCCTTGTATGTCTTAGTCCTTTTCTCTTTAAAGCAGATAATGGGTGGAAACAGACTTGCCAAGCTCCTCCAGTGTGTGTCTGAGCTGGCTCAATGGGTAGGAAGTGCACAAAGATGGCCCAGGTGGCACTGGGCAGTGCTGTTACATAGTGCTTTCTGCACTATTCTGTCTGCTGATTTTCTTTCTGTTATAAAGTCACTGACTTTGAATTCTGAATTGCATTTTCCCACCATGCATTCAGAACTGAGCTATCAAAAAAGGGAAGAGGAGTGTCCCACTTCTCCCAATAGTTCCTGGCAAGGGTGAGGGGAATCTCTATTGGTGTTCTAAACTTTAATGTTCTCTGTTAGAGTAACTGTAGAGATCTGTACTTTCCCCTGTATATTTCTGAACCATTTACCCTTTATTGCTGTTCTGTCATGCATCCTGATAAGATTTACAGTCACCAAACTGTCTTGTTTACTTTAGATATTGATATGTTTCTAATTTCACTTCAGGGTTTTTTTTATCACTAATAGCTCAAAAGAAGCACGGCAAAGACAGCTATAAAGAAATATGTGTATGCCTGAAAATACTGTGCCAGGTAGTTTGAGGAGATTCAGCTCCAAAGAGCTGAATGTATGATTCAGAGACATGTATGACAGAAACTTGTATCTAGAAGGAAGTTCTCTAGGAGTCTCATTTCTCCAGATTGTTTAGAGAACAACTCTTACGACCTGTTTGAGATATATCGCAGAGCTAATGGTACAGTTTATCCCCAAAGTGCCTGCTTTCCTCCTTTGCATGCAAGGGATGGCTATGTGACATGCTCAGATGTAAATGTCTGTAGTAGAGCTCTGAATTTAGCCTAATTATTTCTACCTTTTTTCTCTACCTGACCGAGTCAAGTCCTCAAAAGCATTTCGTATAAAGAAAACAGTATGGCATTCTGACTTCCTATAGGAAAGATCCTTGAAGAAATACCCTCACACTGTAGAAAATCAATGTCACAAGAGGCACAGTTGTACTTCTGCTTCCTTAACTGGTTTGGATGCCAAGGGCTTTTTGTGAGCAATGATACTCAAAAATGTTTTGGAGTCTTCACTCCCTGAGGATAGATTGAACTAACATATGCAGTACAGTCTAAAAGTAATAATGTACTGGCCCCCCTTGCTGGCATTTAAAGTCCTCCCCCCCATCTGTCTGAGATGAAAACCCTCTGAGTGTAAGGGGGGTGGTGATTGCTGCCTAGCTAGCATGGCTGAGATGTCACAGCTCCTGTTACAAGGGCTTCTCCCACTCAGAGCTGTGCTGTCTAAANTGGCCCCCCTTGCTGGAATTTAAAGTCCTCCCCCCCATCTGTCTGAGATGAAAACCCTCTGAGTGTAAGGGGGGTGGTGATTGCTGCCTAGCTAGCATGGCTGAGATGTCACAGCTCCTGTTACAAGGGCTTCTCCCACTCAGAGCTGTGCTGTCTAAAGCCTCTTCAAGTAAGAGCATGGGGAGCAAGTGCCAAAAGCAGTACTGTAGAGCATTCTAAGGTTCTGTATCCTCCAAGAATTGCCTGAAAAGACAAGGCCACATATGAGATATTTGAACAGTCATTTAAAGGGACACTGCTGAAAATTGCCCTGCTGTTTGAAGATACCTGCTCTGTTTTCACAACTAACACATAAGATATCACAGAAAGAGATGAGACAATAAGGAAAAACATCCATTTCTCTTCTCTCACCACTTCTCCACACACTTACCAAGACTTTCAGCACTCAGTTGTGTTGCTTCACTTAAAAGACAGCAATTTGTGTTTTTTCTTAATGATGCTTGAGAGAAAAACTTAGTTTTGTATAGGAAAAGATGGTAGTAAAACATTACTTGGCAGGAAGTACCTGGAGCTGTTCAGAATTTGCATGCTACATTTGAAATTAAAAGTCTTATTTTAGAGGAAAAAAAAGTGTTTCTTTGAAGTATACTTAAAAAAAATTACAAATTTTGTGAGTTCACCTGTCTGTTTAAGGTCTCTGAAATTCCAAGGGCTTCCAGTCATCCAGCCCTATCAAGAGATAGCAGACCCACCCTTGATGCTGCTAGGCAAAACCCAGCAACAACAAAAAAATCTCTCTTCAGTTTCTTCAATTCCATGTCAAAAGCATACACTGGATATACATTTTGACATCCATACATCAAATGATGCATGAAGAGTAGTAATGAAACTAGAGATACGGAAGTTCAACATTGCAAAACACAGTGCTGATGCAAATATATGATTGTGATTTCACAAAGCATTTGTAAATGTCTTCTACCTCAGTATTGTCATTGTAGAAAATAATCACCAAAAACTAAAGCCTTGAGGCAATGAGTATTCTCTTGCACATGGAAAAGGCTATGCAGTGGTGTTGAAAAACCTGGATGTCTGCTTAGCACTGAGTCAAAGCTGGCTCAGGTTCTCAGAGCCACTTGGTGACTGATGTGACTTTTTAATATGCCTGGGAAATTGGCAGCATGCAGCTCTGTGTTAGCCAGTGTAAGTAAATATCCACTGAGTCAGTATTAACTGGTGCAGGCTCTTTTTTCATCTTGTTCATCCTCCTGGAAGATGCCACACTTTCAAAAGACTTTCAAAAGCCAGAATTCACTGTGAAACCCCTAACAGCTCTTCCTTTCCTGAAAAACAAACCACCTCCCCCACCAAGTGAGTAGATCTTCCTTTTCCTTCCTGACCATTCTTACACTGACTCATTCCTGTGAATTATACAAATGAATTTGTTTTTCTGAAGGATGACCATTTGTAGCTCTATACCTGTTATCATTTTTTGGTCCATGTCCACAAAGTGACTTGGATTTTGCCCTGTCTTTGTGTTAGGCACCCAGCTCCGAGATGAGATATGACAATTTGTTTAAGGTATCCGAATTTACTTTATCCTTTTACTGTGTGGTTTCCCAAAAGGCATCCACTATAGAGAAATACTGAACAGAATTACAGTGGAAGTGAGCAGTGCTGGAAGGAGCCCAGAAAGCAGAAATTCAGGATTTCTCTTTGGTAGGATACTGCCCTTTTCACTGGAGTACATTCCTGTCCTCTCCTGCCTGTACTTTTTGGTCTGGATATGAAAGGAGTGGGGAATGGAAAAAGACATTCTAAAACAATTTTCCCACTTCCTGGCAGTGTGTCTAACTATTACATATAAAGCATGAAGAACTAGATTGTCTCCTTTGCTGATGGTTTGGTTTCATTCAGAAATAATTTAAATGCTGTGCACTGTGCTGACTTTGGGATAAAGATCCTTACCAGATCAAGATCTTCAGGGATTTAGATGAGATCCTGTCTAACTAGCAAATCTGAAACAGGTGGAAGAAATGAAAATGCACTATAAGTTTCAGCACTGGTCAGACACTGGTGCCCATTAGTTTGCATAGGAGCAGAACTTAGGAAGCTGAGTAGTAGGTATCTAGTGTACATCTTGTGAACTTTTAAATGTTAGACATCTAAATTCTACAAAAAGTGAAAATTAATTGTACAAAACCTTTTGAGTATGGGCATCATGATATCTCTTTATACACAGTGAAATAATGTAGTAAGAGTGTAGTCTCATGAAATATGAGCCAATTGCTTCTGAGAGGTAAGGCTTTACTTAGTTGGCCTCCTTACAGAATAAGGTACAGCACTCCACAGGTAAGATGATGAAATATTGTCTTCTGGTTGAACATCTGCCTTGGTTCTGCTTAGGGAATTCCTCATGCAGCATGTGGCTATGCTATGGGACTCCCTGCCTCTTGCACAGGTTTAAAAGGCAAGTAGATAAACTAATTGAGGAAATAATCCACGAAAAGTTGTTAAATACACAGGCAGCACTTCTAACGCAGAAGAATCACAATCACTATGTCTGTCTCTTCCCTTCCCTGAGGTCACTACATTCTTGCCCTATTCTATTACTTTCTCTGAGTCACCTGTTGCTAGCTGTTACAGAAAGATGCATTTCTAGAGGGATCCTTAGACTCATCATCTGCAACACTACATTCTTGTGCAAGGAAAGTTTCAGACTGAGAATCAATTGTAACAGCAGCAGCAGCACAAACATAATTTTCAGTGTAGGTACAGTTACAGCAATTTCTCTTTGGCTTAACTCTATTGACTTCAAGGAGGCTATTCTTGATGTGCCTTAGTGTGAGATCACACTAAGGCATGCTTACATCCTTCAGGAACAACACAGTCTACCAGAAAAGTCAAAGAAGATAGAGCAAATGGCTAATTCCATAGGAAAAATGTTTAGAAAGATTTAATTAGGACTGTGACAACTGCTGGATTGCTTTTTAAAGGTAAATTCAAGGAAACTGACTTACATAAGCATTCCAGCAGTTCAGGGAGAATTTATTCTGCATTAGTCATTGGTTCCCATACTGTGAAATAAGCTTTTGGGTTTTGTGTTTGTTTTCTGTTTGTTTGTGTTTTTGTGGGTTTTTGTTTGTTTTGTGGGTTTTTTTTTAATTTTTTTTATTTTGTTTTGCTTTTAACTGAGTTATTTCAAAAGAAATTTTACAACATATGCTTATGTTGATGCTTACAAAGTCTCACTTAGCTACAGTTTACTAAATCTGCTGATTACAAATGGCTTCAAATAAAACTTCCTAGATGCACAGATATGATAAATGTGTCAGTATTTCCATAATAGTTATTACATCATTTTTGAAGATCTGTTGATCTTTTGGCACTTGACATGGCTTTAAACTGCAGAAATTTCATTGACTATATATTTGTAATCCTATTGCAGAGATACTGCATCTTAAAAACTCTTTTAAAACACTTTTTTGTCTTATGAATAAACTTTCCCCCTCGTATTTTACCTTTTTATTTTCTAAATTAAAATTTAACAGCTGAATGTACTTTCCTCTGCTTGTATCATATATTGATTATTCTTTGCCTTCAACCTGTTCTAAACATTAATAATTGAGATTTTTTAGTAATGACTAAATTAATCTTCATGCAAGAGAACGAATTTGTCTTCTAAGCATCAAAAATATATATTTATAGTCACTTATACAAGAGTTTTAACACATTGCACAAGTGTGCCTATTGATTAAGTTATATTCAAAGTAGTTTTAGAGAAGCTGTAGTTTAACATTCCTTTAAAAATTCACCAAATAAGTGGACTGTAAGTCATGCTGCACTAGTGCAGGCCAACAGTCAGTGTCCTATTTTACTAAATGCTTTGAGAACAGGAAGAAATTTAAGTTCTCTGAGCCAAACAATTTCTGTTTAAAGGAGATGATACCCATCAGTAAATGTTCCAAGATTTAGATACCCAAATGTTCCGGGTATCTAAAACCTTCTCAAATCCAATACATTAACTGACTTGGTGCTGCGCCTGAAGACTGGAAACACTATGTTCAGTGCTACGTCAGCTCGTGGGATTGGCCCTTAGGGTTGGAAAAGACCCCATTTCTTGCTTTGCATCAGGCTTCTCTGTCCCTTATGTAGGGAACATCCACACACTGGGGGATGTTCAGATAAAGCCAAGAGACGTGATAATTACAGGAAACAGATGTGTTCCTGCATCTGTGTTTCTGAAAAGGGAACAAACGTTTGATATTTGCTTAGATCTTGTAAGTAACTGAAAGTAAATGCTAGATCAAATGGCAATGAGTCTTGTCCAGTCCAGTTTTAAATATCACCAAGGATGGAGATTCCACATCCTCTCTGAGCAACTTCTTCCAATAATTGGCACAGTTCATAGTGAAAAAAAAGTCTTATATCTGGATTTTCCCATATTGCAATTGGCCACATTACCTCTCACCATTATCACTGTGCCTTCAAGAAGAGTCTGGATCTCCCATCTCTATGGGCTTCCTTTACGTATTTGCAGAAGTAGAGTAGAGGCAAGTATGAAGTTGGGTACTTCAAAGTATCATGCTGGAGTAGAACCAAATAAAAGTAAAGAACATATTGGATGATTTGTTTGTTTGCCAACCACAGAGCAAAAGAAAAGGCTCTATAATTTTCAGTTTGGCCTTGTGCATAACAATAATAATCCAATTAAATACCATAGATAGCATAAAGATACTCAAACTATTCTGTAACTGACCTTGAGAAGATCTTTCTAGTACAACCACTGAAGGCCATAGATTAAAACTGCCCCTGGAGGATTCTGATAAAAAAAATGTATATTTTGGGTTTGGGTATGGAATGGGAAGGACACTGCATTGGGCAATGTTGCAGTCTGTAGAGCAGGCCAGTGGTATTCAATGACAAAAGAGCTTTGAGGTACTCCAAAAGTTTAAGTAGTCCTTGTAGTGACTTGGCATCAGAAGGGACAAAAAATGGTGTATAGCCTCCTCCTAACCCTGCACTTGTTCTGTGGACTGCAAGAGTCAGAACGATGTATTTCAATAATAGTCCTCTGGGAAAGGAATCTACTTCATTTGCTTTCTCATGGAGATTTCACACAAACAGACATTAAAACTTGAAATTTGTGTTATTTCAAAAATAAAAGATTAAGGGAAAACATATCCCAATAATCTGTCACATATTTGTTATGTATCACAGAGGAGGAACAGTGCTTACCTCCCTTGATGCCCCAGTTAGAGATTACAATGCACAGGTAGAAAATACCGTGTCATTAGTACGTCTTGTGGAGATCAGATTTGATAGTTCTGGCTGGAGATGAAGTGCTCCATTGCTGCACCAATAGAGAAAGAACCATTTGGGACAAGTAACACAAGGAAATAAGATACTCTAACCAAATGATCTCTTCAAAGCAACCCTATTAGAAAGATACTGGACTGTGACTCCTATTTTTAGTGAGGAATCGTATTTAAAGTCTAATGTTAATCTATCCTCTTGGCCAGTTAATACCAAACATTATTAATGCTAGATGCCTATATAAAAAACCCCAACAACTGCAACAAACTTTTTTAGTATTAAGTCCCAATCATTTACTGCAACAGATAAGCTTTGGACTTTCACTTTATACCACAAAGTTCCATTACAGCGTTTGATGAACAAATGAAATTAACACACTATCATGGTATTTTAGGTTTTGGTAGCCTGCTGCAACCAGGCTTTGAAATGTTTGGGGACTTTTCTGCTTGGCTGTTGATGAAAATCATAGCCTTTTGCCAAAGTGCCATTTGATCATGAAAAAAACCTGCTCTTTCCTTTTCAGAGCTGTAGCTAAACCACTGCTTGGAATATAAAATGCTAATATGTAGTTACAAAAATAGGTGACCTGAGAGGCAAGAGTAACACTGAGCATTCCTGTAACAACAGCTTAAGGGTTTGTGAAGTCCAGATATTTAGCTGCATTTGTTCATTATGTCCAGCATTATTTTCCATTCTCTTTACAATTAAAATATTCTGGGAAAAATACAAATTGATCTTTAAGCTGTTGCTTACAGGTATATATATATACACTTTTTTTTCCTTCTCAACTGTCAAATTTAATGAATAATAAAAATACTGTTCCCTAGTGATTCCTGTGAAACTTCCCTGTCCTTGTTCCTCCTGCTCTAGCATAAGAAAATACTCCAGATCAATGTGTTTTGATCAATAAGTTAGCTCCTTATGCTTCTGAATATATCCAGTACGACAATTCATTTGGCAATTTTTTTTTTTTTTTTTTTTTTTCCCCCATCCAAAAAACACCATGATATAACCAGCAAAAGGAGCACATTTGGTTAGGGCTTNTTTTGCAAGTTGAGTGCTTTCAGAACCTGGCTATGATTAAAGCTGTCTCTTGAGAACATCAGGAAGGTTTTTAACACAATTCACAAACCAGGGAAAAATGGTGCCTCACTCTGAACAATGATTGTGAATTTGGAAATTAAGTACGAGTTTAGATATTATTTAGCCAATAATTATTAATTATCATTTTGTGTCCTATCAGGTGGAAATCCTTGATCGGGAGACAAAGAAACAGCTGTGCTTCCTAGATAAGGTAAAACAAAAATCTGTTTAAAAGGCTAGGTGACTTTTTAGAAATTAATAACTTTTCTGAAGTAAAACTTAGTGTTTATGAAGGGTATTTCATCTTCTGGTAGCCTTTCTTTGGCCACTTGCAACACTTATGCAAACTTCATACTGACTATGGTGTACTTCGGCCCTTTTCTAAGAAGGAGCTTTCACGGCTGTTGTAGTAACTCTTGATCACCATTAGAGAAGCTGCCTCTGAAACAAGTGTCAAAAATTGTCCTCCCTTTTTCCTGTCAGCACTTTGAATCATTCATACCAAGTCTAGACATCTGTAAGACAGTTACAGTTACATTGTCTAAGTCACATTTTTATTTGACATAATAGTGGTATTTCAAAATATGTGTCTTACATATGCAATATTTTTGTTGCCTAGGTGGAACCACATGCCACAATTAGAGAGATCAGATTGATGTTCCATAAATTATGTGAGTATAACTTCTGCAGCAGGTTACATCACATCAGAACATGCAGTATATAAATAGTAAAAAATTACATAATTTGAAACACATGATATACACATGCATAATGCTGATAACCTACACATGAATGTGATCACAGTGAGATTTCAGTATAATTATTTTATACTATACTAATACACCTTTGTGATTTTTCTGCTGCATAAAACATCACTGATATTAATGTTGAATAAATATTCATTAAAATCTTTAACTAAATCTCATCTTGTGTTGTATTCATTATAGTAGTGGATGATCTAAGCCAAACACTGTTTATCACACTGTTTTTTATGGTCTTACAGATCCTCAGTGGTATCCAGCAAGGCAGTCAATAACACTTGATCCAAGTAAGTACTTGTGAGAACTACAGTAACAAAACTCTGAGCAAGACCCTGGCATGAAAGGTGTACTTTTAATGGCTGTTAGCTCATAAAAATGAGTTTCCAGCTATGTTAATTAGCACTATGAAGGCTGAAGAGAATCCAGAACAAATACAGTTCTTTGGAAGTACTGAACAGTGTTCCGCCCATGTGCCTGGTGCTTGGTAATTAACACAGGAGTTTGCGTAGTGTTCTAGTGCCCCTTCTAACTACTGAGCTCTTCTGCTTTCAAGACAGGCAGCACAGAATCAGATAGTAATTTCCCTTAGCTGCAGTGAAATGATCTCCACGGTGATGCTCAGCTGGGAGTACTAAAAAGGGCTGTGAGTGTGAGCGATCAATTCACATAATCCTCTGCTCTCAGGCAGGAATTACAGTTCTTTTGAGGTAGCTAATGCAAAACACATTGCCATGGATGTAGCAATTGCTGACAAAGCTGATGCCAGCTGTCTGACTTCATTAATGCAGTTGTAGGTATTGCTACTAGAAGCCTCTCAGTACATGGCCTGGGTGTACAAAGGAAAGTCTAATTGCCAAACTGTGTTAATTCATCTTTAGCATTCAGTATAAAACATAAGACTTTCTCCTTTTCTTTCATGAAGCATAATTTTATTTAAACAGTCCCTTAGAAGTATGCTGGTGAAGATTACTTCATTGTGTAAATCTATCCACAGAAAGTATGAGTATCTTATTTCCTTCTTTGAAGGCCTACCTTGTCAGATTCCTCCATGAATGTTGTGAGATTTGCCATGAGAAAATGCTGACCTTCTGGAGATTTCCCCCAAATCTAGGCATTAAAAGCCTGAGTACCAGCTCAGGTCCTGTGGAATCACCTTCTAACTGGTTGTTTGGGAAAACAAAGGCAATGAAAATTTCTGTAGGAGAGATTTTTCAATCACAGTTTATCCTACCTCCTGTTTGTTTTATGGTGAGCAAGGAGAAGAGTGGAACAGAGAGGAGAGAGACAGAGGTACAGGTGACTAGGAGGTCAGTGAACTATGATAAAGGGCAGTGACCCATCAGCAAAACCTGCTGTTAGCACTGATGAAGCAAATCTACTAGAATAGGCAGGCACACAGGATTGTGAATTCTCCTAACTGTCTTGGTATGAATGGAGGATCCAGGCTTATATGTGATTACAGGATAAATAAAAATTAAATAGTCTTTTTATTGAGATTCCAATAAACACACATCTCATCAAAGAATCTCACAGATTGGTTAAAACATAATATAAAGATAGTATGCTACCAAAGTTGACTTGAATTCCACTGAGATGTAATTATTTCTTTCCTTCTCAGAAGGAAAGTCCCTGAGGGATGAAGAAATCCTACAGCACCTCCCTGTTGGCACAACTGCTACCTTATACTTTAAAGATTTAGGGCCACAGATAGGATGGACTACGGTGAGCTATGCTTCAAGTCTGAGCCATTTTAATCCTTACACCACTTCTTGTTTCTCTCCAATATTTCTGCATGATGTCTGCTCTGATAGTGGATGCAGGCAATGAATCCTCATTGCTTCAGTTCATTTAATCAGGGAAAGCAGTCACAGTTACTCTGAATGCCCAGTTCCCTGGGAGAGCAGCAGTGGAAAACTTGCTGAAGGGTAGGTTGTTTCGACAGAACCAAGGTCCAGGTTTTCAAATGGATTTAGGTGTCTACTGCAAAATCACTAGGAACTAGGTGTCTAAATGCCTTTGGGGATCTGCTTCACAGGACCTGGCAAAGATTAGGATTATACTCCTATGAATTGGTCCTGCAATCAGGCATGGCAGAAACATCACATCAGTACCTGAAGTGACATCAGCAAGAAAATGCAGACAGTAAGATCAGTTAGCTGTCTGCATGTGACTGTGTCCCAGGGTGCGTGTGGCGGCTTAATGACAGCTGATAATTTCTGCAATATTATCAGCCTTGCATATTTACTGTCTTAGCTAAAATGCAAATTCTATCACAACTCACTTGGCAGGCAATACAGCACTGCTGTTTATACAGTGAGATGACCAATGACCCTTCCAGTTCTTTAGAAGGTCCTTGCTGCACATATTATACTAGTTTCAATAAAACAGGATAACATCAAAGGAATAATACCCCATAATTTAAAGGCCTATTTACCATTTCTTAGCTATAAGACATTAATAAAATCTTGTGTTGACCATAAATAGCAAAGACAACATTAATAGGAGATAAAGTCAAATGTTCTGCAGGACTCAATATTCACATAATTTCTTTGGATGCAATGCTGATAAATCAGGCAACTCTTACACAATTTAAAAATCCAGGAAGATAGGCAAAATCTTCCAGTGGCAGTGTAGACTTCAAAATGCACATACATTAATATATACCAAAATATCACTCTGCAGAGTACACCAGGCTTCTGCCATTCCATAATCTTTCTTTTACATTGTGCTCTCCTTGCCCTTCAAGCTACTTCATTCACAAGTCAAGAAATACTCGAGTATTATCAAATCAAAAAGATGAACTTCTCATCTACAACCAAATGTGATCTTCCCCAGAGAAAATGCTGATTATAACAGAAGTTTTCTGGTATCAAAATAACTCCAAACACATTAGAAAACAGTGATTGTTTGGAGGTTTTGTTTGCTTTGTTTTGGTTGGGTTTTGTTTGTTTGGGCTTTTTTGTTTGTCTGAGGTTTTTCTGACAGAAGTATAATCAATTTCCCTTCTTGGTCCATAAATGAGGTATGAACCTACTTTCCTCACTTATGGAAGTGTAGAAAGTTCAGCTATTAATGTTTAGTCCAAAGTAAACTTCAGTTTAAAATGATGTTCCTAAGAAATGCACACCTATCTGAAATGAAATCAAGTTAGAGAATAGCTTCTTTGATTTCCTCTCTTCCCCTCCCCACCCCCCACCCTTTTTATTTTCCTCTTTGTGTTCAAATTAAATTTTGGTTGAATGTAGAATGAAATTATTGTTTCCCAGGACAAATGATGTGCTAACTGTTCACACAGATGCGGTCATGGTGAACACTTACAAGCTGTGTTTCAAGGTTAAATAAAAATCATTTAGTAGAAGCAGAACTCTTCAAGACAAAATTCTTCACCAAATTTAGTTTTAAGCCAAAATAAACAGTTTTTGAGTGCAAGAGAAGGGTGAGAGCTACATAAATGTAACATGCATGCATATTTGTCATGACCTATGGGCCGACATTATTATCTTTTCATACCCATACTGTGTCTGCTGCACTGGCAATGGCTGTTTGAATGCAACTGAGGCAAATCATTGCAAAAATATTTACATGCATGTCTGCGAGTTTCATAGCTCAAGTCCAAGCCTTCTATTCCCTCCCTGTCTCTCTTAATGCCATCCTGGGTCAGTGGAGGTGTTTATCCCACTGCAATAGTTATCACAAAGAAACCAAAGCAAAACCATAATCTAATTCAGCTGTCTAATTATTTTCTCTCTTTTTGCAGGTATTTTTGATAGAATATACAGGTCCATTGTTCATCTATTTTCTGTTTTATTTCCGCATGACATTGGTCTATGGACTGAATGAGAGATTTACATCAAGTCCGCACCCAGTAGTTAAGTAAGTCCATTTGCAGGCGTAAGCAGTGTGCCTTGTAGTCTTAATCCAAATGTCTTGCCACACTCGGTTTTTTAAGTATTTTTATAAATACTTTTGTCTTGCTGTTTCTAGCTTGGCATGTATCTGCCATTCTTTCCACTACATCAAAAGGTTGATTGAAACAGTATTTGTTCATCGATTCTCCCGTGGGACTATGCCACTGAGGAAAATTGTGAAGGTAAATTGTGTCAGAAGCTATCCATAGCCCCCCCTTACAAACCCAGCCTAGCCAACCTATGCTCTGCCTCTGCAGCACAGGCTTTTTGGTGTGGCTTTTGTAGCAGTGCACAACAAATCTTACCCATAAAGCTGTAGTTATTTTAGATTCCACTATTATATAACCCACATGCTGCCATACTGTTACTAATATTATTGCAGTCTCATTACTTTTTAGAACTTTAGACCTTCAGCACTTTTTTACTTCAGTTCATTTTTACTCAGCTAGTTTCTTAGGTGTGGAGGTTTTAGTTACAACGCTAGCTTTAAAGGTAGCACAGGCAGGCACAGTGTTGGGAGAGCTGCTTTTTTTTTTAAAAAAAACCCAACTATTTTTAATAAAAATCATTTTACATCTTTGTCCCATATAGTCTCTTTGTTATTAAGCAACTATTAATTTACCTTTAATCCAGTGCAAAGCCACTTGATTTTTCTGCATTTTCTTTTCCACAGGAGCATTCCCTAATGTTACCAGTGCTGCTGTAGCACAGGGCGACTGTTGGGATGCAGGCTCCCTATTTCCTAGATGTCTGAAAAGTAGTTACAATGATTGCATGGTTATGCATGGGCTCTAGTTATTTTACAAATGTTTACAACAGGGTACACACTAGTAGTCAAAAATATGCCTTATACTAGGGAAGACGAGATTATCATCTCAACTGGAAACGACTCAGTATCAGCACTTGGGTATTTAACATTTGGGATTTAGACAGTCCCCATGATTTGCATTATGGCAGTGATACTTGAATCGTGGAAGCCCTACCATATGGCTTACTCCTTACTGCCCAGTGGCTCTGGCCAGTCTGGTGATAGAGTTTGAAATGAAAGGAGGGCCTGTAGTGGAGCAGTGGCCCTCCAGAAGAATCCTCCCTAGCAATTTATTGTGCTTCCTGCAGCAAGAGTGCAGGCATTGTTAAGAGATTCACAGATCTTTTGTTCTTCACACAACAATAGCTAATGCATACCAACAGCAGATAAATGAGCAACTTTACCTTGAAAAAAAATCCACTCAGTGTGATAAATCTTTGTTTTCTCACTTCCATCTCTGACAACTGCTTGTTCCTTTCAGACCATACAAACTGTTGTGCTAACATTGACATTTGTACCAGTCATTCTGATTGCTTCCTCTTTTCCTTCTTCTCAGGCTGGTGGCACTTGCTTTCATCTGTAAAGCTGCTCACAGTTGTTATTCTACCTGCTTAGTAATGGTTGGGTTTGATTTGCTTTTATAATTTCCTTGACCTTGGCAGTGTTACTCCAAAATTGTGACAGTGAGAAAAATATCACATCGTCTTTGCTTTCTTTCCACCATTGTATCATATACAAATGGTAGACAAAGCTTCTTCCTTTCAGTGTTTGATCACATACACAGCTGATATAGGTAGCTTATTTCATAAGTGCAATGGAATGCTACCTTTACAGGAGATACTTCAGTCTCAATAAGCATCATGAGATTTGTGATTTTCATCCTTTGTTTACCAAATGGAAATAGGAATAAATTATGTCTTACAATACATCAGCTTTGCAAAAAGCATTTCATGCTACATACTAGGATATTATACTTCTTTCTAAGATACATGATTTTTCTAGGCATTGGAAAGGTAGAATACCTGGTTTATCTGGACTTAGCAAATAACTGGCTCAGGGTGAATAAGATAGGCATTAATATGTAACAAATGTGTGGTGACAAGGGAACTGATTGCAGGAAAGATGATTATGGTTGTGCCAGAAAAGCATCTGTCAGACCTTTAATAGTAGGAAGGTACCAGTGGAATTCCTCAAAAATTAGTCTCATGACTAGTCTTACATGACTTTTCTTTACCCACAAACATTTTCATGAGTAAAAAGAAGGGACATCATTGCTTTCTAGAAAAACATCTGGAGGAAAGAAAACATTAGACCCAAATAAATACCATTAAATTGGAAGACAATAAAGACAATATAACAAGACAAAGATGCTCGTCATGAATAAACATACTCAGAACATCAAGAAATACGGATCATCAGTTGCAGTAGAGAAGACAAAAATCCTGACCATGACTTTGTGAACTTAGGAATAATTTATTTCTGGGATTCCTGCAATATCTGAATTTGATCCACAACATTATAAGAGGTTGTTTTAAAGCTTTGTTATTCGTCTGGAATACGAAAGATTTACCTTCTTGAAAAAGAAATGCTTTCTTTCAAGTGAGTTTATGAAGTCTGCATGTACTCTGCTGTTCCTATCTGAATCTCAATGGAGGCTTTTGTATGAGCAATAAGGCTTCTAGGGGGATCTGGACATTTATAGTTTTACTGCTAAGGTCCTTAGCAATGGTAGACTCCACTCATCTTAAGGCTCCTTTTCTTATAACTGAGGAATACTTTTGCAGTGGATCATGTTCCTTGGTTGAATAGTACTTGTTCAATTTAATTACAACATGTATTGTTGGGGGCTGAGCCATGATAATCAATTAATTTAATTTTACTTTACTGAAATCCATTGCCATATGTTCCTTCCTGCACCAAGCCATAGAGCTAGGGAAAGGTTTTTCTGAAGATGCCATTCTAAGATTACAAGAAACTGCTTCCACCTAAGTTTGTACAGCAGTTAGTAAATTGTAAGAGCTGTTTGAAGAAACTAGTGCTATGAAGGAAGCAGTAATTTAGGGATAGGACACTAACTAGACTGTCCCTAACTGAAGTCACTCTTCTGGTTCTGATGCATTTCCTGGGGGAAAATGAAATAATCACCGGGAAGTTATTTAATTTCTCTGCTTATTTGTACCACCTAATCTATAATTATTGGTTAATAATTTGCTCTTTCTTATCGGTTATCTCTTAATATATAATCTCAGGGCAAGGACATACTATGTGCTTGTATTACAGCATACCCAAAATGTCTCTGAGCACTTCAGTGGTTCAATTATCTCTGAAAAGAAGGTGGAAATGCAACTGAATGTTTGATACAACTGTTTGCAGCAGATGAGGGGGCACCAGCGTTTTCAGAAAAATGCACTATCAGACACTGCAGTCAGCTAGTGCGGGTCGCAGACGCTGAGGTAATCACTTTTCCAGGGTATTATTGCTAGAAATGCAGTTCTGGTATATACAGGGGGAAAAGACTGCATAATCCAAAGCAAAAAAAAAAAGAAGTTAAACCAGTCAGCACAGTAAAGAATGTAACCTTGAATAAGAATTTTGCCTGCATGAGCAGGAAAGGAAAGCTGTGAAGGAAAACGCAGAAACACCTAGAAATAAGTCTAAGGTATAGGAACCTATTTGGAAGGCCAAGAAAAAAGTGTCACCAGAAAGAGTAAGAGGAACAGTGTTCTACTCAAGATTGAAAACAGGATGCAAGGAAAGATAAGATAAAGGAAAATAACAGGGAAAGTGATGAAAGAAAGACGGAGAGATCAGTTTTGGTCTTGCTGAAGTCTAAGTCATAAACAGACACACTCTAAAACATTCAAAACTGAGGCACTAGGTTTGGTAAAAGAAGAAGACTCAAGTGACGAGAGGCAAATTTAAGAGTTGTTGATGAGGACTAAAGTCTATCTGCAAGAAAATAGCGCCTAGAAGTTAGAGTGCAGAGGAAGAAGAAGAAGAAGGGGCCCAGAAAAGGTCTCCTTCCTACCTGTAAATATATAAGAAGGCAGAAGATAACCTGTCACCAAGTTACCCAAGGCAGTAATGAGTGTCAGGAAAGAAACCACAGGAGGCAGGGCCAAGGAAACTAAACAAGAGGTAAAGATTGTCACTGTAAGTAGTTTTTCTCATGGATGAAGCCTGTGAACAAATTCTGAGATTGGTCAGGAATGAGTCAGTACAGCCAATAATGACAGCTATGCTGTCGGAGTTCAGAGAATGGAAGCTGGATCACAGAAAGACAAGGATGACAGCAAAATGGACAAACTAAAGATATCACATTGCCTGTGCAGAGGAAAGCATCAGGTGTGATGACTTTAGGTAGGAAAAGTTAAAGCATGGGAAAGAAAGAAAACTCATGGGGTGAAGGGGAAGAGGACAGGTAAGAGATTGGGCAGTGCAAAGTAATTAGCAAGGAAGAGAGGACAGTGCCTAAATCCGGTTTTACAAAGGCATGTTTTTGTCAACAAACCAAATCTCTCTGTAATATACAGTGTGCATGCACTTCAACTTTTCCCAATAACTTGCCTGACAAGATAAATTTGGTTTCAATAGTGTGATCATACTTTCTAGAACTGTTTATAAACCTAACAGCTCCAAGGAAATCTTAACTCTGTGAGCATTTCATCTTGTCTGTTATATGCTGTAATCTCCTCCCACCCTTCCACACTTAGTATTGCCATTTTTTATTATCAGTAAGCTAAAGTTTAGCCATTGTTATCAACACTTCTTGCAGTGAATACTGGCCTAGAGAATTGTACTAAAACAAAGTAAAATTGCCTGTTTTTCAGAACTGCTTATATTATTGGGGATTTGCAGCTTGGCTTGCATATTACATCAATCATCCCCTTTACACTCCGCCTTGTAAGTAGCAAAACAACCCTCAATGATTTAAATACTTCAGTATTTCTATACTAGTACTAATCACATGTAAACTTTTTTTTTTTTTTTTTTTAATAGCTTATGGGAAAAAACAGATAAATTTTGCTGTGATCATGTTTCTGGTAGGTTTGTTGCTCTTTCTATAAAATGCTAAAGTATCTTGCTTGATTCCTTCTGTCATATAAGTGGAGGAGTGAGTAGGATAAGCAGATACTTAGAAATTGAACGTTTGGAGTGTACCACTAAAGCTGACTTCTTGCATGCAGAACAGACAAATCTGTCAGGTTTTAATGTGATTTTGTACACAAGGGAATATTTTGATTCAGTATGCTTTTCAAGACTAGGATATTTAACTGCTAGAATGATCTCTCATATCTTTTTAAAAGAGGCTGGAATTACCAGTTTGTGACACTATGTTTAAAAGCTAGTGAGTTTATTTTGTGAACTGTTTATTGCGTGTTAAGAATCACAACAGATCATAAAAGTTAGAGAACTGGCCAACTAAGAAAGTGTGTTGCTGATCATGTCCAGGGATAGAGTTTTGTTTTGCTGAGCTTCGGAAAATTTTACAGCTTTGTTTATGAATCATAATGTTTCAGTCACTCTTGATTCTCACAGTTCCTAGGAACATTTCATACACACAGGAGCAATTGTTACTGTAGCAAAAAAAGATGTACCTATGTACAAAGATTTTTCCTGCGTATGTGTAATTTTTTTATAACATAAGCTGTTCACTTGCTTTGACAAACTAATCATTACTGACTGCAGGATCTCAAAGCAGCTTCCTAGTATGAAAATTCTGTGAGTTCATAATCTATTCACTTTTTATAGAGACACTCCATAACTGAAAACACAGAGCTGGGAATAAAACTCAGGAGCTCTGACCACTAGTCACTTGCTTTTATAGTTATGCATTGCAGACATTGGGGACTATCCATAATCATATAAATGGTCATTTCAATACATTTCCTTTATAATTGATTGAGGAAGCATCTTTTAAAACCAGTGACGGAAGCTGTGTCAATTATATTTCATGATTCTTATCAGTTATGCTCTAGGGAAGAAAACTTAGAGTCCAACCCATATCTTCCTTGGGATTTTAAGAACTGAGAAACCAAAACTAAGCAAATCCATTTTTGGGTGTTTTTAAAGACAGAAGAATGACCAAAAGATAAAGCAAGTGTCTCCAGGATTTATTATTTTTATCCCCTGTGTTTTATTTAGATCTCATGGGGATTATATAAGTAGTAAATTTGATCTTTTAGACACAGAGTCCACATTTTCTGGAAAATATCATAAATATGTAACTAAGTATGATATGGACTCATGTTTGAGTGAAGACATTTCATCTTCTTGTCAGATAGCAATCTCGGTTAAGGATATTTATTATGTTTATAAAAAAATTATTTTCCTTAAATTTTTAAAGGACTTCAGGAAATAACAAAAGGAAGAAGAACAAATAGAAGGGAAGTACATTTTTAACTCTGTTGTGCTTTTTCTTGCAGCTGTGTGAAGCTGGAAATTTTTCTATTCATGTTGCACTCAGTGACCTCCGGAGAAATGGTAAAAACTGCATGATCATTTTTCATTTTTGCATAGCCATTCAGTACTTCCTAAGTTATCTGCCTTGTGAAAGACCTGTCCCTGGGGGGTGGTGATACTTGTCGGCTGACTGCTGTGGCAGCACAGGTTTCTCAGCACTGTAATTGGATTCTAAGGGAGATCAGACAGTGCAAGGAATCCAACATCAGACTTTCAAACAGCACTTCTTCTCTTACTGTAATTTGTATTGGTTAGGGCCAGGTTGTGTTGGAGGGAGCAGTTATATTGGTTACACTGGTAGTGCAAAGGGAAACAGTGCTAGTAAAAGATGTTTTGGTGAGCAAGGCAAAGTGGTTCCACTGGCTTCTGTAGGGGGCACAAGATCTCTGTGCAGATCAGGGTTCCTTGGGCATGAGCCAAACATCTTACAGCCATCAACTATGACTGCTAAAATCCCATTCTGTGACAATCTGAGAAAACCTTTAACTTCTAAATTTAAAACTTGAGATATCTTCTTACAGGAGTGACTGTGATCAAAGGCATAAGTAGATGACTTTCTAATGCCCAGAACATTTCCTCACAGTTATCCTTCTTGGGAGTCCAGAGAACATCCTGTCTCCCTACTTGTCCTGCTCATCCCTCTCACAATCATGAGACACAAGAGTAGGCAGAGTTGGGTTGTCTTTATAGTAAACAGTATATTTAGGAGTGTGAATATTTTGTGATTTGTTTTCTAATCTGTAGGATCCAAAACCTGTAAGATCCCATATCCAACAAAGAATCCTTTCACATGGCTGTTTTTCTTTGTATCTTGCCCTAACTATACATATGAGGTATGTATTTTCAAACAAAGTGTTCCAATTTTAGTTTTGCTGAATATATTTTCATTTCTTTTGGAATGTTTAACATGGAAGAAACCGCTGAAGCAGTTCACCTCAATACATTTCCCCTCCTCCCTTACACCCCATGAAATCAGACAGGAACTTGTCTGCTCTTCCTCCCCTCCCTTGAGGCAGTGCAATGGGACTAACCTTAAGCAGACAGCTCTGACCCTGTGCTTCAGCGTGGCTGTTAGACAAGACAGGTACACTGTAAAGCAGTGCAAATTCTGCAGCCAGCAACAGGGACATTACCACTGAATGTGTGTTGCTATGAGGGGATGGGGGTGTCTGGTGGATTTATAACATAAGAGCCCAGAAATGTCACAGCAGGCAGGAAGACAGTCAGACAAATAGAAGATATTGTGATAGAGGAAACAGACTGAAGTCTTTCCCATTTTCTGAAGTTACACCGTCACTTGTGTTGGTCGTGACTGTGTTGGAAGCTTGAATCAGTTTATCATTTGATATTCTTTAATCAGGAGCCAAACTCCTGACTGAGTTCAAAAGCAGATAAAATCAGTGCAACTCAGTGTAACATTCACTCTTGCACAGAAGGACAGCATCAGGTTTTAAATTCAGTGGAGACTAACAGATGTTAATGAGAAGAGCATTTGGTCTCAGACTATAGAAAGTTACCATTCCTAGCACTGATCAAGGTCTGAAAAATACAAATTAGGCAGAGAAACAGAAAGGACAGTGTTGTAATGCTTAAAATTTTGTCATTGTCATAGCTATGGAAGCAAACATGAACGTTTTGTTTGTGATAATAAGGCACTGTTCATCATCTTGGGTACAGGTTACTAATACTAGCAATTGGTCTGGCTGACCTTGGCTTTTTTATTTACCTATACTAGGACAAGGTTATTTTGATCAATAGAGACATAAATGCAAATGCTGTCACCAGAAATATTTTAAATTTCCTTGGCCAAAACAGGTGGGGACCTGGATCAGTTTCACTATCATGACTCAGTGTGTTCCAGGTGAGTAATGCTTTGGTACTTCAAGTGATGTCAGCAACAAGAGCATGTTTTTCATCTCATAATGAAATGTATCTTTTTCTCCCTTCCTTCCAGTGGGGCTGTTTACCTTACTTTGCTTCATTCAGATGACAATCTGGGCAAAGGATAAACACTGTACCTACCTACGAGAATTCAAGGATTATCCAAGTCATAGAATGCCAATTATCCCCTTTTTGTTGTAAGGAAAGGTTTAATTTGACTATTGCACAGAATTCCAAGAAGAAAAGCCTCATAAACCTCCCGCCAAGAAAATTAATGAATTTAAAGGATTTTGGTGCATGTTGAATCACCGCTGCTAAGGGAAATTGTAAGCACTTGAAAGCTACACTTCCTTACGTTCAAGAATTCTCAACTCAAAAGCACCTTAAAAAATAAGGCTTCATTGCACAGCTGGTAGTCAAAAGCTCCTGCAGTTCACTGTAACCCGATTGACTTAGATTTTTCTGTACTAGTCTATTTAGATTGATGGATCAGAGATACTGAGAAGTCTGTGCTGAAAAGCAGCTCCAAATTTAGCAGTGGCATTCTGCAAGACAGAAGTACATTGGAACGAGGACATACCAGCTAACTACTAGAGCTCAGTTCAGCCCGCACAGCCAGCTGGCCTGAAGACAGTTGCATGATCTGCCTTCTTTGACTTGAAGAGGAGAGTGTGCTGCCTGGAGGCAGGTGCTTTGTAACAAATAACATTACCAAAGAATAAAGAAATACCAGGAATAAAGAAATAGGCAATATCTCAAAAACCTGATTTGGGTCTAACCCCTGATTTGCCAAGAGTCTGAAGTACTTGCCACATTTGTGTATGGGGCATCCTGTGTTGGGGTTTTTTTTGTTTGTTTTTGGTCTTCATTAGTAAATTGCATACTAGTAAATAAGGTTCAGAAGCAATCTGATCTATGCCACATCTTTGATATTTGGCCTGTTTACATGTAACAAGTCCTTGTACTAAAGGACCTTTTACCTAAGCATTTTACATCAGGCTTCTTGGAATAGTTTTTAATACACTTTGTAAATACATGAAGTAACTGCTAGTCCTCAAAATGCTCTTCCTATTTTCAGAGGCAGGGATAAAAACCAGCTACGTTTTCGACTTCCTGTTTTCTTTTCCACAAGACGTTCAGTGGGACTTAGTCAGGTTTTTGTAAATCTAGTAAAAAAGGCTGTTGAAATCTATCTGAATGACATTTTAAAGAAGATTTTTTAGAATGTGAAGAGAATGCATAGATACTGTTTTGTTTCACAGTTACTTTATTTATCTAAAATGGATGTGTAGAAAGATTTTTGCAACTACTTGTAAGGGTGAAACATGCAATAAATTTTAGACTTTTGAAATCAGTTGAAATAATTATGGCAAAAAGAGAAGGCTGATGAAGTTTTATAATGTTTTGTACAGTACAAAGCAAGAATGTCCTTATAAAAAAAATCTACATGAATTGAAGAAAAAAAAAACCTTTCAAAACAAAAATACATGACCCAGATTTTATTTCTGCATAACATATCTTAGAGAAGATTTCTTAAAAATTATTAGATCTGGTAGATTATTGAAGCAATACATCATTATGAATTTGTTTTCAGTATTGTTTTTTTCCTCTAGTTCAACTATGAACCAGAGAAAAAAGCTAAATGTCAAATGATTTCCCACTAAGTACAGTGTGGAGTAGAAGCAAGTTGAAATTTTCCTTCTGAGGAGAAAGCACATACCCTATTCACACTTCACACCCACTTAATGTCCAGTCACAGGAAATAAGAAAAATTTGATCTTGTTTAGTAAAAAAGGTATCTTTCCAGGTCTCCACAAGAAAACAAAACTTTTGGCAGATTTGGACATGCTCTCTTTCTTTTTAATTTCCATTTTGACATTTGGCTTCCATTTGAGGCAACTTGAAGATGCGTATGAGATCATTTTGATTAATTTTTTTTTAAAGCAAGTTTCTTGTCTGGGTCTGAGATCTGAATTAATTCTTTCAGTTCTTGCTGAGACAACCATCTGTTTTCACTGGCAGCCTGGTGAGACAGTGAAGCAATCTCCCAGCACTAGGCCCATCAGCCAGCACTGATGTTCTGACCTTGGTAGTCCTGTGCACTCATGGCAGAAATCTGGTTTTAAGGTGGGCAGTGCTTTCTGCCTTGGGACTTTGCTGGCTGATACCAGTTAACATAAGGGTTAAATAAGAAAAACTTACCAGTCTGAAAGTTGCAGATAGAGAAACTGTCTTTGATGCTATTTATATGTCAGCAAGGAGGAATGAGACTTTTCCTCTCAGACCTTACAATCAACTTAGAGGGAGATTTTATTCCATAGCAAGGACCTGCCTTTCCTCTGACACTGTCAGCATGAAGTGTTTTGATAGAGCAGCAGGAGTTGGCTGTTACTAGGGCTCTTGTTGAGAACACAGTGCTCAGAAAGGTGCAAAAAAAATTAGTGTAATACTGAGTGTGGAAACCTTTGTTTTACCCTTGTTCTGCTCTGGTATGACACATCTTTGCACGATGCACACACTAAGCACTGGTGACTGTAAGAATATAGTCTATGCAACTGCCTGCTGTTGCAAAGCAGGGGACACCTTTGCTTCTCGGCTGGCTCCAGCTGCACGGGGATGCAAAGGAATTTCCTCATCCTCCATCTGCTGTTTAGCAAAGTTCACAAAAACCTGTGTGAGGAAAGCAGAAAACGTCACCATGTTGTTGACTGTGATGAGTTAGTGGAATGACCACTCTGCAGAAAAAACAGAAAGGGGAATCCATAGACATCAAGTGAACTGAAGCAATGCATTATCAGCCAGGATCATGAATTCCTCCATTTTGATAAATTTCTCTGTAACTTCCTTTCTTGAAACTTCCTTCCTTTGGATGTACTTATTTTCAACTAAAATTCTATTTGTTCTTAAGGAGGAGATGGGTTCAGCAACATTTGCATGGCTTGCACTGTGTGAGTTTGGTTGTGATAGGAAAGAGGAGACAGGATATTTTAGTAGGAAGCTGAAAGACAGCCAGGAATGTCTCTCTAGCAATCCCATCAAAGGCAGCTTTGCATATGTGGACCCTCAGTTATTAAAAAAAGCAGGAAGATGGGGCCAGTACCCTCTAGCAAGTGGGTGTTGCCAAAAGGCCAAGTGGACTTTCCAGGTTTTGCCTAATTGCTTCTCACAGTATCTGACACAACACCTTCCAAACCTCTCATTTAAAATAAAATGTTATTCTTAGCTCAGTCTTACTCCAAATTGCTGACCAAACTCAGAGTGCTGCTCCCAAAGCAATGGGTTGTGTGAATTCTGTCATCTTGGAAATGATGTCTTACCAGATTTCAAATGGCACCTATTTATACAGATTCATACTGATCCACCCTCCTTGATGGGAGCCTGGGAATTTTGCATTAGAAAGAGGTGCACAATAATTCTCTCCTGTAAACATTTTGGTCTTTCAGTTGTTTAGATACATCCCCACTGTGTTGCGTAATTCTCACCAGACAGGCTTTCTCACGGATGTTTTACTTTTTACTCACCTGATCTAAAGTTGTTTGAGACACAGAATATTCTTCAATATGCAAGTTTTCCTTATTAGAGATTATTAACCGAAAAATCTTAGCCAGAGAGGAGGAGCAAATCTGATACTGCAGCATATTGTAGTGCTTCTCTCTCTGTAAACTCCCTGGGAAGTTCATGCGTATGAATTGCTCAGCAGGAGCAGGATCTGGAGGCAGCCCAGACTTTGGAGGTTTGATTTTCAGAGTGACAATGTAGCCGTCTCCAAATCTGAAAAGCACATGTGGATTTGGGAATTGGATGAAAAGATGGTTTCATCATTCAGGAAGGGAATTAATATTCTGCAGCTATGAAAACATTCAATGGTATCTGAAAGCTTTGTAGGAAGCCCTGTATTTGCCCTGCAGAAGTGTGTAGCATAACAGAGTTGAAATGAGATCTGCTCAGATTGTCTGGGTAACCACAGAGTTGCACCCAAAAATGGGTCTGGTTAAACACTGAATTGATTGTTTTAAGAATGGTACATGTGACATGCACCAAGTTTCCCCATTAAAAAACACCATAAAAACATTCTACTTACTTGTATTTTAGCTCCTGAATTGTGCCTAGGCATTTGAAGGTACCTTTCACCATGATGGCTAAACGAGTACAGAGGGCTTCACATTCTTCCATACTTTCAAAAAAGAGAACATATATTTGAGACAAAAGCCAATAGACGAACTTCAGCTACCCTTGGATTCTGAATTCTAACTCTTTTTACCTGTGTGAGGTTAGAACCACTGCTCGCCCATCTCTGAGCACACCAACAATAGAATCCCACAGGAGGCGCCGGGATTGAGGGTCCATTCCAGTAGTCGGTTCATCCTGTAAGGGAAATGTTAAAACCATCAGAATCAGAGAATCAGATTAAAAAGAGAAAATCTATTTAGAATCAAGTCTTTGTTTGAACCATAGTATGAAATTGCTTTTCCACTGTAATCTATGCCCTGAGAAAGCACATACCTCTTGAGAAGAGTATGAGTGGATGAGTACCAATGGACTTCTTACATAAATGTATAGAACATTGCTCAACCCAAAAAACTAGTGAAGTTACCCTGTTAGACACCAGCTAAGGATCTGGTCCTGCATAAATCAGTTAACCTAGTTAGTGCCAAAAAATGTAAAAAAAAAAAAAATCTTGGATAGAAAAATTCTCATTGAACATTTTATCTTAAGAAACTATGAGAAAACCTGTTTACTATGAACAGGCAGAAATACATGTAGAGGCATATTAAATGGCACCAGGAACCATGCTACTAAAATGTTATTAAAATACTTCTTTTTAGCCTACAAATTAAGGTGGCACAGTATAATCTAAATAAAGAATTTTTGTAGTAATTGCATATAGAATTTCCTTTCAGATATGCAATTATCTGGTAACTTATTTTATTTGACAAGAACTACATTTCAGCATTTGTATAGTTTAACATAAATTCATATAATTTATTCCTAAGATATTAAAGGCTGTGGAAGGGTAGTTATCTTTCTCTGTTCTGGTAGATAAAGCAGCAAGATATTTGCCAGAAGATCATCTTTTACATGAGTAGCTACACTCTGACATGAAGAGGCAGACTGAAACCAAACAGGGATTTAAAGTCAGATTTATCTGGATTACAGATTTTATCTCAAAACATTCTTTGTTGAAGATCTTTCTTGCATAATCACTTGGGATCCACTGGAAACAGTTATGCATCCCAGCCTACGTCTGAAATTAAAGAACTCAAAATTCCATTAAAATAGCTGTAAGTTGAGGGGGAAACGAGCTTGCAAGGACTGTCATAAACATCTTTGTACCACTTTAGCATGTAGTGTTCTGAGATGCTGTATTGCACTGTCACAGAGCTGTGTTTCCATGATACTTACTAGCAGGACGAGTGGTGGGCAGCCTATGAGTGCAATGGCAGTGGAGAGCTTGCGCTTGTTGCCCCCGCTGTAGGTGCCAGCCAGGTGGTCTGCATACAGAAGAAGTCCCAGCTTCTGGATGCCCCACTCAGCGACCTGGGAGAAGGACCATCATTTTCATGCAGCGGTTAATGAATAAGAGGATTGCTGACACATCCCTCTTCTGGCAGAAAAATGACAGTCCCCTGGGATTTAGCACATTAATTTCGGAACTGGACCAAGGAAGTACAAAAAATTGATGATGCTGATGATGCTGAGAGGAGTTCTGACTACTTGAGGGAAAGCCATAAAGCAGCCTCAGCTGTAGATTTCCTATCTGCAAGAATTTAAATTATTTTCTTCTGGAATCTTCTTCATGTTTTCTTATACATAAACAGCTTTAAAGATCAGAACAAAGCAGCAACCAGTGTAGTTCTGAGTCATAGCAATTGCATCTTTAGCCTTCCACTTTTGCTGCCACAGTTATGCAAACACCATTAATGCCTGAGAACCTGCATTTGTTAGTGCAGTCTTGTACTTAACTGTCCAAATGACAGGAACCACTCCCCAGGACTTCAGCACACAGAATGGCAAGTCCACTTTGGAAATTTTGGTTCTTGGCATGTTATGAACACAGTTACTCATCACAAATAATCACTATAACTATCAAAAGCAAGTTTACCCTCTCAATTTCCTCTGCTGGAACCCCCCGGAGGCGTGCATATAAGTAGAGATGTTCTCGTCCTGTGAGCAAGTCATCAATGGCATCAAACTGAGGGCAGTATCCCATGTTTTGATGGACATTAGAAATGTGGGTCAGTATACTGGAAAAACAAAGGAAAGAATCTTAGTTCTGTAATGCTAGTTTTAATACAGAGAACAGTTTGAATGAAATCTTTATTTTCTGGGGCAACAACTCTTGTAAGAGGAGAATGAACTCTTCCTGATAAAATGCCCTGCTGAAATATGTCTCTGTATACAAGAGCAAGGAGTATATTCTTAAGTTATCTGTCTCCTGGTTAAGAGTGTAAGCCCATTTCCCCTCACCCATTTTCTTGTTGAAGTATAGGCTAACTTAATGAGAAGTTCTTTCAACAGCCACTCAGATCTTATTTTTTGAGAAGTGTTTATTTCTAGAAGAAAAAAGCAGTTGATTTCAGCTCAGAGTGTGGTCACTAGGAACAGACAGGCAGGACAAAAGGCTAACACTTTGTTAGTAGAAGAAGTAAAAATATCACAGAATGGTTGTGGTTGGAAGGGGGCTCTGGAGGTCATCTTGTCTACCAACCTTGCTCAGGCAGGGTCACCTAGAGCAGGGTGCCCAGGACCATGTTATTGTTATTGTTCAAATCACATCAATGCACAAGAATCAAAACCCAACTACACCTAAGAAACCAAGGCACACAACCTGGAAGTAAATTAACATAAGTGCATGCCAGATCACACTGTAGCAACTTATGCCATTATGCCAGCACTGTGTAAACAAAGATACTAGAAACAGCGAGAGAAAAGTCCCAAAGTGCAGATCAAAAAACCCTATTGGACTGTTATCTTATGTTTGTGAACTCTTGTCACTAGATCTGATTGCCTTGTCCCACTGTTAGCATTACTACAACTTAGCTGCAGATTTTACAACAGTGTTAATGATATAAAATACTTCATGTGTGTTAGCTGTGGTCTCAGTGCCACAGAGCTGCTGGGTCATTGAGAGTATAATCTGGACAGTTCTACTGCAGTAAATTGATTGTCACAGCGTTTTTATTATGGTACTTACCTATTGCCAGCCACTACAGCATCTCCAGATGTCACATCAGTATCTCCAGTCAGCATTTTGAACGTTGTTGTTTTGCCAGCACCATTCACTCCCAAAAGGCCAAAGCACTAAGTTGCAAAATTTATAATATTCGTCAGTATTTCCAACTTGCAAATCAGTAGGGGCGTAAGATCTGAACTGATCCATGGAACATAATCTAGTGTTATTGAACAACCTACCTCTCCAGGACGGATGCCAACACAGAGTCTGTCCACTGCAGGTTTGTGCCGACCTGCATAAATCTATATTGACAAGGAGAAAAAAACAAAAAAAAGAAAATTCCTATTTCTAGACACTTACAGCAAAGAAAATCTCCTGAATATTTTAGTTTGATGCTATTGGGATGAAGCAAATTTAGAACTAAGACAGTAGTAAATGAAGATTAAGCATTCTACAAGGTGATTTATTTACATTAAATAAACATGATGATCCCTAAAAATACCAGGTTTTCTACTTACAGACATTTATTTCATATATTTAGCACTAGGAGACAGACTTAATGCTTTGCTGGGACAAAGTATCACAGAATCACAGAATATTCTGAGTTGGAAGGGACCCACAAGGATCACTGAGTTCAGCTCTTAAGTGAATAGCTCATACAGAGATCAAACCACAAAACTGGTGTTATTAGCACCAAGGCTCTAATCAAGTGAGTTAATCTTAGGGTACTTCTGACAATCAAGACAAAGTAGAACAACACAGCAAGATAGTCTGAAGAATGATACCCCAGTTATCTATTCACGAGATCCCAGCAATGTGTGTAATCTTTATATTTGTGTAGCACAAATTTGGATGCTTCTGATTGCATAAGTCAGATGCCTTCAATGTCTGGAAAGAAGATAGATTAGGAATAACTGTAGTTCTCAATGTGAAAGCAATTTGAAATTGAAACTCACTTATAGTAAAAAAAAGCACTGTAGAAGAAAAGACTGGTAGTAGAAATGGACACTCAATACATAAGTCGTGTTAGATGATTAGAGGTAAAAAGCCCTGCAGGGAAAGTTCCACTGTCCTTCTGGGACTTCCCTATTTATTTCTAATCAAATGAAATAACCTGGACTTCTAAAATGTTTATTATTTTCTGAGGCACAAGGTTGATTTTGAAAACAATGCCATCTGTATCCACAGGTGAAATACATTCTGAAAGAATAAATTTACACTAGACTTATTTGTTATTCTTCTTAAAATATTACCTTGGTCAATTCTTGTAATTCTAAGATATGTGTTTTGTTTCCTCCATTCATAATTCTTTTTCTTTCTTCTGCAACATCCTCATCTTCACTAATAATAGGTGACATGGCAGTCTCAGCAAACCTGGAAAAAAACCAAGATACGTAGTTACCCTGGATGCAGTTCACAACATGACATTGGCTGGAGTATTCCCGATATTGGGAGAATCCCTGACCTTTGAAAGTTAATTTCTAAATACCAAAAAGGGAGGAAATGGCTTGCCTTGTCAGTCTCTGATATGACATAAGCTGTCCCTTTAGCCGTGGCTTTCACTATTTGGCTGCACTTAGTAGCTAGTGATAGTCCTACAGAAGTAGAAGTTTTGAGTAGATCTCTCCCTAAGACAGTGTTTTGATAATTGTACCAATTAGCACTCTTGTTGGCAATCTTGAACAGGAGTCAATGAGCCATTCACTCCTGGTATGTCGCTGTTTTCATCAAGGAAGAGGCACATTTGTAAATCAGAGAGGGGAAGTTCACAGAGGCTCCAGGATACAACTGTCCTGTGCCATAGACTGGAACTGCTGTCTTGGGATGTCAGGCTAGTACCTCATTACAGTAAGCAGGACACTACAAACTTCCCAAGAAATTTAAAAATCTCACTATTACAGTGTCTTAAAAGAAAAAAGTTATATTAAAGTCTTAATTAAAGAAAACCAATTTCTTTAATAAAATATTCTTAAATCCTGTCAAGTTAATGCATATTTGTAAAAGCTTTCTTGAATCTGGGTATCAATAAATTAAGATGAGCTCAGGTAAGTAAATAGAAAAGAAAAAAGGTGACAAATTCAGAGAATAATTTTTAAAAAAAGAAAAAAAGAGTGACCTAGAGACATAACAAAGACACTTATCCTGTTAACAAAGGAACATTAACAGAAGCTTTCAGACATACCATCTTGTGGAGAACAACTGGCGCTGCATAAGGAGATTCAAAATGAAGAACACAATCCCTTGAACAGCCATTGCCACCAGGTTCTTTCCAACAAAGTCCCACTGAAAGGGATTGGAAACACGCTCCTCGCCTTTGGAGAAAGAGCACCAGAAAGGAAGGTGAAATACTGCTAGAAAAAAACACTACTCCTCAGAACAAAAGGCATAATCCTAACAGCTTACTGTACTTTATTTGCTCATGTTCAGGCAGTGTTTTTCATTTTCCAGTGTATTACAAGGATTCTTAACTAAATGCACTGGAGGAGAGTACACTGCTTCAGGAGAGTAAAAATAAATATAACCTCTATTAATATGCATTAATCTGGATATCATAACATGCAACTAGCATGGATTATGTGAAAATACACATTTTCTGAGTAAAAACAGATAACTTCTCCTGTCTATTCTTTTAATAAGTTGTCTGATATCAAAGACAACCATATCCCAAGAGGATATATTTGAAATGCAACAGTCACTTTAAACATTAACCAAAATATTCAAATGAAATGATATATCCTCCTGTAATGATCTAAGGACTTCTGAACAAAGGACAAAAAGACACCAGAGTCTGACACTGAACAAATGGGTTCATTTCCAATGCAGATTACTGGTTGGGCCTTAGAGTTCTGGCAGTGGTGTCAGAAGCTGTAATTCCTTCAAAGAGAGTGATGATGTGAGAGGTGAGAATTTCAGAAACATGTACTACTTTTCCAAGATAACACTTCCAAACATCTTATCCAAGGTCAGGACATGTGATACTGATGTAACTTGTTGCTTATTGGCTTTACTTACCAAACCTCTCATATACTTCAGTTACAGCCTGGTTCATGGCCAAGTCGATGAGTCCACGGCCCAGGCAAAAATGTGGGAAGACAAGCAGCACACTTTTCAATGTTTTATTAAACTCCAGCAGAGACTACAAGAAGCAGAAATAACACAATAAGCTGTTGAAACCAGACCTGTTTAAGAAAACAGTAAGTGGAAAGTTTTTTGTCATGTCAGAGAAACTGGATGTTCTGCGTACTTAACAACAGAGAGAACAGAGTATTTATCAAGTTACACCCAAAGCAACATACAATGCAGTGCAGCAGAATGCTGCAATACACTGCACTAGACAAGGTGCTTTTGCAAAACTATCAATGGGGAGAAAAACTAGTCTATGTAATGAAACATTTCTCTATGTAGCAGAGGTAACAATTCTGGCAGTAACATGCATAGTTGTTGTGGGGCTGTGTTTTGGATTTGCACTGAAAATAGGTTTGATGTTTTAGCTATTGTTGAGCAGTGCTTGCACAGAGTCAAGGCTCTTTCTGTTCTTCACCCCACCTCACCAGTGAGGAGGCTAGGGGTGCACAAGGAGCTGGAAGGGGACACAACCAGAACAACTGACCCCAACTGACCCAAAAGATACACCACACCACATGGCATCATGCTCAGCACATAAAGCTGGAGCGGAAAGAAGCAAGACAGGGGTGTTCGGAGTTACAGCATTTGTCTTTCCAAGTAACCTTTATGTGTGACGGAGCCCTGTTTTCCAGATGATGGCTGAACATACGCCTGCTGATGGGAATTGGTAAATTAATTCCTTGTTTTGATTTCCTTGTGCATGCAGCTTTTGCTTTATCTGTTAAACTGTCTTTATCCAAACCTATGAGTTTTCTCAGTTTTAGCCTTCTGATTTTCTACCCCATTCTATGGAGGAGTGGGGGGTGGGGTGCAGTGAGCGAGTGAGTGGGTGTGTAGTGCTTGGTTGATGGCTGGGATGAAAGCATGACAGCAGACTTTGGTGTGATGTAAAGGTGCCCAAACCAGTGTAAGTGCCAGCAGCAGTCTAGCTGCATCAGCACTGAATCCAGAGAAGGGCCATCTTCCCTCTGGAGTTATGTCTATAACAGAGATATGTTTTCGAAAGCAACAATGCTGCTGTGATGTCCCACAGACTATATGGCATTAGACTGAACCCTGTGCTACCAAGAAGCATGTCTGTGAATGCAGGAACATTAGGGACAGAAAGTATTCTCAAGTCGGCCCATGAAACTCTGAATTTAATGAGGATCTGTTTCTCCTTTACAGCAAAGAATAATGCTTGATCAGGACAAAGTGTTTGACAATGCACTATCAGTAATGATAGCTAATTGGACTGCTGTCAGATGTAGAAGGGTTGTCAAATGTAGTGGCCAGAGCTTCAACAATTGTAGAGGTGATAGCAATAGTGCATACAAGGCAACAGCCGATCTCCTAGCCTCTCTAAGAACTAATTTTGGCACTTGCTGTATTCTGTCACCTTCTTGGTGGCATTAAATTCATTTTTGGCAAACCTCAAAATGCTTCTATAAGCAGAACATCTCTAACACAATAACCAGAAGGAGTAAATGCCTACCACTTCTATCTTCCCACACAACACAGGCTGCAGAAGCAAGAACAAAGTGCCACGTCTCCACTTCCCTAACTGTGAAAGTGTACAGAATTTTGCTCTCAGTGTCATTCCTTGTGTGTGCAGCACTAGATACAAATTACTCTGAGTCACCTCTTTGGGTTATTCTGCTCACCTGTACCCACAGTTAATCAGCAAGTTTCTCACTCAGTTATGACCAGAAAAACTGGCAATGTAGAGAAAGACAGTTACTGTTTGGAATGGTTATGCTTGGATGTTCTTTGCACAGCTCTTTAAAGCCAGGGGTCAATAAAAACACTACTTACCGGGTTATTTTCAAATAACTCCAGGATGAATGTAATGGCACTGCTGTTGATCCCCACAAAGAGGTTAATACAAGACAATGCAACATAAGCAGTGCTAGGAACACTGAAGAAAGAAGAAGCAGGGTACATCATGGGAATTACTGCCCATCTGCATGTAAAAGATAGAAAAACTATAATAATTTCTGAGTATTCTCATGTCAGTTGACCTATGGAAAACACAAATTTGAGCTTTCCTCTTATCCCAAGTGTAACAGAATGGTGTAACCAACCAGAGATCCACTACATTATTCCCTCCCTGATTGCTACATAAGAATTTTTTTATTATCAGTCTTTTTTTGCTATTAAAATGCAGGGCAATCAACATTGCTAAAACTGAGAAAACAATGCCAGCAAAGTCGTTAGCACCCCAGGTGAGTTTGCAATTCTCACTGGATTGCACACCAGGAGGGAGAAACAAAGAAATGCTCTACAGTGTTCTGCTTAGCTAGATATTCCTCACCCCTTGAACTGTCCAAAGAAATTACAAAATGTAAATTTTTGTATTATTTTCTAAGCCCTTNTTGAGATGGAGCTTCCTGTGCCATGATTTTGGGGATGCAGCAAATGCACATGCAGCAGCACAAGAGGGGTATTCCTCTGGAATAAAATTAAAATGCTTAGCAACAACCCATCTGGCCAGGGAAAACTCAGTAACATCAACCTGAATTGTTTAAAGAGAGAAGACACATATAGTCAGAATAATTCTAAGTTCCCTATTGTGACTGCAGCTGGACATAAAGGCGAATATATGATTTTTGGAATTCACTTTTCTTCCCATTTTTTCAATAGCAAATTATGAAATTATTGAAGTGATTGCCAAAAGTGATTATGCTTTTTCTGAAAATTTCATCTTGGTCAATGGTTTAAAATATGCAAACACATCCATGCAGTCAAGAATTTTGTATTTTAAAAAAATATACAATGCCATAGACAACTTATTAAAGATGCCAGTATTGTACTTTAAAAAGATACAATGAAAAATTAAAACAAATCAATATTCTGATAGCAGTTTTTCAGAGATTAAATGCTGACGATGCTTTGCATTTTCTCAGGATATTCGTTCAAAGAACACAGTAACTTCAGAAAATGAAAGCTGGTTTGCACAGAAAAGAATTGTTCCCTCTTAGGCGCAATTTGTGATATAGATAGGAAGATATGAAAACATTAATTTATCTCTTTAAGTCTAGAAATAGATCTGGTCAACTGCTTTGCCTAAACTACGTCTGCTAAAGAGCTATCAGGAGTATGATTTTATAAAGATGGGATCACTAATTAAATGAGAGAAAGTGAATTGCAGTCAGCCTCAGAAAATGGTGTTTTGCCAACACAAATGCTCATTTGAAGTTAAAAAACTATTGAAGACTCAGTACTCTTTGCTCCTGGGTTAAATAATGAAAGATATTTTAGCAGCGACTGTGATTGTGGCAAATGAACAACTACTAAACTCCTACACAATGTACAAGGAAGAAAGCAGCAAACCAAACAAATATACTTTCCTGTAAGGATCACATTTAATGCTTAAAAATGTAAGGCAGTGACAAAAGAATCTCATTTGCAGCATAGAGCCAGACAGTGTGTAAACAATCTGTAGTAGAGATAGAATCCAGTTTTAACCTGTATTGTATCCTCTCGGTTCTATTCTTTAAAGATGGATTTCACTAAGTACTAAGCCTAGTAACATGAAATAATTTCCATGTGAAATATGGGGCCCAACAGCAAGAATGACCTTGAACACTCACCCATACAGAAGCAGCAAGGCAACAAACACAGGGAGATTAGTCGGAGAAGCGTATGCTTTCTTGTTAAATCCAGTGAATATAGCCACAACCATTCCGGCACTCAGTGCATAATTCACCTGCCAAATCACAGGGTGAAGATCAATGTGCAAGACCTGAGAAGGTGTGCAAACATATCCAGATCCTACATACATTCCAAAAAGATTTTATATTGAGGAACACCAGAATTTGAGATAGACTAGTCCCAGTGAAGCTTTTGGATCAGTGGGACCCTGGCAACACTCAACATTTTTCTGAGTCATCTTTTTTTCAGACTGTTCATCAAAAATACAACGTACATTATTATTTCTTAGGTTATGCTTTCTGACTCAACTATTTCATGGTCCTGCTGCCAGGCTTCCCACAAGAAGAGGCCATGGATATGCAAGGGAAGTGGTGTTTCTTGTGATGCAAACAATGGAAAAAGTTAGTTACTTGAGCCACATTCCTGAGAGGAGGCTAAAGTCAGTATGCTTGGCTACTCCTCAATCTCTCTGTTCAGTATTAGCAGCACTACTCCACTGGAATGCACAGAAATCCCTATGCAGAATGGAAGATAGCATTTCACAGAACTGCTACCACCACTTAATACCTTTGCATTATGCTGTCAAGGGCAACAGCCAAGCAGAATTCCTGTCAAAGAAGCTGCTGGGAGGATGCTGTGAACAGCAGGAAACAAGAACTCAAAGACTTGCTTCTTTTCCCTCATTTACTTAAATAATATTTTGCTTTATCTTCTCCTGAGAGAGCACTTTTGAAAGCCTGAAGAGTTTTGGGCTTCTTGAGTATTTAGATTTTTCTTTTTTCTTTTCAATTTTTTTTCAATTCCATGTTCATGCTGTTCTTATTGCAATAAGACCTAAATAAACATAACTCTGTCATTTTAGATACCCTAGAGTATTTTGTCAGGCCTACAGCTACTGTTCCAGCAGCCTGTGAAACTTCCCCACTTAGATTTCTTGAACACCTCGCAACAAGTCTTGGGTCTTATAGAGGACAGGAGTGACTAGTGCCAGGGAATGAGGCTTTTAAAGTAAGTTGTACTTTATTATATATTCACTTGTAAGGACTGGAAATCCTAAGATAACAAAAATTTCAGCTTCATTATTTGAATAATGAGTTGTGCACCCGAATTAATTTCTATATCTCTAATTAGTTCCTTAGTGTGCTCTCTGAGAAACACTTAGAGAAATTAATACTTTGAAATGCTTACAATCACCTTCACTTGACTTGCTGATTAGTCCCCAGTTCATGCACACCCAGGATAACCACAGGCTGTGAAATCAGACTAGCAGTTACTTACTATGTCCCACATGAAATTAGTTAGCCAGTAGATGACAGGGCTCACACCGCTGACAAACTGGAGGTGCTTGGCCTTTGTTACACGTTCTTGAATCAGGTATAAAACAAAACTGGCTGGTATAAAGGACATGGCAAAAATCACGCAGATGGCAACAACAGCATCCACTGAAGTGGTCAGTCTAAAACAGAGCACAAGAAAGGACTGTGAACAAGAGAATGGATGCAGTGCAACATTATATTAGCATATGGGGAATCTGGAAGGTGTTTTAAGATCTAGAAGTAGCAACACTACTTTTTAAGTAGAAGACTTCTCCAGTTTCAAAACATGCTAGTGTATTTTCCAAAATTGTTTTGGAGACGGTAGATAACAAATATAGCACCACTCCCTGATTTTTTTACTTACTTTCATTCTGTGGAATTCCTGTATATATATATATATCTCAGTTTGACAGCCTTTCCCTTATGAGGCATCTCAAACTAGACATTAAGGCACAGTATCCAAAGTGCTCTGGTAGCTGGGAAAAGAAGGACTTAAAAAGGTAAGTTGAAGACAGTGAGATGAAGCACAGATTTTTGCCTCTGTGCTATAATGCAGTTTTCAGTTTCCCTGAATTTTGAACCTATTAGGAGACGTGAGTGAAAAGTCTTGACTTTTTAGGGATGTCTTTTTCAAGAAATTGTGACTTTTAGATTCTGGAATATACCAACACTACTACATGCTATTGAAAATTTACCTGTGTGCTGTCCTTGTTACCAAGGCAGAGGTTGTTGACTACTGCCTACCTGTAATCAGTCAAGGACAATTTCTTATTCCATTTTTTATTATGTGTTTTATTTCACAAGTACACGTATGGGATTTGGAGCATGAACAAAGATTTCACAATCTTTGTGCCTGGGAATCAACAGAAACATGCAGTCACATATAACCAATGGTCATAGTACCTATGTGGGATGGGAATGAACTCTTACAGGAATATAATGAACATGAATACATTCTTGTTTAGAATAGAACTTCAGGGAAAGGCCTCCACAATCTGTCTGTTGAACTCTTTCTCCTCAGAGTGTGAGTATGCTGGAGGTCACAAGCTGCCAGGAGAGGGAGGGGTAAAAGCCAGACTCAGAGCACAGGCAGACTTACACAGTGACTTCAGAGAGTTGCTCCTTGGTCAGGTTCAGAGGATGGTTTATAGCAGTGATTCCATGTTCCTCAGGGGCTTGGCCAGTCCGCAGGTTAGCTCTAAGGATTGCATTATTGGCTACATTGAGGAAACTAACCATAGCATGCCAGCCTTTATTGTTAAACCATACCTAAAAGAGCCAGAAAGCACAGATTCATTTAAGAAGCCTTCACTAATAACCCTGAGCTGCAGGAGAAAACTTGACTGCTTTTGATCTACTTTAGTGGGCATTGTTAGCAGGAGTGAATCCAGCACCAGGAATTCATAGTTCCTAGGCAGAGTCCTGCAGGAGGAGCTCATATAATGTGCCTTTAAAAGTGTTGGACAACTACTGTCAAGCAATTTTATAGAAACACATTTCAAAACTTAGTGTACTACTCTAAGCATTTAGGACAGCAAGAAGTACTGACAATATGGTTTTAAAAAATCTCACATTTGAAATACTATAAATAAGAATTACTTATAATATAGGACACAGTGTTAATGCCAAGTTATTTCTGAAGTACAGCATTTCAGCTCTTGCATCCAGGAACACTATCAACAATAGTCTCACAATTTGAAGGCTATGTCAAGAAAGACTACTTCCAGAAAGTACCTTAATATTGTCTTCAGTTTCCATGTACTTAAGGAAATTAGGGATTTCTTTAGAAGCAGCTAGTGAAGTTTGTCCCTAAAATAAAAAAGAAAAGGCACTCTGGATGAAATCTGATGGTTTAGATTTTCATTTTTGTAATAAAGTTTTAGTAAGGAGCCAAACCCAACCAACCAACCAACCAAAATCTTGCTTACTCCTGTCACATTCATCATTCGGCCAAGATCACTTAAAAAATCGACAACTTGATCTCCAGAGACATGAAGGACTGGAAGCCTTCCTCCTATAGAAATTCCTCCATATCTAGCAAAGAGAAAAATATCATCAATAACTTGTACCACAGACCCAAAACTATATATTGATGGAAACCCTAAAAATCCACTTAATACAAGTTTAATTTCTATAAATCATATATTTAATGTATAATGATTTCTACTCTTTTTCTAACAAGTTGTATTAGGTCTTTATAAGATTTACAAATAATAGATATTCTATCAGTTTCTCAGACAATCATGCCAAGATCCTAAGAAAATTATTTAAATAGAAGAGTTGTAAAAAACAATGATTTCTACAGTGCATAATCTTTAAATCAAGATAATTGATATATAATGGTTGAGACAGCATGGAGGACTGAGGACAGCACGGACTTCAGTTAAAACTTCAGATGCCCTGAGAGGAGCAAGGTATTCACTGATGCTGGTACCAGCCAGTACTCCATAATGGCAGATACTACTGCACAAGATGAACTGATGTCTAATCCCATATAAAGCAGTGTTCGCACATGAACAAGCAGAGATTCCATGAAGGAAGCCAGTCATCCAGCTGATGTCTTTGAAGTGAGCTCCTACTGCTGATCAAAAATGAAATAAGCCTATGTTTCAGACTAACCAGTCATCTTTCTAAGCTTATTATCTGCAGTGTAGACATTACTGGGGTTATCTGATGCCTCTCCCTAACTGTACAGCACTAGTGGAATCTGGTTTGTAACTAATGCACATGTACAGAGTAGGGGTGACGAATTGTGGTTGCTCCTTCTGTGTTCGTAGGCTGGTGTCTAGCTTTCATCTTTTCAGGTCTTCTTTTGGGAGGGTTTAATTTTTTCTGCAGCACTTTGAAAGAGCTGTGTCAGAGCACTATCATAACATTCTGCACTACTGTATTGTAACTTTCCACCACTCAGTTCCCATTAGTTTGACTCCTGTAGATAATAAAACCGACAGGCCCATTGTGTGTCTCTGGCCTTCATCCTAGTTGAGGGAGTTCAAACCAACATAACCCCTTGTCTTTATAAGACCCTTCCTGATCCCTAGCCTATTTCCCACTGAAGCCATCTTTTTGTTCTACATTATCTGCAACAACTCCCCTTAGACACTTGCAGAAACACTGTGAGTCTCGCTAGTTAAACATTGTTACGTTACTTACCACCTTAATCTGTGAATTGGTTTCTTACCTTTGCTCATTGACCCAGTATTTACTCTTCAAGCTGAAAGAGACAAAGAGAATCCTGTCTCTCAGTGCACAAAACCAAAGTCAATGATATTGTCAGGCTTAAATGAAAATCAAAGTCGAATTCCTATACTTTGCAGACCTCCAGTGTGATGCTTATTAATTTGAGTTGTCAGGTTGACAGGACTTTGACATTCCCTGCAGTGTTTTTTTTGAGTTTTTGTTTTGTTTTGTGACATGATTCATCTCCAATTCATGCAGAGATAAGCAAGATTCCTAAAGCAACACATACTGGGCTGTCCTAATCCTTAATTAATTGATTTTAAATGATGTGTCTAAAACAATTATGACACATGCTAAGGGAAATCAGTCAAAGGCAGTCAGCATACAGCTAATAGAATAGGAATTTAAAGAACTCTGCCGGGAACTGAAAAAGTAGCAAGATCTGAATCAAAAATAATAGGCCATGGACGCTGCACAACATTCTGGCAAGCTGAGGAGCTATCAGCACGATAGATCTGCCAAGCATGATCCTTTGGCTGCTCTTTAGCACTTCTGGGAAACAAGTGATAATTAACTTAGGCAGATGGTCATGCTGGTGTGCTATAGTTCTTTAGGGAGACAAAGTAGTATCTCTGCAAGGCAGTTCCTCATGCTGTGCAAAGCACCCTTTTTCTTACCATTAACCCAGTTACCATCAACATGGCTTTCCATCAACACTGAAACAGCTTTGCCTATAAAGGAGTAACCAATTATATGAATAGCTATAACTGAAAATATTTAACTGCCCTAAAATCAGCCTCTCCTAGTCTTACATCAGAAATACGGACCTGGTGCTCAAGTCTATGGAATACTGTGGCAAATCAGCTGTTTTGTTATTATTAAATAAGAATTTCATGGCTAGGTACAAAATACTGCGTGTGAAAAATGGAGAGATTGATCCCTACCTTCCTTTTATCAAAGTGGGATATGTTTTCACCAGAAAATCGGAAATATTTCTGTGGGTCAGATCTTGAAGAATTTCTGTGCTGCGTTGCACTCTCTGACAAGAAATGAAAACCTAATCAATCACAGTAAACTTTACTGTCTCTAAAGCTATTAAGTAAGAGTTTGCCAGGAAAACAGCAAAAATAGCTTTGATTCAGAGGAAATGCTCAAGTTCATAGTATCCCTGAAAGAGAGTGGGTCATTCACTTTCTAGCCCAAACATCCTTACTTTACTAAGACTTTGGAAGAAATCAAGAAGTTTGTGAGGCATGACACTGAACAGTTGCATTTCACTCTGAAACTGTTATTTGCAAAACAGGTCAGGGTTGCTCAAGGCTTTTTCTTCAGTGTGAAGGAAGCTTTCCAAATAAACTGAGGTCCCAGGAAAAGAAAAAAAAAAAAAGCTTAGTTTTCTATGCTTCAACAGCTTTAGGTAAAAACTAATATGAAATTATCAGCTACACTAGCACATTAGATACTTTGAATGAAAATTTCTTTCTTTTTTTTTTTTTAAATCAAAATTATGCCATATGGCAACTTTGTTGAATCTTTTGCAAATACAGGATCACTAGGAAAAGCAAGACCTCACACTTTTTGAGTTTATCCCAAGGTAGAATATATTTTAAAAGGTTCCTGGGCAGTTTCATAGGATAAAGCTTGCAGCCTGAAATGATCCCATAATGACCTAGAAAGTAAGCCTAAATAACTAAATATTTCAGTCATTTGGCTAATGCATGCAGTCTGGTGAACAGGAATATTAAAGCCAAACAGTGTCCATGGTGACACATTAAATTAGTGCATTATTACTCTGACAGTGGCTGCAGTTCTGTTTAACTTCTTAGAAAAACATTTATAAAATGTAAACGCTAACAGGCTGTAATTTTCCTTCGCTCTTGAAAAGAGCAAGCACATTTTATAAAGGGCACTACTAAGATCATCCATTGATAGGAGCAGCTGGGAATGTAGCTCTATTCTACTCCATGCAGCATCAGTGGTTGTTGCTCATCTTCATGCACATGACTACAAAACATTCATTTTGCTATCTGAAAACATTCTTTCTAGAAATAGAATTGAAAGACATGTAAAAAATAGTAATTTGGGGTTGACAGAATATTAGTTTTTTCATTTTAATGAGATGATCTCACTTCACATGTTTTAAAATTGTGAATTTTCTTTCTTTTCTTTCTCCCTCATTCCCTTTCCTTCTTTAAAGAATCTTCTAAACAAAATTGTTCTTCGAAGCAAAAGAAAGTATGACTTTTTACAAAATTATGTGACAAATTTTTGTGATTTTCTTCTACATGAAAAGCTTACAATTCGGATGAAAACAGTAATCGAATTTCATTTAAATGTTCAAGGTTTTCTAATACCCCTGAAACTGAATTCCAAGTCCCAGCAATTCTCCCTCAAAAAAAGCCATACTCAATTCCTTCCATGTGTGTTAACATGGCAAGGTATTTACACACTAATTCCTTTTCTAGCACTGGCTATGAAACTTTTCTACAAAGATTTATGCCACAAGGACACGACCTGTGGTGGTGGGAGGCCTCCTGCACCTGCAGGACATTCTGGCAGCATGGTGAGTTTCTTTTGAGTGCTGCACTTGCAGGAAGGTGATGGATTCTCAGGGCTCCACTCCTGGCTCAGCAGGAGGCTGCTTAGATTAGGGTGAACAGCAGGTGTGTTCCAGGCAGTTGGCATATTATTGCATGGGTAGTTCCTGTGTAGAGGAACAGAGCTTTAAGCTGTGCAGACATACCAGATCACAAAAACTCACAAATCCACATTACAACACACTCAGCAGACATTCCCCTCTCAGCTCTCATCCTGTGAGTTACAAATAAGAAGAACATTTTACAGTACTTGATAAACATGAATAATCTCCCCCCACATCTCTGCCAAGCTTACTGTCTTCAGCTTGCAGATAGGACACTGAAGGAACAAGGGGACTATGACCCCTTAGTACACATGAAATCTGCAGTGGACACATATCTTTGTGAAGAAACTATCCTTTTCCTTGCTCATGCAGTATCTTTTCTCTTTTTAAAGTTTAGTCTTTGTTCCTGATGTACCAGGTAAGGGAGAGGAATGAGAAAAGAGAGGACAGCCAGAAAAATCAAGTTATTTGGTATCATGACTGGGAAAGAGGTGGGAGAACAGGAACAAATATCAAAGCATAGCAAACTAGTGACAACTGGCTGCAAAGCAGGACTCACAGGCAGGTAGAACAACAAAAGTTGAAGTTAAAGCTCTCCTAATGTTGCCCTCACTTCAGAGTAAGGATAGTTTCAAATCATAGTCACTATCCTATTGCTACTTTACAATCTGAACAATTGCTGAAGTTATTGCTTCCATTAACACTAGTGGAAACAGAGGAATCTGAAAGGATTCACAATGGGAAGTGCCAGGGAAGCTGTGAAGATTTGGGCCTGAGCCCACTGACCTACTGACATAAATTTCAAGGTTGCTTATCTCCCAATACAAGGTTACGTGACCAGGCTTCCAGTTATCCACATTGAGCCCTGTGAATCATTCTTAATCCAGTGGCAGTGTTGTCTTGCTGTTTATTACTTTTGACCTGATATTGGATATTATTGCCAACAACACATCTGAAGCATTGGTTCAGTGAAAAGTCAAGCCAATTCATTCTTGTTTCACTACTCAAATTCCACTAGGAATCTTGTTCAAGAGAAATTAGCTAGCAACTTACAGAAGAGGCTGATTCTTCATGCAGCGATTTCCAAATCCTGGTTTATTCAAGAAAGCATGAGTAAGGGAGACCATCTGTTCATTGCCAGGACGTTCATTGCTAAGAGGATAAGATAGGATTTTATAAAATATTTTTTCAAACCATTGTACTGGAATTCACACAGCAGATAGAGAAGCACAGCCATATGGCAGAACCAACTGCCCCCCTCCAAATGCTGGCAATTCAATTATTTTATTTATGTAAAAGCCCAGAACCTTCCAAAATGGTTAACAGGCTAAGCAATGGTATTTTTCTCCTAATATTAAAGCATAACTTTTGACATGCAATAGCAGTACTCTCCAAAAAACCTTGAATCCTCATTTCTGTCCTCTCAGCACTGGCACTGTCAGTAATCAAAAGATGAAAAACAAATTCTGCATTTTCATTTGCTGAGATCTTGATCTTGTTAGATGTATGAGCAGCTGTATTCTCCACTTGCACCAATTTCATGCTATTTTAAATCTATCGATTCCAGTGGAGGTAGCATTTTTTTTATATCAAACAGAGTGAGAAAAGCTGAGTGGGACAAGGCCCCATGATCCTAAATGCTAGGGAGAAAAAGTTGTATACACGACAGACATAATTTAAGTGATTCCTCTTACCTGAAAAAAGTAAACTGTTGTCCATAGATCCAAGGGTGTAATGCTAAGGCAGGATATTCTCCAAATGGAGGAATAATGACTGTAAGTATTAGAGAGAGCAACACAAAACCAGCTGGGAGAACAACCTGCAGGGAACACATTAATTATATTAATTAATTATATTAATTCATTAGATTAATAATATATTCTATTATATTAATAATAACCTAATTTCACATTGTAGAGTGACACTGTACACACTTCCTAATATATGTAAACAAAAGAGGGATTGCAGGAACACACAGATCCAAACTAGTTTAGCTCCTGAACATCAACAATTTAATGTCCAATGCTCTCACTTAAAATTCTGGGTGCCATAGAACCATATTATGTTGAAAATAAAATGTTGGGCCAGTAGTGATTGAATCATGAATTTGGTGCAGGTCATAGTCTCCAGGTAGAAAGAAATAGAGTAAGAGGCAGAAGAGCTGAAATGATAATCACACAGTTAGGAACACTGTTAGCCATTTGCAGCACCTCTATTGCTTTTCATAGGGCAATCATTGCTGGAAATACAATGTTGAGAATGTTGTGGGAAAGAATCAAGAACGGCTAAAGTCAATACCTGGGCTAGGAAGTCCTTGTGGCTGCGGGAGGCATGATGGAACCGTTTGATGAGCAGTGCTTTGATCTGCTGATGTACAAGCTGAAAACCTTTATACTGTCGGGACCCTTTGCCTCCATTTTGATCTCCTGCTTTGCCTTCTGGCATTCGGGAAGTGTCATTAGTTTTCAGTGCAGTTTGTTCAACTGGTTTGTTCTCAGTAGATGTTTTGCCAAGGGTAGAACTGTTTTCTTGAGTGTCTCCTAGGTTAAGATGAGGAGCAGCAGAGAAGTCACTTTATTCTCCATACATGAGGTAGCACAAATATTTTAATGAGCTCCAGATTTCACCAACCATATATATCACATCACCACATTGTTTTATTACAAGTGTTTCACTGTGGTTGTATTTAGTGACATCAGGAGGTTAACATTCCTCTTACTCAGCAAGTTAATTGTGTATGTAGTTTATGGAGTAAAGGTCAGTAAAATATTTTTCATAATGCTACTAAAACCATTGATGTATGGATGCTTGACACTACACTCTTATTTACATAGTTAAGAACCTCATCTAATCTAAATATACGTCTTTCTGCTCACTAAATCTTGTTTCTTAGATATCATGTCAGGCCCTAAATACAGATACTTGCAGACCAATTTATTTTGTCAAAAAACACCATACAAAGACTAAAAGTTCTGATGTTCTTTTACAGGGTGTTCAGTATCAAGAACAGTCCCAAAAAAAGTTTATCAAATACAGATTAATGGGTCTATACCTGTTTTTTGCATTCCAGAGTCAGCTTCTGCTGTGACCTTTAGGAAAACCTGCCATAGAGAAAAACATCTTCCAGTTAGGAAAAGAATAGTTAAAATAACCTGGCCTTTAAAATATCATATATCATCCTTCAATGTAACAGAAACAAAAAAGGATACTTTTTTAGTAATTCATCTTATTACACAATCAGAGGTCTCTTACAAAATACCTCAGAAAATAAATGAATGAACAAAGATACATAAAAAGAGGACATATTTCAGGTTAATGAGTCATCCTTCACAAGGCTACAATGAAGCTTGCATCCTTTCTCTGTGCCCTTCTCAAAGACTCTCTGAGTGTGCCACAGTATTCGTGACTAGGTTTTGAAGGGGATATTATGAATTACATGTTTGAGAACAGGAACTGTCTCAGTAAACATTTTGATGGTCTACGGTAAGACCAGCAGGTATTTTAATCTGTCTGTTACCTCTTCAAGTGGTGTGTCTGAAACTCCAAAACTGCTGAGTCCCAAGTCATCCAATGTTTCCTCCAGTTCTCTGAAGAGACTGGCATAAGATCGCTGTTTAAAGTTTTTATTGGGCAAAAGATAAATGAGTTCTTGACCGATGCTTTCAATTAATTTTGCTTCTGGGATATGATGGTGAATTACTTCTGCTAGCTCATTTAGATCTCCTGTGAAAAGTCAAAACAGTGTTCACAGAATAAATATTTAACCATACTAAGTATGATTTCAAAAGCTGATGTTTGAACAATCTGAAAGGGGACTTTTATTAAATAACTCTTAGATATTGCAGTTAATTCTGTACTAGACTGGGCTATGTTGTTATTAATGCTTTGGAACTATGTAGCAGAAAATTATTTCAAGTTTGCTAATAAAGCACAACAAAATATTTGGGAATATCTGCTCAAGTTCTTCTCTTATGCAGAAAAGTGAAATTTTTTCCTGAGAAAATCAGTTTCCTTTGTTCTAGATACACTTCAGTTTTCATTAAGGAATTACACAGTTTGGTGGATAGTAGTTCAAAACTCTATATTATATTTCTAAAGCACACAAACTTCTATTTCATCATCTGTACCCAAGAACACATATAGAGCAAAGAGGAAGAATTGTAAGTAAAATTACAGAGAATCCTTATCAAATTCATATTACAATACATGCAAGGACTGAAGAAGGGAGTCTCAGCAGCATTGATCTGTAAGAAGAGATTGCAGCATAACAGGAGACATAGCTACGTTCTGGAACACTGAACCACCCACTTCTTACCATCCAGTTCCTGCTCTGGAGCTCCTTCTTCGTCCCTGGGCACACAGCTGGAGCAGGAGCATGAGCACAGAGATCCACAGCTACAGAGTGACTAGCATGGAAAAGGAATAAAGAGGAAAGTGCTTCAGATACACACAGACCAGGATGTAAGGGTTGCCAGTATTTCAACAGCTTGATTCAGTGAAAAATATGTCATATCCAGAACATATTATACTGAAAGTCATCTGAAGACTGGATTAAACAATGCAGAAAACATCAATCCACCTGCACAAATCATACCTGTCCATTCTAAAACGCAAAATGCCTGGGAAGATGTGGCGAGCAGTGGCCATGAGTATACAGATTGTGTTGCTAGTAGAATTGGAAGCACTACTACCAGCAGAAAGAATACAGAAGCCTACTTTTCAAGCTGTGAGAGTCTGTTTTAGCTGTGGGTAAATGTAGACTCTTCTGATGTCTGAGCTACTTAATAGATCACATAATGTTTAAAGTCAGTGTACTGAAAAAGCAAACATCAGAAGGACCTGTATATGGACAAAGGCAACTTGAGCATTTGAATTGTTCAGCCTGGAGAAGAGAAGCCTTCAGAGAGACCTTAGAGCACCTTCCAGCACTTACAGGGGGCTAAAAAATTGCTGGAGAGAGACTCTTTACGAGCATGTAGTGACAGAACAAGGGGGAATGGCTTTAAACTGAAAAGAGGTATGTTTAGATTAAATATTAGGAGGAAATTCTTCATTATGAGGGTAGTGAAGCACTGAAACAGTGAAGCTGTGGATAGAAGTGAATAAGGCCAGGTTGGACGAGGCTTTGAGCAATCTGGTCTAGTGGAAGGTGACCCTGCTCATGCAGGGGAGTTGGAACCGGATGATCTTTAAGGTTTTCCCTCTAACCCAAAACATTCAGTTTTGTGCATAGTCTCAAGCAGCATATGCCTTTTACCTTGGTGCAGGGGAAGTGTTTTTCAGCTAACATGTGCGGGGAGGGAGATACATACTTACTGTAGCCCTTTCCATTCTTGTGTTTCTCATCTTGCGAACAAGAGTGAGATAGAAGCCAGAGCCAAAGCAGTTCTTTAGGAACACAGGAGACCCTGAGCAGAAGAGTTTCCCTTGAGATATGATGGCTACTCTGTCTCCAAGGATGTCTGCCTCATCCATATGGTGGGTTGATAGGATGATGGTTCTACCTATAAGGAATAAGGAGGAATGCTCAAGGCATGAACTCTCTCTGGAACTCAAAGTTGTGCTTAGTTTCTTGTCAGTTACTGCAGGGTTTTCTCTGCACGACAGGTTTGCCGCAACCATAAGTATCTATTCAAAGAATCTTGTTTGTTTGCATTCATATCCCACTACTCATGACAGTTTACAAAGCAGGCACAGCCAGCATCTACAACAAGTTTAAAAAAAAAACACAACAAAATTAAACAATTTCTACTTTGAAACCTCTTACCTGAGCGATACTTCAGCAGAAGATCCCAGATAGATCGCCTGGAATAGGGATCAACTCCAGAAGTGGGCTCATCCAAGACTACCACTTTTGCTTCACCCACAAAAGCAATGGCAACTGACAGTTTCCTTTGCATTCCACCTACCAGAGGACAGACACATCTAGGAGTCTGAGATGAGTTATATAAGTGGCAGGGATTTCTTAACATTGTTTTTTTGGTGTAGGGGCAAATGGCTACAAATAAAACAAAACTCATCCTCAGAAGTTCATAACAGCTTGTTAAAAAAATAAAATAAAAAAAACAATAAAAAAATTCATCTATACATTGCATTTTCTGCTTCTTACCAGAAGCAAAATCAGAAAGATAGAAGGTTTTCACATTCTTTTGTGAAAGCAGCCAACTTCTATAATTGCAATCTGGATGAAGTAGTATCAGAACACCTGGCTATTTATTCAAATCAGCATTTGAATTTGAAAGTGAGAGTTGTGCACTTGTACCTTTAGAATGAAAGAAATTATTCCTCCCAAATAATACAGTATTATAGAGCACGGATGCCAACAGTGGGGTAGCATGGTAGTATAGTATTTCACTTTCCTTGAAATAATAGAACATTGTATTTTGGTTTTTTTTCCTATATTAACCAATCTCATGAATACATATTTAATTAAAACTAATAGCTCTAAGTATATTTGTAAGAAATGGAAGCTTTAGGGACAAGTTGTGCCAGCTTTGCTACTTGTACAGTCCCATTTACTCTTTGAGAACAAAGACCTCCCCAGTGCACATTGCTGTGTCAGAATATGGCCTCAAACTTGTAACTCAAACAATAATTGCCCAGAGGCCAGGTTGGACAGGACTGTGAGCAACCTGGTCTAGTGAAAGGTGCCCCTGGCCATGACAGGGGGGTTGGAACTAGATGGTCCTTAAGGTCCCTTGCAACTTAAATCATTCTGTGATTCTATGAAAGACAAAGAAAAGGCAGCAGGAAAAACCATCTCAGAATATTCCTCTGGCCACCTGATAAATTCTGAGCTTCTTCATTCCTTTTATGGATGAGGCCCATGTCTTCTAGCATTGTTTCCAGCTCTTGCTCAGCTTCATCCCTGGATCTTCCTTTCAGTTGAGAATAAAACAAGATGTGCTCTGCTACAGTAAGGCTGTGAAATCAGACAGAAAGGCACCAGGACAATTTATATGAATAAGCTGGGTTCTTTTTATCTTGCTAAAGAAGAGATGCTGCATTACCCTAGAAGATGATCTTCAGGATCAACACTTAGATGTCATAGGCTCTTTCTCTGCCTTTTCAAAGCAGAACCTGCTACTAAAGGAACATGTATAGCAGGCATCAAACCATCCATTTAGGGGAATAAAATGGGAGCTAACATGAGGAGCTGCATTAAGGAAGAGAGTCTGCTATTGAGATGAACACAAACTAATGGCATTGAAGCTGGAAATCACATAAGATGGCAATAAGTAGTTGTATGGTAGTGTGAAATGGGCATAAAAATTTCCTGCTATTGCACTGTCAGCTCAGATTTTTTTGCTTAAGGAGTCCTAAATTATAGTAAATGAACCCTCAGGGTGAAGTGCTGCTAACCCACACTGCAACAGCACCAAGACCCCTCTCATTTTCCTGAGAAACTACAGTTTTCAGCAAAATTATGCAGGAGATTTCTACTGCAGAAGGACAACACTAACCCCCATGCGAGAGTATAGAGATGGAGAAGTGCCTCTGAAATACACCTACTGCCAGCACAGTAAGAGAAACAGCACAGGTTTTGGGGATTTTCACACATGCAGACGGGCACACTTCCTCTCAAAGCTGGGATGGAATGATACTTACTGATTGAATAAGATGTTGTGCTGAGGGCACATGCCTAATCTGTGTCGAAGGGAGTCCATGTGAGTTTGAATATCCAGGCCGCCAATCAGCACAGTTCCAGATGTGGGTGGGAAGAGGCCTGTCAGTATCGACCTGGGAAAATAAAATGAGGGAATTTCCACTCTCCTATCTTCCTGTACTAGATTAGGAAGCTACATTGCATGATTCCACTAGATGGAGCACGACGACCTTTTACTACAGATCTTTATGAAACAACTCCAGTGAAAAGCGTGCAGATGTAAGTACTCTTGCCCTACTACAGAGAGAATCTGCTAACGTAATTTTTGATACACATGTCAGTATGGTTCTGACTTCCATCAAAAAACTGGTTTAGTCTATTCAGCATGTTACATCAGCCCTACGTATAAAGGGCTCTAAAATGAAGCTCACTAGGATGAAGATAAAGAATAATGGTTTGAGGTCTCCAGCCATATTGACTCATACCCTACACCTTAAAATAGAAGGGGACCAAATGTTACACTGGTATCTGTTACTGGATTTAGTCGAATATTGGGGTTTTCAGTTCTACAAAGTTCAAAGTAATAATGATTTTGTGTTTTATCAGGAGAATAAAATTCCCCAAATTTACAAAACATTTCAGCAGATTAGAATGCTTTTATTTTGGGTTGAACATATTAAAATTAAAAAAACGGAAAGGCAGTTTAAAGTGTATTTGAAATTGAAGTATTTTCAATTAAAAAACTCTATAAAGTATTCTGCTGGAAAAAGTCATAATGAAACACATTCAATTCTTTCAAAATTTGGTGAGCTTGTCACAGACTCTTGAAATGTTTTGTTCACCAATTAATCCTATTTTGCCAAATAAGGTTCTTTATAAAGAAAATTAAACATTCCTAAAGTCCAGATTCCTGGTATGCTAGAGTTCTAGGAGTAGAGGAACATTTTAATCAGGACACAGACCTTGCAAGCAACTGTTTTATCTGAAGAGGGCCTATATTTATACTCCTTTGCACACAGACCAAAAAATGTGACTGACTTAAAGCCAGTTAGAGAAACCAAGAACACATGGAATGTGATGGCTTGCAAATCTTCAGTCCTTTCATCCAGAAGATCTCTCCTTCTTCACCTATGGAGAGTTTGGCCATGGGAAATGAATTCTGGGGGAGAGATTTGCTTCCTTCTCTCTAGACTTTCACTTGTTTGTGTCATGCATTGAGACTCCCTCCCAGGGCTTTAGTTAATCCAGGATATGTTTTCTGTGCCTAAGGGCAGCATTTCCCTGTCTGGAAAAAGCCTGATGTTGTGTGTCAAGGCAGCTGCAGGGGTGGTGGAGAGACAAGGGAAGAGTGAAAAGAGAAGACTGCTCCTTGGGATACAGCAATAGAGCACTGCCCTGGATTTGCTTCTTCTAAAATAAGAGACTTACATGGTGGTTGTCTTTCCTGCTCCATTGTGACCAAGGAAGGCTGTGATTTGACCCTCATAAAAAGTAATATTCATCCCATCTACTGCTGGCTTGGGCCTGTTCGCAAAAATCTTCACCAGGTTCAGAATGCGTACTCCTGGAATCAATCCTGTTGGCTCAGGCTCAAAGAAGGTACTTACTTGAAAGGCAAGATATCAAGAATGAAAAGAGAATAAATAGCATCTGTTTTAATCCTAGTTCAAAGATGACACATCAATAAGCAGAAGCAATAGCACTACAACATCATGGTCCAGGGCCAGATTCTCCAAGTCACACCAGTAACAAACTGAGGCCAGATTTCTAATTGTAGTGCAATTTATTCAGATTTACCCTCATATCAATGACAGGAAAAGTGGAGCCCAGAATTGTGGTGGTATGCAGAGAGGTAACTCATTGGGTCAGGTGAATCTGAACATGATTTCTGTTCTCATTGTGTAGCAGAAAAATTTTTTGGGATTTTTCTCTGAAGATACTAAGATAGGCTGAGAGATTACATTACACAAGCAGCAGGTTGCTTTTGTAGCCAGGCTGAAATCTGCCATTCAAATAATCTGTCCAGCTGTGCATTCTTTGACCGTGATGATTAAAAAACCTCCTCCAAACACAAACAGAATGCAGCAAAAAACCATATGCCTTCAATCCTGGTAGGTGAAATTTATCCCACTGCTGAGGCCAACTCAAGATTTAGACAGTACCTAACATAAGCACTATGTGAGATGGCTTTCTCTCAGGATTAAAAAGGCATTATTGTAAATAGCACCATCAGGATGTTTTATTGCATCAGCCTGTAGATAAAACAAACTCCTTTTGAAGTAAATTAAGCCCCTAGGCAACATGAATTATGGGAGTTGAGAAACTGAAACTAAAGACCCTGTCTGCTTTTGTTTATACAGAATGCTTTAGGCTTTGTAGGGAGGCTTGTTTTGCAATTGCAGTTTACTGAAATTCTTCAGTACCCATCAGGCCAGTGTGGAGAGCAGCCAATGTCATCTGGGTGAAACCAGCCCCACCTCTTTCAGTAGTTTGTGTGACCGTCACTATAGACAATACATAGGAAACATCCCAAATACATTGGACATGAGACAGCTGTGTATACTACAAAGAATCTGAAAAAAATCAATCTAGAATGGGTAGCTTCATTTTAAACAAAATTATGTTTGTAAATAACTTTTCTTTAGCTTTGTGAATCTGGGTTTCCATTTACCTTACTGGGACAAATTCAAACATCTATGTATTCACAGAAGTTCACATGGTGTCTGACTAGATAGATGCATATATTGGCAATTGAGGCACATTTCTTGGTTTTGTATGCCTTATAAGCTCAATTCATATTTGCCTGCAAGGCTCACTGATAAATTCTGAGGCAAATTTTCTCTGATGATCTCCCCCATCACCTGAAGGACACTGGTGGAGGGTGAACTCCCGTTTTTTGTGATTCATATTTCTCCATTCTGGCCATTTTGGGCCATTCAAGTGTTTTCTCAGAGATACCATCATTTGGGGGGATGTAGATAGAGGGTTGGTGAAAGCTCTGCTTAAAACCTATCAAACAATTAGGACAGATTCATAGCATCTGCCCTGCTCTGCTAACCTGTGCTAGTATTGGACCACACTGGAGTTAAGCCACTGGAACAACTCTCCATTTCCAATCCCATTACCCTTACATGAGGCACTAGCTCTTACATGAAACCATTTTGGAAACTGTCATTGAACCATACTAGGTCTGTTTTTGGCTTCTCTACATGCTTCCCAGTTCCTGTGTGAGTGGCTGAAAAGGAAGACAGGCTTTTTTGTGCACTGACAGGTAAAAAGCCCTTCCTCTGTGGCCATGGAGCAGCTGGAACATGGAAACTGATGAGTACAGCACCACAAAGATAAGGCGGTACTAGGGGAAGACTGGCTGAAATAACCTTTGACCTCTGCCTGTCTTTTTTTCTTTTGAAGTCCTGTCCTGTTTCCATTCACCCTGAATGCATGTTTTCAGTGCCTACGTGAGGAGCTTTCATGACCCCACTTTTATCTCTAGCTTTTCAAGAGAGTCAGAATGGGCTCTGTACAGATGCCTGTAGCAGTTACTTGTGCTACAGAATCCACATGCATTCCTCTGAGCATCACATACACAAAACTCCTCTGGCTCTCCACAAAAGAAGACACCGGGTCTTGAAAATAAGGCAGGTCACTCAGGAATTCTTAGGTAGTGGCTAATGTCAGCATCAGAAAAGGCTGCAGACAGACACACAGAGCACTTCAGATAAATCCCTTTGAAAGCAGCCTTTCCCTACAGATGCAAGACACACTAAAGATAGGTTAAAAACAAAGGAGGAGCAGTGGGGCCAGGAGGGAAGAACATTCCTTGCAGCGTAAGCAGTTTCACTGAAGTCATGGCTCTGTGTAATTCTAAGAAGTCAATGTATCTGTCTCTGAGGTTTCCCTCGACATGAACACTAACTTGCCAAAGAAACACCCTGCATTTGCACCATAAAAAGCAAGTTATGGAGCTCTTCTGGAAGGCAGCTGCCTTATTGTAGTGGCTAAAATATTCTAAGGGATTATGAATGTACAGGAGTTAGTAAGAGTCAGGTCTCTCTTGTCCTTGGCAGTTGCATGCTATCATCTGAGCCTACTGGACTCTTCTAACTTGGCTCTAATCATTCCTATGTCTAGTTTGTTATGAAGTACAATGAGTATAGTATCTCAAAAGTACTCAGGTTGCTCTCTCTCCTTACTATTAATTTCATCTTTGTCCTGGACATCTGTCTTAGGCTTCCCCTGCTCGACGGGTTCTTTTTCTCTTTTGTGTTTACATTGTTTGTTTTTACCATCCTTCTTCCCCTGGTTGTCATTCTTTTCTTCTGTTTTTTCAGGTTCTTCAGATTTATTTGTTCTGCTTTCTGTTTTTTCCCCTTCCATGGTCTTCTGGTTCACACAACCTTCTGAATCTGGACTTTTTTCTATATAAACCAAAAGTAACCAAGATTTAATTAACCAAAATTTAAGATCCTCTTATCTCTAGAGGTATTCTGAGGAAAAGGAGATAGTTTTAAGCCTTGAGCTTTTCAAGAACATCAACCATCAGTGTTTTACTCAAGTTAGGAACAGAGCATCCAAAAACATCTAGCTTAAAACCTGCTTCACAGTGTCAAGACCAGATATTTAAGGAAGACAACTGACAATTTTGCAATTATAGACTCAGAGTAAGATCCTGACTAATATTAGGTACATGTTTTACATTTTGTTTATCCAGCTCTAGACCAAATTCTTCAATACATGAAGATTCACAGATTCATAGATTATTCTGAGCATCTTGTATGTTAAATGCTGCAGCTCCTGATCAGCTTGGTGGCTCTTCACTGAGCTTACTCAAGATGGTACAAGGGTGGCATAAATTATGATCTTGCTCAGAAATAAGAAGTAAAAAAAGACATAAATTAGTGTCAAACTAGATAGAAAATAATCAGGTTTAGAAAGATGGGGAACCTCAGTGTAAAAAAGATCAGCACTTCTTGAATATTGTATTGAGCAATCCCTTGAATGTCTCAAAAGGTGTTGGTTGGAGAGTGGGGATCTGATGCTTGTTAATCCACACTTTAAAGGATCTCAGATGGAACAGGGACTCACCTCTACTAACTCTAATAACAGCAGGCCACTCCAAGTTCAAAGTCACCTGTTGAGATTCCAGTGTATGGCTGTCTCTCACCTTTGCAGCAGCTCGCAGATCAATGAAGTTACTTCTAAATACTGTAGTTTTAAAAAGAACTCACCATCAGCAGTTGCTGTTTTCTCATCTAGTGGGTTTCTAGAGCCAAGCCAGTAAGATTCCTGTACAGGGAAATACCAAGGCTGTGGTAGCCCATAGTCACCTAAACCAAAAATAAGTTGGTAAAGAGCACTTCATAACCCTTTCTTCAGCAGGCACAAATACAAAAAAGCAAAGTCTGAGTACAATTATAAACACTTGCAGTTCTATTGCTGTGTATCAGAAGATCAATTCATCCACCAAGTATCTGACAGAACAGATTTTGCTTATAGATAAAGCTACTTCCTGAATCCTCACCAACCAGAGAGCAGCTGACTGTTTAAGATGGGTGCCTAGCCTCACTCACGGATTTTCTTTTAAGGCACACTTAACACTTGAGGGTTGACATAAATGAAAAGCTTTTTATATTTACATTTGTTACCCTGGGGCTAAATTCACAACTGGCAATGAGCAAAGACACTCTCACTGGTATTTCAGCACAGTCTTTCAGGAGAAGTGACAACAGAGTAATCCTTTTCTTAATCAAAAATGAGTAATAGAAAGTACTAAAACATCACAAATTCTTGTCAGGCCAGATCAGAGTTACAGCAAGTCAACACTGCTTTCCTAGATCATACTGATCTATTGAATGCAGGAACTTGAGCTGCTATATTTAAAACTGGCATCTTTGTGAACCCAGATATTATTGGCGTTGTTCTACTTATTCAAAATACATAAAGTGAGTCCGTGATACTCAGTGAAAGAGGATCAGTTTTTCTTAATTGAAAACCACTGTTCACGAAAGTGTCTGTTCATTTCTCAATTAACAAAAATTACCTGTATTCCAGGCAACCACTTATACTCCTATTAATGCACACAAATGCTCTGTCTGCATCCACCAACAGTTTGCCTTGCACTTGCTATGGACTGGACTATACCCCTGTGAAACTGGTGGCTAAAATGACAGCTTGTTATTCAGGATGAATGCAAAAACCCAATGAAATTAGTTATGAGGTAGACTGCTCAAATAGCTAGAGGACCATTGTCCCAATGGGTGTTTAGCTGCAAAACAAACTGGAGCAGGAGCAGAACCCTATGTTTCAAAGGATTATCCAGGGAACTCATATAGTAAACTCAAAGACTACAGCATTAATTTGGTAGGTCTGTGTGGGTGTGACAGAGAAATGCAGTGAGAAATTCCACAGGAACAAAGAAGCACAAAGCCAATAAGACACTCAGAGCAAATATTGGGAAGAAGTGAAGCTACTAACTAGAAGCCCTGAAAGGTGCTACTTTTGTATAAAATGCTGACGGAAAAGAAACAATTCATATATATGAACAAAGAAACTCCTGTTGTTTAATTCTTGCTGTGTTCATGTGTTCATTGTTCATTCTTCTTCAAACAAACTGAGTTGCAGAAAAGAAAAAAAAAATAGCCATCTGTCAAGAACACATTCTGGATCTGCAATTCACATGCAGGAGTGATAAATTAATGAAAAGAAAGTTCATTTGCCTGTACAGCATAGAGTTTGCATTTATTATATTGTAACAATATTCAATATGAAGCAAGATAACCATTTAAGCTAGAAGGACAAACCATTTGCTCACAAAGTTCTGTAATTTTGCAATACATAACAAAGAAAATTCTTTTGTGAACTCACACTAGAACAATGATTCTCATTTAGAAATAAAATAAATTCAGACAGGAACTTTCACAACTGCTTGGAACAAAGTATGTGCTTTAGGAAATAGTGCCATCCTTTAAGAAACAGTTTGCCTAATGTGGCCATAATATATTTGTGACCTAGAGCTATTACTACTATATTTTTTAAAATGTAAAGAAATCTCATTAGAAATAGTAGAGATTTATCAAAAGAAAACACGTACACAATTTGGATTCTAACAGATGATATTTCTGCAGATTTATTTTCTATTTAAATTATAAAATGGGACCAGAATTGCATCCTTATTTTTACTCTTTCCTCCTTTTTCACTATTTGAGGAATAAAACAGAAGAAAGAAGAAAAGAAAGAGAGAAAAGTGGAAGCCTCTAATAAACCAGTGCTGGTAAAGTGGATAAGATTCATGGTCTAAAAAGTAAAACACTCTGTTTTTACAGTAAAATACTCAGAGACTGATTAGTCTAACACAGTTCACTAAAACCAATACTACTTCCTATGGATAAAAAATTGACATACCTGGAAAAACATTATCGAGATACCAAGAAAGTACTCCATAGAGAAAAGCATCAAAGAGCATCATGTTAATGGAAAAAAGAAAACTATATTCATCTCCTTCCAAGGGACTGGTTCTGATGTTACCCCACTGTAGGCCAAGACCTTGTTCTTCATAGCGTGACAAGTATTCTGTACCGAAACCAAAAGCTACTTGAGAAATCAAACTCTGGAATAAAGGAAAAATTACATTCAACTCAGACAGGGGGGTATTTTGTAAAGAAAATACAACTTTTAGGGACTAGACTTCAAAACTTAATAATGCTTAAAAACTACATGGGAAAAGCTGTTTCACATTTATATTGGCCTGTACTGTTTAATTCTCTGAATGGCAGCAATTCTAATCAGGTTTTAGCCATAACAGACTGAATTCAACCTTGGCTGTACTTTCTTTAACTATCAGGCAACATTCACAGATTGTTTTTTTTACATTAATGTCTCTTTTCAGAAAATACTATAGATGCTTCTAGAAGTTTGCAGTGTACATCTTTGCTTATTTTGGAGAAAAAAAAATTTAATCAGTGTATGGGGCTGAGCCACTATGAGTAACAAGACAGAAAGTACAGTAGATGCACAGGACAAGGAAAACCACAACCATTCCTTTCCCTGGCATGTCTACTAGCTGGTTCTCACACAACAAACTAATAAAGCAGTAGAGTATCTAAACATCCTCTTCAATGCTGCATTGCAAAAGTAGAGGAAGAAGAGATACAATGCTGTTTCACAGGACATGCAGTTCTGCCAGGAGTGCCAGACCTTAGTAAAATGAGGGATTCCAACAGCAACTCTCAGTAAGGCATTATCATAGTGTGCTAAGTGAAGAATCTTTGCTTTTCAGCAATACATTAATTGTCCTTAAAATTTAAATTTTTACTTCTGGTCCCTTACATGTGCACATCCCACCCTTGTCGTCCATTGTAATCAGCTCGTCTTCAGAAACTAAACTCCTAACAACAAAAGTAAGACAGAAGTTTAGGAACAGATAGAAATATTCATGGCTTCTGGCCAGTAAATATCCTTTCTTACATGGATGCCTCCTTCTTCCCTTTAAGGTGAAGAGAGAGTTGTTTATATGCTTAGACTGTGTACTGGTCTCAACATTTCTTCCTAAATCAGTCTGTCAGAGGCCAACTTTACTCATTTCTAGACTTAATGACAGGATCAAGTTTTGCACTTTATTGCCATAACTGGTAGAAGTAAAAAAAGAAAAAAAAATTGGTAGAATTCTACATCTGTAGAGTGTGTCTGTTAAGAAAGCTGATTCATAGCCATATTTAAATTTAGTTATAGATTTTAAAGTGTTTTGTTTTCTTTTTCCTTTTTTCTATAGATTTCCTTGTGCAAAGGGAGAAGAGACTTCTTTTACCCGTGTTGTTAGGATGCTCAGTAAAGATGGGGAGATTGGCCTCAAACACCCACTCCCATTCCTGATTCATTGGGCAACATAAAATCAGTCTGAGTAATTCTGTAAGATCACAGTTCCTTTTCAAAAAACTATGAGAAGTTTCCAGCTCCCCTGACTTGTTAAGGATCTTACCTAAAATGGAAGAGAACCAACATGGAGAAGGCCTACAATTCTGAAATGAAAAGTATTTCTCAGAGCTTTGGCACTTGGGTTCAAGTCCTAACTCTATGGTCAGGTACACAATGTGGTCTTCTTATCCTTAGGTATTATGGTGTTAACTAGGTTATAGTATATGAGAAATATAGCTCTCCCCATTTTGTCAATTGCCTTATTATTTATTAAACACACCAGAAGTTAAATTTGCTTTGACTTCTAAGGAAGCGTTCAAAACAATTTAAACAGTATGTTAACTTTCTAGCATTTAAAATGAAAATAAAATTTTACTGAATTTTCTAAAAGCCATGAAGATATCTCTTGCATTAGACCTGCTAAAGGCTTATGCACTCTCAATCCTTAATTATTTGAGAGTGATCTAGAAGTCTCCATCTCTGAGTCAAAAAAGCAGAGAGGAAGAGATGTGCAATACTTTGTAATTCACATATGCATCATGAGAAGGGGAGCAAAACCACAAGAGAACCAGTGAAAGGCTTACTGCTAGGATCTTCAAATTAACAGTCACACGGTCTTGCCAGACAAAGCAGATGAGGTGGGGCAGGTACAAGGTGAAGTAGATGACTCCACTGCAGGCAGCTGCTAGATTTGCTTTGGAGAAGAAGGTGCTGAACAAGAAACACTGCATTATGGTGGCTGTGGTGAATGCCAGTAGGAATAGAAAGAAGAGAAGTGGATTGCTATAATGTAGCACTTGTCCATGCTGTAAGAAAAAGGAAAACAGAAACAGTTCAAAATATTGCAGCTTTCTAAACTTTATCATAATTGCTATCAACGTGTAACACTAATGAGTAATAAGCCAGTCTTTATTACTTAATATGACTTCTAACTCTCCCAGGTTGTAGTTTCAACAACTGAGGTCATTACAATCACAAATCCTATGTCTAACTTTATCTCCGCTCTTTGTGACTCCTGGTCAGTACAACAGACTGTGGAGTTTATATTCCTATTTGATGGCTGAATTAAGATCATAACTGACTGAAAATAGACATTATGTCCCTGTCTTAATAAGTAAATCATTACAGGCAAGATATGACTGCTTGGAAAGATATACATTTTAAATAAAACTATTTGAACCATTACAATAACTTTTATCGATTCTTCTCACCCTCTCCTCAATCCACTTGCTCCTTGTGCAGGAAAAAACAATGTAAGGAAGTGTGACAAAACACTCAGAACAAAACCACAGGAAATTATAAAGCTTCTGGCACCTAAACTCCAGAAGGGTATCACAGCTGAGGAATCCAAGTGCAGTTTCTCAGAGATCCTTGTGTACTAACAGACTCATTGGGTGAACTTTTATCAACCTTTCTTCATTAGAGCTTTTTTAGATTAAATGTTCCCTCTCAAGAAGAGCACAGACTGCTGCCAATTATCTATTTATTCCTAAAAAAACAATGTTGAGATTAGGTTAATTTATATCAAGTTCAAATAGGTCTCTAAGGCTATAAATAGGTCTCAACATTGTTGCAACATCCCAATGACCCTCATAGACTGATCTCTTCATCAACAGTGATGCAATGTCTCGTAAGGATGTATTCACAGAGGTGCCTCACACTGGCATAGTGAAATCTGGGAAAGGAAGTAAATCAGAGGTACAAGCACATTCCTCTCTGGTATTAATTCCCTCCTGATTCTGAGTTAAACCAGTATAGCAAATAAAGTAATCTTTCTCTGTCCACCCAAGCTGTGATGGAACCATGAGGAACTAGAACAACTAGAACAACTCATCATGCTGATAAGATAGAGCATATTGAACTGTCTGTATTTATATCACTACCAACTCCCCATATCAAACAAGATGCAAGGGCATTCATCCTTATCAAAATACTACTGATTTATATAACCAAATATAGTGGCAAGCTCCTCATAGGGAGCTTGGCTCTCAGGTAACTGAGATATGAGACAGTCCCTAGAGACAATATTTAAACTGTCCTGAGAAATGACATAAATTACAGTAATTCTGAGCCACCAAAGCACAAGATGGGTTGTGGTTTTTTTAGGTTTTCCTGAAAGTTCTGTTCTTGCAGTCTCTTTCCACTGAAATAGTGGCACAATTTCTATGCAGGCAAGGACTGGATATTATACATGAACTACATATAGTGAATTACAAGATGAAAATTCTTCAAATTATTATCCCTTTGATTTAAAGCATCAATTATTATTTACTGGGAGATGTGCATCTGCCTGCATAAAATACAATACACAGAGAAATCAGCCTGATGTATTGTTCTGTGGGGGATCTCACAATAAATATTTACTAGTGAATTTATCATTCTGTCTCTGCCAAGTGATGATGTTGTTATGAGATCTGCTTGGAAGAATGTGCCGGCTATGTGCTGCTGTGATCTGAACATGCCACTACCATTCACATCTCTCTATCAATGGCTACTATTCTTTCTCAACAGCAGTGCAAACATAGCAGTGAGTTTGAGAGTAGCAATCCTTACCATAATCAGTGCTGTGAGGAGCAGTGTGCTCACAGCCATCATGAGAAAGCTATCTAGGAACCAAGTGCACCAAATCACTCCATTAGTTATACCCCTGTTCTTCATAGCCTCTTTCAGACGCATTTCCTTCTCCAGCACTATACTCTTCACAGTCATGGACACTGAATATATCCAAGCCAGCACCATGAAGATGGGGAAGGCGCGGTTTAGGGTGATCATGAAGCTACCAAAGCAAGAAGGAAAAAATAAATTAAATTTAGGTAAAACAGAGAAATATTGAGATGAAAAGCAAAAGAAGTGGGGAAGAAGGCATTTATTGAATATGGAATTGGAAGTTCTCAGTCTAAACATCAATAACATGTCACTAGTGAACTTCTCAAACATTCTAAATATTAATGAACTAATGGTTGCTGTATTCCCATGAGACAGATAAATGTTATTTCTAGTTTACAAAGAGGTTATGGGAGTTATTTAAGGCTACAAAACATATGGTGGGTCATGAAAATATATCTCTCTTTACAGTGAATTGCCATAATGCTTTTACTATTATCTACACAGAATATTTCAAGACATATGCTAATGTTAATTTAGGAGTGTCACTTTCTTTTTATGCTCCTAAGATTCACTGGCAAATGAATTAACCAAATTAAACATTAAAAGCATCAGATGCTGTCAGCAAGGCTGCCGAGATTCATAAAAAACTTGAGGTATTTAATCTAGTTGAAATGGAGTTAATTTTCCCCATGACAGTCCTCAAAGTGCTGGGGTTTGCATTGATAGCTAGGAAGGGGTTGATAACACACAAGTGTTTTGGTTACTGACGAGCAGTGATGGCACAGCATCAGCCCTGTCTCTCCAACATACCCACCTCACCGGCAGGCTTGGGGTGGACAAAATTTTGGGAGAGAGGACACAACCCAGTTGACCCAAACTGACCACGGGGATATTCCATGTTCTGTATGATGTCTGCTCTGATATAGAAGCTAAGAAAAAGGAAGAGAAAGTGAGGCGCATTTGAGGTTTACAAGGCTTGTATTCTGAAGCCACCTTTACCAGAAATAGCCAGACAGACATTGCTTGCTGATGGGAAGTAGAGAATAAATCTCAGGAGTTTTTTTTTGTTTTGTTTAGTAAAGAGCCTTATCTTGACCTATGAGTTGTTTTCCATCTTTATTTCTTCCCCCATCTTCCTAAGTAAAGGCATGATAGAGCAGGTTGATGGGCACCTGGCATCCAGTCAAGGTCAACTCACCACAGTCCTTCTTGGCACCCAACACGGGGTGAGACAGCAGCAGTTTTATATAAGCATGCTATAGTTACAGTAGTTATTAAGTAGCAAGGTCCTGTGCAGGACACACAGTTTGTCATCTGCACTTCTTATCTCTTTATTTTGCTGAGTCTGGGAACAGGCTAACAAAAAATGTCTCTGTGCTTCACCCTGGCACTGATGGCCTTGCTGTGCCAGGGGAGTTACCTTGTGAAGAAGATGAGGGACTACAGCTCCCTCTCCCTAGCTGGAATTGATATGGATGGTTTTATTATTTAGGCTCCCAGGGTCCTTTTTCATCCTTATGTGAGCTGTTTAATACTACTAATCGACAGTGCTAGCGTATTATGGGGTTTGTGGAATCTGGTGTTATCTTGGTGTACAAGAAAGCAAATTTTGGGTGAGGCGATACTGAAATGTGCCCTGCATGGTCCCTACATGTGGATGGCAGGGCATGTGGATGCATTTGGGCAGGTTCCTAGCATGGTTATCACCTCCCCTACCCTGGGAGATTCCATCTGAACAGGTAACCAGGCCTGGCAAACTGACAGTCCCCTGATGGAAGGGTGCCTGGCCTACCCCAAGGGAAACCAGCAGCTTTTCACTCTGTACTGGGGCCTGGCCTGTGCAGACTGAGCCACAGTTCAGTACTCTCAGACTCACACTTGAGGTAGGGACCCAAACTGCATTTGAGGACTATGGCTGAGATAGGGACTCAAACAGCAACTACAATAATTGTCACGGTAGTGGAAAAGGTGGACAAGGAGAACAACAGATCCATATCACTGATTACAAAGGGAAGAAGAAGGAGAGGGAGGAGAGGGAAAGAGGGTTTGATCAAGAAGACAGCCCTGTAAAAGAAAATTGAAGAAAGAAGTAAGAGAATTTAAACAGGAAAATAAAATTACGTGGTGATTAGGTTAGGTTATTATTATTGCCTGGTAAAGTAAGGACAAAAAGGCCCAGATTGTTTTTTTCTAATTTTGCACAATATGCAAAATTGGAAGAAAACTGCTGCTATTAAAGGGTTTAGTGTTTTGTGCTCATTTTAGGTCTGGATACTGGTTGTTCGAATGCAACAAAGGCCAGGATTGGAACTATAGGTAGATTCTTGGCAAAGGTGGCTTCTGGAGTCTGGATTATGATAGGATAAGGAAAAATCCAAATTTATGAAGTTATGTCTCAGGTATTGCTCTTGCATATACACTTTAGGTCTAGGATTAATTCTGGTGCTTTACAGTCTTAAAGAATCCAGCAACCTAAGTAGTCAGCAGAATTAAGACAAACTGTTTTTACTCACACGTCATCCACAAAACATGGATATGGCATTTGCTGCAGATAAATTCCCAATGGTACTTCAGTGCTGGTCTGGGTCTTTATAATCCCATGCTCAATCATGTCTTGGAGATATGCAAAACCTCCCCAGATATAACGTAAATCATCCACAGGATCAGCTCTTGGACCAGGATCCCAGTACCTCAAAGGAAAATGCACATGGAAATTATTTGGTAAATAGTGACTTTAGGGGAAGGTCATGGGGGAAATAAATAAATAAATAAATAAATAATCTTTGATATTGAAATTGCAGGGGCAGTGCCTGGAGTTGTCTTTTCTATACTTTGTCAGACTACATTACTTGAGTAAGTATGATCTGGAAGGGTTTTTCTTTCATTTTCTCTGCACTGACTCTGAATAGCAATTTTGGCCAAAAATGTACATACATTAATCATGTAGCAGAGTTACTCTTTTGGAATAGAAATAATGGTATTTGAAATATCAACAAAAAACGTAATCAAGTTACTGAACAGATTCCGAGCAGAGTAATTCCCTTTGCCATGCATTCTTGTACATACCCACTGCTTCACTTGTCAAAAAGGTGATACCACTTCCGTTTGTACCTGGTAACTGGAGATGAATTCTGCACCGATTTACATAGTAACTATTAAGGAATAGAGCTGGATTTCAGTTATGTATCCAATGCAGGTTCTAATATCCTTATGCCTCATATTCATGGCAGGCAAGAAGCAACCATCACTCACCTGTCTTTGATTTTGTTTGTTTTCTCCACCGCATCTATGTCCATCCGGATCTTGTATGTTACATGTGGTGGGAGACTGCTGGTTGTGGGTTCTAGGTCTGGAAAAACCACACCAGCCCAGAATTTGTTTTCCTCCAGCAGATAAAGTGCTTGACGAGTCAGTTGAGTTTCATCAAGATAACCTTCAAATTTATCCAAGGTCAAGCACTACAAATAATTACAGACAGAAAAAATTACATGGGAATAAACTAGTGAGAACTATACACTACAGCAAACGTCAGTGGTTGAAAACAGAAAAGGAAGGTAAGTTCATGTGAAGTAGTTTCTATTTTCAGCTTTAAAAGTTTATGCTGAAACTATTAAAAGTTGACTCTTTCCTATCTCCTGAAAGCCTCCCCAAAAAGACAAATTCAAAACACACACCATTATCAATATAAGTTCAGAAGCATCTTCCTAAAAAGAACTGTACATCTCAGATTTAACATTGCTGTGGTCAGTGAGAGTGGAGGAAATAATTTTGAAAATAGTTTATTTCTGATATTTAAGGAGTGCTTCCTTCAAGCTCAAGACATTTCCATTCTGACAAGTAAAAAAAATCAAGAAATGGTGGCCACAAAAGCAGGAGCTGCCGTTGCAATCTAAGCATGACCGGGCAAATTCAGACATACCTGCACAAAACGTATAGCCAGTACTAGGTTTCACATTTACTAATTACATAGAATGAAATAATTTTTTAGAATATATGTAAGCCACTGTATACTTGGAAGGTTCCCTCAGAAAGGCAAATTGGAAAGGCTAAAGCTGCAGCACAGATGAGGTCCCAGTATCAGAAACTGTTAGGACAGTCCCCATCCAGAAGGTAAAATCAACTCAGCTATAAAATAAGTCTGGCCACAAGAACTTTTTAGCAGTCCATTTGAACCAAAACATCTTTTTTCATCTTGGGATATATTTCGTCAGCCTAAGAAGTGCCTTAGTGAACACTAGGGAGCTGAAGGATGACTGATCCAGAAGAAAAGCATGTTGACCATGGACTTCAGCTGAAAAACATTTTATCAAGTGAAGCACCAGGAAAATCAAAGCACGTATTTAAATCTTTATGTTTCTTGGGTATTTAGACATCTATTCCTATGTAATACCAGACAATTGGCTGATTTATCTTACTGGTAAAACTGTGTCCCTGTTGAATTCTGACATATGATTAACCTGCTGGCTTAAGTTAACAAGCTTCAGCTACCTCAATAATAATAGGTCTTTCTTGGTCTCTGTCATTCTTAGGAAATTTATTCTTACCACTCCATAGACGAGACATAAAGTCATCAAAATCTAAGCTCTTTATGTTTCTCCATTTAACTCCTTAACGTTTTTCATAATAGTAAGAATTCATGTTCATGTACCACAATATTATTTTAAACATATGCTTTTAATAATGAGATTAAATTTTAAATAAATTGTCTTATGATTTTAATCTGTCTGTTACCACAGATCTTACTACTGCCTACAAGTATTCCCAGGGTGAGGGTGGGGGGTGGGGCTGGCCTTACCTCCAAATACTGACTGAGCAAACGCAGAACTTGGTCTACAACACTGAAGATGTTTCTCCAGTCAAAGTCTGCCATTCCCTTCTCCCGGCTCCTTGGAGATCCATTGTGGAGAAAGTTGATTATGTGTTCAGCGGTTAAGCCTCCAGCACCCAGCTGGTTGTTCAAGAAGTCTCTCACTGTAGGGTGCTTCAGAGAGTCCTGAAGTAAAGCATCACGACAGCTTCACTACAATGGTTGTCTTTCCATGCCCTGTTTAGCTAGAAAGGTTTCCATTTCCATAGCTCTTTTGAGACAGGAACAAGTACAAAAGGGTATGCTAAGGAATTGATTTTACAAATGGGTAATTGCATAACTGCATGTGAGATTTGAAGAATGGATTAAAAGAAATTTATCCATAACTTTTTATTGCATTGCTTCCTTATAAGCAAGAGACAAATGTCACAAATGTCTAATTCAATACAGAAAAATTAGGAAAACCAAATGGTTTTTCTAGTATGAACTGCTTTATAAACTTTAACTATGGGTAATAATTGCAGCTGACCAAAGTCACATCTAAGAGAATTTCCCAAAGTAGTAAACTGCCCAGCAAAAGCATGGTCCTACTGCCTTCTTTGCCTGTACAGAATCCAAGAAAATCAAGTTGTCTGTTCTTGAAGGACATCCCAGAGAGGCAGGGAAGCAGCAGTTGCTGCCTTTATTACAAAGTTATTAACCAGATTCTGGACTGCCTAGACCTGAGGTTTTGTCACAGAGATGCTGTAATGCATCTATGACTTGCCTTCAAACCAAACCCAGAAACCAAGCCAACAGCTTCAAAGGCCACAGATTCCTTGCTGCAAAGGCTGTGCTTTCAGCCAAACCTTTCTAATGAATTATTGTCTCCATTAGCAAAAATAAAGGATGGTAAAAGGCTGCTCTTACTGAGGATCCCTGCTAAGTTATAACATACACGGATCATATTCATTTGCAGGCTGTTTTGAAAGAAGTACCACAGCTGAGGTCCTACTTCTTCCCAAGCTTTGGTCAACAGTCTGAGACGTTCAAGTTCCTCAAAAGTGGAGTTTGCCTAATGAAAAAACCAGCAAAAAAGAGTGTTAGAAATCTAAGAAGATAGACAAATAATTTGTGACCCATCCAGGATTCAGTGACAGGGAAACCCGTATTTTCCAAATGCTGTAATTTTTCCCTGCAAAACTTAATAAATATGTTAAAATAGCACAAATGTTAATAACCCTCAGAAAAAGAACCTGTAAAATCCAACCAGAATCAAAGTCACTTAGGATAAAATTCTGTTTTATATATAATGGAAAAAACAAGCGCATATTAAGCCTAGTTAACCTCAATTCCTTTAAATGCTCAGATTTTAGGTAGCATTATTTATTCCTCTCTTTTCCCTCTTTTTCCCCTGGACTACTTTTCTCCATTAAGAACTGAAAAGAAAGATTATGATGTGGGTAGATGAAAGAATGGGAGGCAATTAGAGAAGACAGATACTCCCATAGTTAAGATATAAAGATTTGAAAGGTTGGGCTGCTGTAAATCTGATGTTCTGTGTGAATATGAGCAGCAGTTCTGTGCCTTGTACAGATGCTGAGAGTAAGTGAATTGCTGGTTATGAGGTGGTCAAAACCTAGGTTATATGTGACCTTGGTTTAACTGCTCAGATTGATTTCACTCAACTTTAAACCTTTCACTGAATAGTCCAGGTCCCATGCTATTTTCATGAAGTGAAAATTATTTATCATTTCAACAGATATAATACTAAACCATGATGTTGCTATTGCTCTGCAGTCTCTCAGTGTTAGGTCTCAATGAGCCTATCCAAGACTCACAGCTGTCCTATTTAAATATTTACTGGCACAGAGTTGCTCATGTTCCTACCTCTGTAAAATAAACATAAATATTACTATTTTTACTAGTGTAAATGTGGAATCACACTATCAAAAGGCTGCCTGAGTGAGATGGAAAAAGCATGTAGCATGGACTAAGATGGGATGAATCAGTGCAGATCTCTCTCCTGAGTTTAAAACAAAGATTAACTGTCCTTTCCCTGATTACAATCAGAACAAATGGAGTTCTGAGAAGAAAATCTGATTAGGTTGAAATAACTGGGTCACTATTTTTCAAAAGATGCAATTTTTTGGAAATATACATTTTTGTATTTCAGAATTTCTTACATTTTTTAGGATTTCCCGTACAGAAGGTGAATCAGGAGCAAAGAGAATTTTACCCATCAGCAGGGGCTTCACAGCACTCCAGGCTATTTTGGTTAAAGGGTTTGATTCCAAGTTCTGGATCAATGCATTACAAAAGGGTGCTAAAAACAGAAAGAGAGACAGCCTTTATTTAACCCTACTCAAATCCTGTCATGCACAAAATCCTGCAGGGTTTTTTAATGGCAATATGGACAGTTTAAAGCATTTTGAATCTGAATGGGTTAAAGCACATTCTGCAATGTAAAAGTACAACATCTGAATGGTTAGAAAAGACTATTAAGTAGATATTGGAGTTGTAAAGTACACACTATGGAAATTGGAAGAGCAAACATAAATAACCATTTGAAAGTTGTTGTTACTTATATGGTATTTCAAATGGAAGGAAACTAGAAAGCTCAAAACTCACTGAGCATTGTTTTGAGCTTTAATTGCTTTACTCCTATTGACTTAGCTCCTTCATATAGCAGTTGATACTGATACAAAGTGGATCCAGCAGGCTTGGATGTTCAACTCTGGAACAGTTCAGAACTGGATCCGACAATAACTTAGAATTAAACATTTTAATGTAAATATTTTTATCTTACTTCTGCACTAGGAAGGAATTAGTTTTTTTGTTCCCTGACTAAAGAAATGGAGTACTTGGACTTTTACAGGACTTTTGAAGTTTCAGATATAAGTAGAGCCAAGTATGAACACAAACAGTGAAAGGAGTAGGAGTCTATAGGAAAAGTGCTCATCTGTACTTTGTAAATACTTGACCATATCTATCACAGTAAAAGGGACACAGAAATATATTGTCAGCTACAACATGGGATGGCAGGACAGAAAAAATTGCTGGTGAGCTCAGCATAGAGAAAAACTAAATAGCAAACAGAGAATGATATAATAGAAAGATAAAATAACAAAAGACAGAAAAGATAAGATTGGTTTCTCTTCACATTGTTTCCTATTACAATAGCAAGAAGTGAGGAAATCAAAGTAACAGGAAGTGATAAATTGAAATATTTCCTACATAAAATGTAATCATGCTGTAGAACATTACTGCTGCAAAATATATGTACTTTTATGAAGTAAGAGAACAGACACCATGTAACAAATGGGGTATTATTTAAAAGGAAAGATTATTAAGCTCTTGTGTTCCAGGCCATCAAACAAGAGCCAAAGTAGAATTTAGAAAAAAATATTTTGGGGAAAAGTAATTCCATAATGCAGCACCATCTTTTCCTGAATCTTCAGAGGCATCTTGTTCTTACTGATATCAGCAGCATATAATAGAAGATAAAACAGAGGGACTGTCTTAATATGATTATGACTATGTTTCTGCATCCATACTAAAAGCAAATGCATATTTCTGTCAGTTGTCAGTTCCTGGGCTTCTCTTCTTCCAGCTACAGAGTAAGTATGAAGTAAAATCATTTCACCTGTCTCTAATTTCCTGAATTAACTCCTTAAAACTGTTATTTTGTAGAAGGAACAATGGTATTCTAATACAAGTTGCACCTGTCTACAATCTCTTAATGGTTTGGTGGATAAACTTACTGGTTGTATTATCATAAAGATAACCAGATTTCTTCCTTGTTGAGTCAATGCCCAGGAAAGCTTTGTAGTTGTTATCTTCATACCAGTTGAAGGAAAGCACTCGGGATCCACCTCCTTCTGGGTAGCCACAGAAAAGATCCGAGAGGGAACTCACCAAGTGGCCTAAGGATTCTGGCCTTCCATCTTGTACAAACGGTTGCAGGACCATCAAAAAGTCCTGAATACTTTGCTTCCTGGCTAGCTGTAGTAAGACAAGGCTCTGTTAATTGCAAACCTCAAAGCATGTAAGTATCTGGTGAAGTCTCAGTTGTGACCAGACAGTAAAGCATGAATGAACTCAAGGTCGTGAACCTCATCCTTTTTAGCTCCTCTGTCCTGATCACTGGCACCATTTTCAGTTCTTATTCTTTCATATCTTTTCTGAAGAGAAGAATTTATAATTGCCAGTGCTTATGTCTACATCTATTCTGTAATAAGAGAAGAATTAATTTTTAAGGAACCAGCTCTTCCAAACAAGTCTGTTTTCCTTCTGGTAAAGCAGGTAACTGGCACATAAAAAGAATAAAGGAAAACAGGACTAGGTGCTACACATAAAAGTCATCTATTTTAGACCACTTACCTTTTGCACTGTGTGGGAGACATTAGAAAGCACCCTCCCCCAGGCCCTCAGGTCAGCACCTGGTGAGTTTCTGTCCAACACAGTGGGAAGCTGTGAACATGTACGATATATACATGAGTTTTGTATAGTTCTCTCCAAGACAACAGCTATTACAGTGAAAAGAAAATCCAAATGGTATCTCTTCTGGTTACTTGGAACAGTATCTTCTAAGGCTGTCTTGTGGGGCCACAAATCCAGTACCCATGTGCAGAGTTACACAGTAGCCTGTGTAACCATTCTTTCTAATAAAAGGCTAAAATAATGACAGGCCATTAAAAATATCGCTTAGGAATTGTTCTGGTCATCTAAGTCCATCATGACAAAAGGTGCAAAAATGGAGGAGGAATGCAGGAACTGTGATTTCTGAGATACTGTGTCTCACAGAGGCTACACTTTTGGTGAGATCTACCAACTCTCGATAACTTCGAAATTTAGCACAGGTTGTGATACAGAAGCTCCCACTTGCCATGGAGGCGAATAACCTGTAGGACTTTATACTTCAGAGATTTTCTGATTTTGGAAACAGTCTGGTCACCACAGTCTATCACATCTGGCAGAAACCATTGCTTTCCCAGGCTCCTGCAGAATGATCAAACTACCTTTCTAGCAGAAGTTAACATTTTATGTATTGATGGCTTAAAAGAAACAGATGACACCACTATGCTTGTCACATACCACTTTGCTTGCATTACTGCATCCTTTGTCAGCTGTCTAAAGAATCATATATGCACTTGGAGTTAGCACTCTTGAGGCTTTCTCAGGCATATGTTTCTTCTGCTATTTCAAAAAGTAGTAAACTGGACTTGTAGATAGCTAGACTGTAATATTTATGAGATAAGCCCTTAAAAAGCCTTCCCCAAAACTGCCTAGCTAAACACCCTGGTGATTGCCTGCCATTCCCTTCAGTCAGTAGGTGGTTAAGAATGCAGGAGACAGCTGTGCTGTGTACGGACCTGGCAGAGAGCCATAGAGACAAGAGCTTGTATGGAAAGCTTATGTTAGCACGTTCTGATTGGTCACTTGCAATTCAGGCAGGAACTATACACATAGTGCTTCAAAATACACTTTTCTTGTCCCCTAAGGGGAATGAGTCTCTGCAAAGATTATATAGGGTTCTTGTAGCACTTGCCTTAACCTGGTATTTTTGAAACTGTGAGGAACAGGTATTATAAACAACTTGTAAAACAGCTGGGCAGTGTGCGTATTCACATGTAGTTATGAAATGCTGAAAATCTACCTCAGAAGTACTGTAGCTACTTCTGCAAGCAACAGATTTATGAAAATACAAGTGTATATTTTTAGAAATGGAAACCAGTCAGTTTCAGAAGCTGACCAAAAATTTTTATCAGGACTTGTAAAATCACATGGGTGCAGTGACTGACAGTGCTACAATCAGTGCTACAATAATCAGTGATTTGCTGGTATGACAATTAAGGCTTCTGGCATCCTATGTTCCCAGTCCTGAGCAACTCAGACCTGAATAAAATCCATGTTAAATTAATGATGATGCTACACGGCTGTGGCAGAAAAGTCCAATCAGTACTTCCTAGGTTCATATACCCTGCCTGGTGCTAATACAGCAAACTGACAATGTGATTGTTTTATGACACTAAATTACAAGGCGAAAACCAGCAAATTAAATTAGCTGTTGAAAAAGGAAAAGCATGAACATAGAGAAAACAAACATGAAATATGTATACACAGGGATGGACTCTAAGTTCACTATCACAAGGAAAGAGACCTCGGAGTCTTTATGAATAGCTGCCTGAAGACACCACCTCAGTGTGAAGAATACAAATTAAATATTAGAAAAATATTAGGAAAAGAACATAGAACAAAAGCAAAAAAACTCCCACACCAGTAGGCCATTTTAAATATGTATATATTTATTTGTTATAATGTATATGTTATTATATATTTAAAAGTAAAAATATTAGACTATGTTTATTCATATCTATAAAAGGCATAATATCTCTGTACTAAACCAAGGCTGCAGATATAGTTAACTTATAGCAAGGTCACAGTAGAAACAGGAATAACACAAAGAAGGGCAATGAAAATGAAGAGAGGTAAGGAAAAGTTTCTATAGAAAGAGTGCTGAAAGCTGGTAAAACTTGCTAATTTGTTTGGGGGATTTTATCTAAAAAAGGGCTCATCTGGCTATGTCAGCTCAAGCTGTATCATGGCTTCGACTGCAGCATAAAATTCTGTCATGTTGCATGAAGCAAAGATAGGATGGGTTGTATGGGGCATTTCCAGAACCCTCAGCAAGCTACCTGTAGGTCTTGCCACACACTATTTTGCTACAGAGACTGGAAAGACCAGGTAAGTTCCACACAAACTTTGATTTTAAAATCGCATTTCAATCTCTTAGTTCTGCTATATTGTGAATTTCATCTGTTTCATCCCAAAGCATACTCAGAACTGTCTAGTGTCCTGCTGACGGTAGATTAATCATCCTATATCCATAGACTTACATTTGCAAGGGTAAATAAACAAAGGCCACTCAGAAAATTGGTGAGATTACAAAACAATTCTTGAAGACCAATGAAATATCAGCCAAAAGAAATGACAACATAAGGCAGGATGATTGTGTTAATACTTACCAGCTGAAATAACTTAAAGAAATCAACATTTGCATACAAGGCATCTTCCACTCTCTGTAGACTTTCCTGGGACAAGGCACACATGGCCTTGTGTACAGAAGGGAGACCTCTTCGGCTGCTGAAGATAATAAAGCGGTCCAGGAGCATCTCACTGCAAGCAATGTCCTTCAGAGTCAAGCTGGGGACACCATAGGCAAACTGCAACCAAAACCAATGTTTCATTTACAGTTGTGAAACCTCTGCCCAGGAATGATCAAAAGTTATCAAAAGTGGGCACCTTGATACCAGTCCCTGCCAATACTTTAATGAATGGCAAAAAGATTTGGTCAGCTGAAGCATCAACTCTTGAATCACTTTCACTTGATGACATGCCACCCATTCTTGTGGCTAAGGAGGCATAGTTATAGCTTGCTTGTAATTATTTTCCCAGGGCCAACTGGTGGTGCTACATCACTCTACCTTTTATGTTTAGGTTGGTTATATTTTTGCTGTCAATTGCTCTAGAAGAAAAATAAAGGGCCAATTCCACTGAACCACAAGCTTGATTTCCCTCCACGTTTTGTTTCATAGTGATGACTATTTCACTGCAATGCTTCCCCACAGCCATTTTTCATTGTCACTGCGCACAGGCATACAGCCAAGACTTACAAAGCCATTTTACATTAAAGTACACCCATTTACTGATTACCACTTCCAATATAAACACGGAACAGAAAAAAAACCCAATTTTTATCTTTAGTGTTCAACCACTGGGAACAGATTAGTTCATAGTTAAACCAATGTAAATGCAGAATAACTCCACAGAAATCAGATTTACTTGGGATTTACACTGTTGTTATGGAATGCTCTTGGCAGTCTATGATTAAGTCCTACTGACTTTATAATAAGCAGAATACATGGCAATATAATAAAAAGTAGCACTGGAAATTGCTCATAAGCTAATGTTTCCATCCTCTATCCATCTCCTTTCACAGTACAAATTGTAAGGGAAAAGGCTCAAAACACTCAATGACTGTAAATGCTTACTGTGTTTGAGACAGACATTCAGACAAACAAGAACTGGGCACTGACACAATATCAATATGCTAAATGAATTTAATAAGCAGCACAGAAAATGAAATTGTCAAAATCTACCCAGAATATAATTTTATTTAGAAAAATAATCTGCTGAACATTCCAATCTCTAAAACATATGGATTAAAACAAACACATCACACCCATACCAGGTCAGACATAGGTGCATATTTGTTTCTTATTTAAGTAAATTAAGAAGTTCATCTAAGAGATTCTGAACATCATCAAAATTATTTATATATATGTATATTTATATTTCTATATTATCAAACTTTTATATCTGTGAATCTCCTACAGTTAGCAGCTCGAGACTTGTTTGGTGGTGCCTGTAAAGAGATTATTTAAATACATGGAGGAGTGAGAAAAAACTTTGTTCAGGTGTTTTGGAGAGTAGATTCAAGCTTGAGGAGCTAGTCATTAAGTGCTGTATCCGTCAGAAGCTATCAACAAAAGTGCGACTGTGGAAAGTCAGCATCCAGAATACAAAGGGCAGAGATAGGGAGGTCTTGTATTTTGTCTGCTACGACTGCCCTGAGTTCCAATTTATGGAGCTGCAGTTGGTGTGTGTGTGGGAAATACGTCTGAATTGCACACATTGTGTATTAGAATTATGATGCACAACAGGGCTGTGAATTTCTAGCAAAGGCATCTGAGAGGCACTATTATTACTTCAGCTGTACTTATATAAAGGTGTTGTTAACATGAGATGGAGTGTGGAGAGAGGAAGAATGCAAAAGAAGGAATGCTAATGACAAACACAGTCTGTCTTGCTGAAAACCTCCAAACATCCCTGCCCTCTCCCAAACTGGAACATTTGAACTGGAATTAACTGAGTTTATGTCAGTGAAAGAATTTGCTTATTTGTTTAGTCACTTATGTCCTGGGGACATGTGTGATAAGAAGAGCATTTTTTAGTTACATATGCGTGACCTGGCATGGTCCTCAACATGCAGTGTGAACTGCAATGAAACTGGGCTGCACAGGGAGGCAGCCTGGGAACCTTGCTTTGACTTGTGAAATGAGGAAACAGTGACATTAACATCACTGAGAAGGATAAACACAGATTAAAAAAAAAAAAAAAAAGGTTATTTACAAACTGTAACTGCATTTCAAGAATGTTCATGAACAGATGGGATTAGTAAAACGTCCAACCTCCACCCTTCCAATTTTTCCGGTAGGGTGGGCTGCTGCCAGTCTTTCCTGAACTTATTGTGTTTTAACATCAGTCTCTTACTCTAATCTTAGAATGACTCAAAAAAACAGGTCTTTAGAGGGAAAATGCAAAAATTTTTTTTTTTTTTTTTTTAATCAGTATATCACTATTTGGCCATAGCTGGAGAGATGAAGCCAAATTATTTTTTCAGCTAGTTGGCTGTTTGATCAGGTTTAGCCTTCAGCTCTGTGTGTCATTTCCTGACTCCCAGGCGGCTCAGACCTAGATCTGCAGCCAGCTGTTGGCAACAGTCAGGCTTTTGTAAACAAGTTGCTCGCAGGTTCATAAGCTCTGTGTCATCAGAGCGAGCAGAAAAGGGGATACAGCAATATACAAGCAAACAGAGAGCAGAGAAGCATGAAGCACTAGAGATGAAGTACATGGCCGAGGATTAAGACAACCATACGTCTAGGGTCTAGACATGGCTCTGCAACTTCTACCTCAACCATACTTAAGTCCAGTCCAAGAAACTTGCTTATCAAGAAGCTCTAGAGATATTAAGGAATTTATCTCCCACATGAAATGAAGTGTTCAATTCCTATTGAAAATAATTCTCATGCCATCTCTTGAAAATTCTGAGATTTGTTTTTCTGCATCAGTTTCTTCTGAAGGAAGTATTCACAGCACTTTGTTTCCTCATAGCTCTAACTCAGCTTTGGTAAGATGTTCTTGAATCCCTGTGATTACTGCTAACAAGAAAAGTGGTATTTAATACCAGATCTCCTCCAGCTTCCTCTCTAAGAAGTGTTCAGATTCCTTTAATCTCCAGCAAAAAGAGAACTACATTTCTGCTTTAGAACAGAAAACACAGCAGAAAGACACCAGCAGGTTTCAATCATACTTTCAGTGCTGCTGTTGAAAACTTCAGTGCACACACTGGCAAGCAGAGGTTTTAACAGTAGATGAATGAATGTCATTGGTGAGTTACTAAAAACTAACACAGCAGCACTTGGTTCTCCTGACACAGCAGATTACTGGTGAAGAAGAGGTTAGGAACAAAAAGGGAAAGAGAAGCCCAGTAGGGTATCTGTATATATTATTCTTGTCACAAGCAGCAAGGAAGCAAATTGTCACCATCTCAGCTGATACAGAGGTGTGAAAATAAGTAGGATATATCAATTGACACAGGCTTTGGTACAATCTTGTGGTATTGCTTCATGATAAAGTGAGGAGAGGGGTGGGCTTATCCAGTACTAATCAAGAAGACAGCAGATAAGTAATCTGACAACTAGTCACACCAGCAGGAACCTGTGATGCTAAAAAGGAAGTGCATCCAAGTGCATGAATGCCCTCTCTCTTTCTGGCCACACACAGTTCCAGCATTTGTGTTTTATGTGGCAGTGAAAAAGCGGAATTGTGTCTTTCAGCCTCAGTTATTCACTTGCTTCCACCCACACACTGACACAGTGTAGAAATTGTTCCAGAATTCCTATTCAGCAACATTCATTCATTAATACAGCATTCCTCACAGAGCTCCCAGCCACCAGCATATGCAGAGACAGAGAGAGCCTGCTCTTGGTCCTCTGCTTAGCTGCTTCATGATGGATCTGACCTGCAGTTTTCACTCTGAATTTTCTGAGATCTATTACTCAATCAGAACCTTAGAAAGTGGATATGCTTCTCTACTCCCACCTATTCTTGATGTGAGACATTGCAAAAAAGCCACTCTACTGACACTGGGGCAGGGAATTTAATGAATTAAGAACTTCCAATAATTCTCTCTTGTTATTCATCAGGGCTACTGTCACAAAAGGATGCCTTAGACTTTTGAGTCAAGTCTTCAGTCATGGAAATGGATGCATTGCTTGGCAGTATCATTTCTTGATGCTCATTATTTGAAAGCAACAACAGCATTGAACAATTATCTACATTTAATGAATATTCAAAATGCTTTCTGAAAGACAAAAACATGTCTTCTTCTAGATTCATAAAAAACAAAGAGAGAAGTTGTACAAACAATCTATAAAACATCAGGTGCTCTGGGCCCAAGGCCCTCATCGAGGCTACTTTGCACGTACAGCTCAAGAGATTCTTTCCTCACAAATAACAACTTGGTAACTGCTAAGCTCTACCCACCTGTTCAGGGCGCACTTGAGCATTAATAAGCTGGAAAACAACAAAATCTGTGAGGCCAACATTTTCCAGCAAGAAGGAAGTGAGGGTCTCCCCATCTTTCAAAATGTCTAGAATTCGTATTCCTCTTCCTGGATGAAGAAAGGAATGCACCAATAAGTGAGATAGCAAACAAAGGAAGCTAAAGAACAACTCATACCCTGGCTTAAATCTGTAAAAAGAATGCACTTTGGCTCTTACACTTAGTAGTGACTAACAGGGTCTAAAATTATTTTTGCCATTCAAAACCATTTTAATCCTCTGTTGGGAAATGATAATCAGAAAATGCTGAGTGTTCTGACTCTGCATATCTGATCTCTCAAAGATGTTTCAGACTAGAGCTACAGCAGTGGATGCACTGAAAGCAGGCCTGACTGTATTTGAAAGTATCTGTCTTTTTTAAAATTTAATGTTTTATTAAACATTCAGATTCAAGTACACTATTGTTGTTAGGGTTCTTTCTTCTGGGCCTTGTGTAAATAACTTTAGCAAACCCTTTATATTTACACTAATTTATCCCTCACTGTCAATTCATTTTAGCTAGTTAATCTTACTCTCTAGCATTGCAGAAATGACCATTGAGAAACTTCCACAAGAAAAAACTCAATTTCCTTGGAGAAGCATAACGTGTCATTTATGCTTCATATTATACTAGATAATACTAAATTAAAAACTGGCAAATCTTCAGCCAAACCAATGAGACTACTCACTATTAAATTAGGCACATAGAAGAGGCCACCAATTTTCCCTAATCCTGTCTATAACAATACTCAACATACTGCTGCTTCTGAAGTCAAACAGTGCCAATCTTTTTTAACTTGCCTCTGTTACAGATCATACTAATGAGAATTCTGCCTCAGTATGGTCCAAGAGAAAGCTTGGGAAGTTAATGTTGCTCATGTCCATTGAATACTAGTCTTTTTTAAAGGTAGTGTACACAGCATCAAGAAACTCTCATAAATAATGCTTGAAAAACACAAATTCTTTGTCTTTAGAAGAGGCAATTGAAACTGTCAGGAGCAGCGCATATCCTACTGGCATGGGGAATGCAGCTTTAGACATCTCCACATAAACATGCACAAATGTGCTGCTGAGGGCCTCCATTCTGTTAGTTAAGCAGAGTCTTATCAGAGTTTGCCAACTAACTTCCACAATTCTGTCTGCAATAAACATATTCTGCTCTAGGTCTGCAGGGGCTGCTCAGGGCTTCTTCAGTTATTCCTCTGTGTATTTATTCAAGCAGTAAACACTGAAAACAATAGTAGGGGTTTGCCCCTCATGTTCTCACTCTGCCTTTTCTGGCACCCAGGTATTGTGGAGGAAAAAGCACACTACAAGAACACATCTCATCAAATGTGTCAGTGCAGGGGGAGAATGGGACAAGGAAGGAGGACTCAAGTTAGATCCAGTTGAAGGAATCAGAAGGAGCAGTCTCAACTCTGACATCTTCTAAATGGCAAAAGATTTGAGAATGGGACATACCAATTCTCAAAGCCAGTTCGTTTTTATGCCTTTAGTTTTAGGAATATATTTTCAAATTCTGTACTTAAAGTTCAAATATTAAATAAAAAAATATTATTATACCATAACCTATTTTCCCCCAGGACTGAGTTTTGAGTTTGGAAGTTTGGTTTAAATAAAAATTAATGTAGTCAACTTGCTATTTGCAATTGTTTTATAAGCAGTATTCAAAGCTTTCACTTTCAAAACACATCATCAAAACAAGGGAAAAGTGTTTCCTTTTTCACCGTTCCAAATGTGTTTTATGTAACACTTGTAACAAAGTACCTCTAAGCACTTCTCTGGGTTATGCTCCAAGTATATGTTCAGGTATGTTCCCAGCTTTTCATTCCTCTGCATCTTCTAGTGACACTTCCTTACTGCTTCTGCCTCTACTGAAATAATTAATAGTGAAATCTCTTTTGCCACATGCTTTACTTTGGGTGATGAGATCTCCATGCTTTTGTGTTTTGAGTTTTGTCTACTCTTACGGAAGATGGTTGTAGAATGGAGTTGCCTACCGCTCTCCTTTCTCTTAAATGCAGGGTGTTAAAACACTGAACAGGTTTTAACTTACCCTAACAGTCAACAGAATAACAGCTACATGTGAAATAAATTATAATGTTGTCAGTCTACAGAGTAACTACTATCCAGTTCTCAGAAGGAAAAACTATATAGTCTAAAGGATTTAAACAAAATAATTACCAGCAATTCTTTCAGGATTAGTTCTCATCGTTTCCATAAACTGAGTCATAATGATCAGTTCTTCCCAGATTCTGCCAAGCTCACGGATTTCAGGGGCTTCCAGTAAGAGTTCCTGAGCATCTTTATATACCCTTGCAAGGCTGAAAAAAGAAATAGTGAACAAACAATAATGTAAGAGTGATAATTTTTGAGAACCTTTCATGTTAAAAAAAAAAAAAAGGCAAAAAAAAGGCAAAGTTGACTTTCTCTGCGTTAAGGATGAGGAAAAAATAAATTATTTTGTTTTCAATCTCAGGTAGTGTGAGATTCAGTTAGATTTGGAAGTCCACAGAAGCTTTAAGAGTGCTACTGGTGTTGCAGAAGGTGAGCCTCTCCTACGTTAGCCATGCTGATCTTGTGGGGGAGACAGGACCTTCCCCAGACTGCATACATCTCACAGTTATGGTGCAGATCTGCACTGGTTCTAGCCCAAGCTCAACTCCAGCATTTAAATGGGGCACTCTGGGCATATGTAGCTCTGCTCAGCCAGCTAAGTCACATGGAATGATTCAGATTCGGATACAGAATCCTCTTCCTCCCTCCCTTCCAATGTAAGGGTGGTGTTTAGGTCCCTTTAGAACATTCCTTCTAGGAGTGGCAGGAAAACATAAGTGACAAACAGTCATAGGCAGCTATTCACCTACTGGTTCTGGCTTAGAATATGCAAGGATTCCATCAGATCCTGTACTTATGAACAAGCATAGAAAATTCTTATTATCAGGGGAGGTCATTACATTTCTTTAACAGTATAATGTTTTTCCATACATGGAATGGTATATGTCAGTCCTCATGACTTACTTTAGCTTACAGGAAACAGCAAACAAGAAGGACCAAATTCTTTCAGAAAATACAATGTATTTACTTCTGCTGTAATGCCCTGAATTTACTCTGACTGACAAAGTGACACTTTGCTCTGTAAATAACCTAGGAAAATGAGAATGTATACAAAACAGAACCCTCTAGTTTCACTGTGTGATTAGCTATACCCCACAAAAAATGTTCAGCTGACTATTTTAAACCCTGTTTGCTAGGCAAAAAGGCCAACTGGCAAGTTAACTCCAAGCTACAGACTTTCACATGACTGCTACTTCAACGGCCTTGACATAGTTAGCTCATGAATTTTAATCCCTGGATGCTCCAAAGTGGATTTGCAAAGGGAGACTTGGAGCACTTTTTGTATTTATTCTACCAGATTTTTACTCTAAGGGTCCTTGTCAGCTATGCTGTATTTCATGACTCGGCTATAACAAACAATGCAATTAAACACTCCCACAGCGCTTTTCCAATAAGTCAGGAAAGCTCCCATCCTTCTGGTTTGCTAACAAGCTTAGTTCTGAAGCTTACTGTGCTGATTGAAGTCTCATAAATATACAGCCAAGACAGGTGCTACATAAGAAGTAGCAGTGCAGGTTTTTCTTTGCTGCAACTTCATCAGAGTTCTCATTCAAAAGGGACAACTCAAGGGATGAGAAAAGAAGGCTTAGGGCTTTCATGGTCTTTTATCAAAAAGATCTGTTCCAAGACATACAGTAAGCAGAGTCAATAATAGAAAGAATGGATTTTATTAAATGAACATGTTTCCTAGAGACTAGTACAAGTGAAGGCTTTCTCCAAAAGGCCCAAACTTCTCATCATGAGCTCTGTTTCAACTTTGCTGGACATTGTTAGCATGAAACCGATGCACTAGAACTGAAAACTTACACCTTCCACTGTTTGCACACTAGTGTCTTAATAAACGCTCATCTTTCCCTTCACATTCACAGCACAGAACTATTTTTTAAAATATTCCTGGATACACTTAGGGACCTTTCTAAGTGGGCTGAGGATACTCCATCCTTTCATTCAAGCCCATTCAACAGCTGCCCATTCAAGAGCAGGCTAACAGCAGTTGCATAGCAGGTCTGATCTGCTGCAACCCAGTCTCACACATATAAGTCTGCTTACATGGAATTTTTGTAGTTGGACACTACTCCTGGACTCTCTCCATGGGTTGAGCTGCGGAAACAGGGATTGTTCATGTTACAGAAGATGCCATGTAACCATGGCAGTGTTCCTGCTGATGGCATTGCCTTGTTTGGGAAGTGACCTAAAGCATGGAAACACAAAATATAAATTGTGAGGTGTCTTTCCTAATGCAGCCTGTGGGAATCTAAACAGCATGATGAGTTGGCTCACTACAGAAGGAATGTGATAGGAATCCTATAGGTTTATCTTTTACCAAGAGAAAAGAAGTCATCAGTATATGCAATAAGGCTATTTTCAACCGAAATGAATTCTGAGCTAATGAGGGAGGGGAGGGGAGGTTAATAGGTAGTGAGGTAGTACTTTCTTAGTAACAGAATTACAGAAATCCCAAACTGGACAGAATCTCAGGACTTCACGTATGTCTGACCAGAAAGCAACTTATGGGAACACTAGAGCTACTTTTTCCCTCCTCACTAAGCTACTTGAACTAAAGTCTGTTCTTTTGCCACCGGGGAGCAATATGCCACAAGCAGGTCCCAGTATCTCTGTCTGAGAATTTCCAGCCACTATCTAGAACAAGTTAGATCATTATAACATTGTAAATGTCCTTACATTCATGTTGGCGATAGAGTGGATTAGCTTTCCTCAGCCAGACAAGGGCAAGAAATAATGACAGAGGCCACAGAAGCTCCACTAGAAAACGAAGCTGGAAAAAAAAAAGAAAAAACCAAAAATAAATGTTACAAATAGACCATCATAGAGTCACTAAATGACTAATAGGATGAGGCCTCTTCTCACTGCACCAATGCCCAGTGCAGCATGTGCCCAAGCCTATCCTTTGCCTCTTTCATCATTTGAAAAGGACACCCAAAAGGAGTGAGGATTCAGAGTGCCATGAAGTATTGCCATTAACCCAGTGGTTTCCGCACCACTTCTGAGGAAATATCTAAGCATCCTGTCTGAGGTAAAAAGGTAGCAGATAGTGGATGACTCTACAAGGATTAGATGCAAGACAGAAAAAGTGTGGGTTTTTTACCCAGAATTTAACACTGCTGGGCTCATTAATAGGCTGTCAGTACACTGTGCTTACTGAAAGGTAAAACACTTCAGCATAAGCTTAACACTCTTTGGCCTTTTGCTTCTTTTTGTCATTATTCAACTTTATTAATTTCCTAATACAGGTAGAAATGTATACATTAAGATCAAACACCTTATCCAATAACATACAAAATCCCACCAAAGGCCACTTTATTGCTCAGATCTTTCAATGCACTTAGAACAGTCACTAGCTCCCATGTTAGGACAGAAAATCAAGGGCACTGCTTTACCGCAGTGCAACATCCTGCCTGGTTTTCAGTCTGTTTCCTCCACTTCTGTGTTTCAGTTTGTGTTACTGCCTCTGTATGTTTTGGCAGAGGCTTGATCTGGTAACAATCCTTTGATCCGGTAACACAGACTTTGGGCTCTGAGGAAAAGCAATAGGACTTTTGTGTCCAGACACATGGCACTTTTTTGTTTCTCCATACAAGAGCCAGGGTGAAGTATCTTCAGAACAAGGGTTGTAGCACATGCACAGGAAATCCCTTCTTGCTCCTTTACCTTTGCTCCCTCCTCCCCAACTAGGTACCAAAAAGACAGCAATAATGCATATGGCAGCAGAACCAAAGACAAGATGGGTCACATGTAAATGTTTTGGACAAGAGAGAATAATTCAGAACTGTTTTTTTTGAGCAGCTCTGTTTTTTCCACTATATCTTTGTCTAATATCTTTAGTTAAGCACAACCTATTCTTACAGCAAAAGGGTAGAAAACTTCACACAGGCAACAATTTCCTATTTTGTACTTTTTCTCTCATAAGATTTTCTTTTGTAAAACAGAACAAAACAAAAAAAAAAAGCACCCGCCACGACCTAGGAAGTTATGCATGCCTGATATTTTTAAAGCCAGACAGAATCTTACTAGCAGCAAAGTGCAGATCACACGATTATTAGTGAAGGAAACCTGACAACTGTTTCGCATAGCTCAGAATACAGTGTTACAGACGCTCTACAGCAGGGTCCACAAGGGCTGATCAACATCCATGGCCATCCATTTGGTAAGACATTTAGGACAAGCACTACACACCCATAAATTCAGATGGGCAAGAACTGGGGAGACTGGTCATCACCTTTGTTGGAAAGTTAATCGTTGTTAATGCTGAAATGCAGATTCTTTCTTCATCCCCAGGAAATACAAAATCCTTGGACTTGAATTTGGTAATTCCTTTCTGTCTGAGCTAACTAGTTTGGAAAGGATTAAAGTCTAAAGCACAAGGGAGGCTTTCTTTCAAGCTAGTACACAGTGTTTCGTGCAATAAGGATAGACCAGGTGCTGTCTGCCCTCTGATTCTTTCCAGTGAAACCTTTCCTGAGGACACATGTCTCAGAATTTACTGAAGTATCAGAAAGCAGCTCATAAGCCTGCAGAACTACAAGATAAAAAGGCAGAAATCCTAGCAGCACACACAGAGAAATGTGGCCCATACGAAAATAACATTTGATTCTTTGAGGGATTTGTGTTTGTGTTTTTTGTTTGTTTTTATTTTGTTTTGGTTTGGTTTTTAATGTGCTGATAAATGTATCAGTCACTTAAGCCAGTGGTGTGCACAGTCCAAAGCTGAAATCCAAAGACTAATACTTTACCTTTTGTCTTTTTCGGAGGATCCAATTCTTCCAGAGCAGAAGTCTGACTTGTCTAAAGAAGCTCATTCTTCTGCATCAATACTTCTGGTTAACCTGTGGCAAAGGATGCATTGCCATTTCTAAGCTGACAGATGAACAGATATTACAGCACACTAATAGCTTTCTGTTCTTATTTTAAGGATTATGTTATGATAGAGATTGGTTCCTTTCATTGTCTGCACCATTTAATTTTGCACTTGATCCACTAATACACATTAAAAAATTGTGGTTTTCCGTTGCTTGGAGGCTGTTTCCTGTGACACATTTATCAGCACCAAAAAGCAGTAGAAAGGAAAAAAAGCATCTCTTTAGAATAAAAAAGTCATTAACACTGAATCCTGCTATTAACTTGGACTTGCATGTAATGAAGGCAGTTAACTGTTTCATCATTTATTAGAATAAATCTGTGTTTTCCAACTACTTTTCACAAGAAAAGATGGATTTACTACTAGACATTAGTTTACACAAAACTGTTTAGTTATTATGACACAATTAGGTTTACCATTCAGACACTATATATTGATTAACAGAGTCTGGAATGGATTTTTTAAAAGCAAACCCATTTTGTTGCCACTTCATTAAAAAAAAAAAAAACAAAACAGGATCTCATATTTTTATGCTTTTAAATTCAGCAATTCCTATGACATTTTAGTAGGAATACAACAGAATTTGAACTATTCTATACTCTCTTTTTTTCTGTTCATGACTCATTAAAAGCACCACAAGTTTTCACCTTCAAAAGAAAAAAGAGATTTGAACATGTCAATTCGAATATGAGAAATCTGCTACCTATATCAGCTTATTACTATATAGCTGCCTTATGGGATTTAAATGATTGAAGAATTGTTCCTTCATGAATGATTAGTAACTGGGAAAGTGTGGAAGAGGAAAAGGGAAGTTAGATATTGGAAAGCACTCTCTAAATATAAGAATGAAGTAGTAGAACTGATTTTGTGGGCAGGGTGTGAGCCTCTTGCTGGAGATTACTCAAAGCTCTGTTAAAACTTACACTCATTAATTAGATGATTTTTAAAGTCTCACTTGCCACTATTATTCTAGAACTTTTTTTCTGGAAAATATATTAATTGAAGAAGATTTTGCTGGATTTTAAGAGACAAGGTTTGGAAAACACATCAGAATATTCTGGCCTAATGTGTCAACAAAGCTGTAGTTAAAAACATTAGATATACATCAGTAATAATTATTTGATTATTTCAGAAAATCATCTCAGATCCATATTTTATGAATTTAAAAGGAATTTTGACCACAAGGGAGGAGCTGGCCAGCACTAGGGAAGGGCTGATATCAGCCCTGACAAACCCTGGTGGAAAGGGATCCTAAGGAAAATGCAGATCTCTTCTGACTTAACAGGCATGAAAAAGACTGGAGCAGGATATTTAAGGCCAAACAGTTAGACTTGGCCATGCTGTTTACTGGGGATAAAATAATAAAGCAACACTGGCATTAATAGATGAAGTTCAATCTATGCACAAAAGTTAAAGAAAATTTCTATATTGCTCATCAGAATTAGGATCATGTCTAATTTTAGGATTATCAAGGATACATTTATATCTCCCCAGTCTGGTTTGTTTATAAAACCTTCCCTAGGAGCTAATGGGAAAGAACCTTGCTTTCCTAAATGGAACAGCTTCAGAGAGGTGAGTTAACCTTATACTGCTTAGCAAACTGAATCAGACAGATTGAATAAATGAATTAGAACATGACACAAAATTGTAGGAAAACAGGAATTTAAACAATGCAGTCTGAAGACACTGGACAGATAAGCCTCAGATTCTGTAGAAGCACAGAATAAATAAGAAATAATTAATTTTCAAACCTAAAATTTCCTTTCCTATCTGGGCATTACTCAGAAAGACTAACATAGAGTTGTGCGGATAAGATCCAAGCTCTACTAATTTAAGTAGAGCAAAACATTGTAGTAAAATAATGGAGTAGAACCATGATAAAAAATAGTACCTAGCAACAATACGTGGAGAATTCCACTTGGGCTGATGAGGTATATGAACTTCTGGAGTGATTAGTCATGGCAGACATCTATCTTCATCCTTTAAAGGCAGCACCCTGCTCATCATTGATGGCTTGAGACTGCTGCAATTAGAAAGAGCACAGGTGCAATTTCTAAAAAAAGTTTATTTACATAGATATTAACACTCTTCTAAAATCAGGAAAAGACCCATAAACTTACAAACTGTTAATTCAGTTTTCCATTAAAAAGCCAATGCAAATTATGACTGTTACTATTTAGAATGGCACATGTTTTCTGCCTGCTGACAACGTGCTCAAGGGATGCAACTTTTACCCATGGCATATGAAAATCTCTGTTTCGTTAATTTTCCTATTGTAGGAACTGATTTCCCTTCTGGGGGCTGATTGCAAGAGCCAACAAAATAACCTGGTTCTATCACCAGAACACTATTAAAACATGGCAAGATTCTTACAAAGCCCCAACTCAAGAAAATTAAAAAATAGCACTTCTTTTTAACTTTATTATATTTTTTCCCTACCGTTTCATACTACAACATGGAATAATGATTTACTGAATACATTCAGAAAGAAAACTCACATGTACTATTGACAGAATACAAGAAACTGAAACAAGCAGTTGATTACATTATTCATTAGCACTAGTTTTACTATACAGTATAATAAATCTAAATACTGAATTTCATAGATATTTTAATTTTTAAATAAAAAATATTATTTATCAAAGTTTGAAGCCATCTTATAACCTCCAGCACAAAACCAGAACAAAAAAATTAGGGTTAAAAATACCTTTAAAGGATAATAAAAAAGGCCTTTTCTTCACTCAGTTTCTGATTTTGTCACCTGGAACGTCTTGTTAGTACATATTTCAGTGTTCTAGCTGGAACCACAAAAAGGGTCTGGGTTAGGAATGAACTTAACCATCTATTTCTCAGCTGATAGTACAGAAGGCTGAAGAGAATCATGCAGTGAATCAGGTATTTCTGTATTTCACTTTATTTGAGGTGAGTAACAGTGAGGTGAGTAACTTAGAAATGATATAAGCAAATTAGCAACATGTAAATTTCCATATTTTGACTGGCTGCCAAAAACAAACAATAGTTCTTCCCTGACTTCATCCTGGAGAATACTCCAGGCCTCCACATTGTTAACTACAGTTACTAAAGGGTCTTCTTACCTTGCATATACTACATCATCACACTTTATTAGCAAAAGCTATTAAGAATTTCTCCCAACTAAGTATTTCTCTAAGCCACTGTCTTCTGAATGTAATCATTGCTACTAATCATTATGGCATATTCCTGCCGTTTTAAAGGACCTGAGCTCCAGAAGTACTGACATTATAACAGCCTTCCTCATCCCCATCAGTGTCTTCATAAATTCCCAAATTCCTTAATATTATTCATCATAAACAAGTATCACTCTTGGGTAACTTTTTTGTAGTCCTTCAATTGTATGTCTGCTGACATTGCCTTAAAGAAGACAGAAGTTTTTCCCACTACTTCAAAACTTAGTTAATGGGATTGTCAGTATTTTCTTTAAGTTTCACTTATTTATGAAGGTGGCACAAGTGCTTTTTTCTACTGGAGACAATGTTTTAGATGCTAGTAATTTCTTCTAGGATTTCTAGATAAATCAGAACTGCAGTAACCGGAGAAGATGATTTTTTTTCACCCCATTAATTTTCACAAAATTTTCTGACAAAATGAATGTCCCTGCTGTTGCTACACTTCCCTTGTGAAAGGCCTGGGAAGTTTGTTCCTGTAACATCTGTGTATGCAGACCTACAGGTAGTTCACCACATCTTTTTGTGGACCATCCCCCTTGAAGAACAGATAGTGAAACATAAAAGTAACTGTTTAACAATATCAGGAGGGGAGAAAAAAAATAATTCTTATAATCCAATTTTCAATTTTATATTTTCTAGAACTCCTAAAATGCCAGCAAACTGCAAGCTAACACAGAAATACATAAGCTAAATGACCTTATGTGTTTAGACTCAGAGTTCCAGAGATGCACTTAGAGAGCTATCCAGTGAGTTCTGTCCTACTTCAACTAATATATACTAAATCAAGTTACACACCAGCATTAAAGGGCTCATTTCACATCTTCAACATAAATTTCCCCCAAGGAGTATGGTCAAATACAGAAGCAAAAGAGCACTGAGTGAACACTGAATTCTTTACAGATTTTCACCGGTAAGGGTTGAGACAGCAATGCAGCAGAACCTCCCACCAGTGCTCATGTCATTCAACGCTACTGGGGCTTCCCTCGCTACCTTGCTGTAATTGTTCTTCCACAAAACTGTTTCACTGAACTTAACAGTCACTGGATTTAACCCGGAGCACACTGCAGCTCCCTCAGCACTCCGCTGCCTTCCAGTGCCACTGCAGGACCTTTAAGCCTCTGCACAGATATGTCACCTAAACTACTGATTTAACCTGTCTTCCTTCACAGAGGATGACAGAGCACAGGATCAGGCCATCCCTATGTGCTGAATGATGATCTACAAGGGAAGAAGACAAGCCTTGGCTGAATACGGCACTTCTGCTGGAACTCAGGGAAAAATAGAGTTTATGACCTTTGGAAGAAGGAGCAGGCAACTCAGGAAGAGAGCAAGGATGTTGTTAGGTCATGTTGAGAGAACATTAGAAAAGCAAAAGCTCAGCTAGAACTCTATCTGGCCACGGCTGTAAAAGATAATAAAAAGTGTTTTTATAAATGCATTAACAACAAAAAGGGCCAAGGAAAATCTCCATCCTTTTTTGCATGCAGAGGGGAACACGGTAAACAAGGATGAGGAAAAGCCCAAGGTACTCAGTGCCTTCCTTGACTCAGTCTTCAACATAAAGACAGGCTATCCTCATGACAACGAGCCCTCTGAGCTTGTAGACAAGGATGGAGAGCAGAAAATATCCCCTGCAATCCAGTAGGAAGTAGTTAGTGACCTGCTGAGCCACTTAGACACTCACAAGTCTATGGGGCAGAATGGGATCCACCTGAGGGTACTGGGGGAGCTGGCAGAAGAGCTCATTATGCCACTCTCCATCATTTAGCATCTGTTCTGTTTAGCTGGGAAGGTTCCAGATGACTAGAGTTAAGTCAATGTGACAATCACTTGCAAAATGGTCATAAACAACTCCGGACAGTGCTACAGGTTTGGGAAGAGTAGCTTGAAAGCTGCCCAGTGGAAAAGGATCTGTGGGTGCTGGTTGATGGTGGCTGAACACGAGCCATCAGTGTGCCCAGGTAGTCAAGAAGGTCAAAAGCATCCTGGCCTGTGTCTGAAATAGTGTGGCCAGCAGGACCAGGGCAGTGATTGTCCTCTGTACTCGCCACTGGTGAGGTTTCACCTTGAGTACCATATCCAGTTCTGGGCCTCTCACTTCAAGAAAGACATTGAAGTCCTGGAGTGTGTCCAGAGAAGGGCAACAGAGCTGGAGAAGGGTCTAGAGAGCAAGTCATGTGAGGAGTGGCTGAATGAGCTGGTAGTGTTTAGCCTGGAGGCTCAGGGAAGAACTTCCTGCTCTCTATAACCAACTGAAGGAGGTTGTAGCAAGGTCGGGGTCTCTTTTCGCGGGCAACAAGCGACATGACAAGAGGACATAGCCTCAAGCTGTGCCAGGGGAGGTTCAGGTTGGACATCAGGAGGAATCTTTTCACTGGAAGGGTTGTCAAGCAGTGGATCAGGCTGCTCAGGGAGGTCGTGGAGTCACTATCCCTGGAAGTGTTCAAGAAACCACTAGACAAGGCACTTGGTGTTATGATTCAGTTGACAAGGTGGTGTTTGGTCAAAGGTTGGACTCAATCTTGGAGGTCTTTCTCAACCTTAATGATTCTACGCTATCATCCTATGACAACATCCCCTTTTACAAGTAGCTTTGATTTAATTTCTGATGGACATGTTCATATTACAGCTGAGACCCACCCTGCTTCAATCTGGACAGAGAAACAAAGCTATATAAAGCCACAGATAGAAGTTCACTCTGATTAATGGCAGTGCAAAGCAGAGAAACTAGTACTGCTGCTGCTCAGCTGTAGACTCTGTTTAAGTACTACTGCTATGTCAGATGCAAACAGATACTTTAAAAGCTTTATTCAGCAAACAAGCATTTTAACCCTAAAACCCTAAGTAAAGTTATTTTAAGAAATTGGATTTGTTTTTGTTGTCCACATATTCACAGAGACAGCTCTAACAGATTAAACTAATCTCTCCTAATTAGATTTTTTACATCACAATTGGATGATGTTAGGGTGTATTTTGCTTTCTGTGGTCAACTACATCAGCTGCTCCTGTGACATATTTTTGCTTCATAGCTTTACAAAGGGATATTTGGAAGTACACAGAGAAAGCCTGTCATTTTACATGGGAGGGAAAAATACAGTTCAGCTTATGGAGCACACTGCACAATTTCTTTGGTAGCTCTACTCACAGTTGTCACTGCAGCTGCTCCCTAATGATCTGTACTTTGTTGCCAGCAGCAACAAAAAATGAGACATTCCATTTATATATCAGAAAATAAAGAAAGCAGAAAGTAGAAATAGATATTTGGTAATAGTTCTCACACTATGTTTACAGTAGATACCTGATAACATAGAAGTCATCAGCCCTGTGACATGCTTCATGAGCACCTATGTGCAGTACATAGGATCACATGGCATCTGTGTTGTCTTATCCCCTCACCTCATACACATATTCCATAGCTTTAACAGCTGTCTTAAATACCAGCATTTTAATTGTTTTCTTACTTCCAGTCTGATTGCTGACTTTTGACTTCAAAATCAAGTCTGGTTAAATTCTGTTTGTCCATTAAATTATAAAAACATCACTAGTAATCTTGTCAGCACCACAAGCAAATATTTCTCTAAAAATAACAGAATTTAAAAATTACCTGAAAAGACAGATTTGAAAATATGCACACTCATGCAGTGATCTGAGGGACAAGAACAGCAAGTTTGGTCAAGCTGGGATCAAATGACAAAACAAATCAGAGAGACAAAGAAAACGTTACATGAAACTTCAGTTTGAAAGGTGTATTACTGTGAATCAAACCCAGTCAAAATTACACTCTTTCACATGTCAAACATGGGGAAATGTGGAACCTTAAACAGATCCCATGCATGTGCAAAAACAGCACTTGGCTAATCACCCCAACCTGTGGATGCACAAAGGTTGCACAAAGAATAGGTGCACAAAGGTGCACAAAGAACAGCAAATGGAAACTCTAAAGGTGTGTTTTCTGCTTCTGGTGTAATTCAATTTACTTCATATAGACATCGTTCCATCATCCAGCTGCATAGGGGCAGAGGAATGAGAATTTTCCTAGAATTCAACTTCCTCAAACATTTTACATTTTGGAAGATTTGAGACGACTTTTTCTTCCACCTGTGAATAAAAACACTTTCCATGGACCCCTCAGATCTCTAAATTAGAAAAATAATTCCCCTTTCTCTATAAATATAAATGGGCATGCAGACAGAACATTTTATTCAGAATGGCTTGTCTCCAAAGAACCCTCCTGTGAAACTTATTTGCACAAATATTTGGAGTAACATAGTTTGTAAATATCACACATTCCCTGCCCCTTCCTCCACCAGCTTTGCTAATGCAAGTGGAAACATTTGGTTTGTTCCGTTTCCCCAACATATTAAGCTTCAGTGTACATTGACAAGTGGGATGGCCCAAGAGGAGCTGCTTTATAGTGAAACAGTGAGTGCTGAGAATCCAGGACCCACAACCTGCTTGCCTAAGGGTTACTTCAGATGAGCTCCAGTCAGAGACTGAAGGTGAATTGGCAGCTGCAGCACATCAGGTATGCTGCTGAAGCACACGTTCCAGTTTAGTCTCACCCACGTGGAATCAGGTTTGTGTGCTCTGAGATTATTCTGTACCATGAGCCACAGTGGCATGTAGAAGTCGCTTGAAAAGTACAAACATGCTCTAAGTTACCAGTATTATCACATGTGCACTAATTGCCTTCACAGAGCATTTCGTGTCTGCTTTCAGATTAACTCCATTAGGGCTCTACTATGCTACAGAAGGTAAAGAATTAATGGATTTTCAAGCAAAACAAGACTTCTTAAACAGAACAAATAAAAAGCTTGAAAACTTACCACAAAACCTTACCTCATGTGTAAGCACTCCTGAAAGGTTTCTGAAGGAATGTTCAGCTTGGTGCCAAGGAAACGTGTCCCTGAGATGCAGTTAGTGCTTGCAGAATAACACTGCTCAGTTATAAGGAGATTGTCTTAATCCCCTGCTTGATACAGAACAGCTCAATCTGAGAGTTTAAGGACTTCTGAATAAAAATACTGCCAAACATCCCATACGACCAGCACAAGCATAATCAAGTCTGTACCTGAAGGCTGATATTTCTGAGTATATTTCTTCAGATCTGAACAAACTCTGTACTTGAAAAGATGGTCTCAGAAGGGGAGTTCTGGAAGTATCAGGGGCCCTACTAAACAAACAGCTGCCATGACTAATTAGGTCAGCGACTTAAGAGAGGTCCGTACAGCGCCAAAGCTTTAAGAGGGATGAGGCAGTGCATTACGACTTCAGAAAATACAATTATCGAGCAAATCTGACAGAAAAAGGTTTCCTCCCCAGAGGACAAGCCGCGGGGCTCGGCCCTGTGCATGACCCACAGCCTGTCACTTGGGACAGGTGGGCGGGATTGCGGCAGTTCGGTCGGAGCGAAGCCATTTCCCAGCAAGACTTAACGGAAACCTGCACCAGAACCGAAAAGAAACAAACTGGGGCCATTAGTAACACTTCCAGTCCGAAAGGAAGCCAGAGTCTTTTCCCCCAGGCTTGGTGCTCCGGTGCCGCGGCGCTGCCTCAGAGCGGGAGCCCGGGCACGGCTCGGCCGCCGCACCGCCGTGCGAGCGCTGAGGAGAATCTACCAGCTACGGTCACACGCCGGCCATGAAGCCGCTGCCTCCCCTCAGCTCTGCCCTGCCCTGCCCGGCCCGAGGGCCCCGGGACAGTCCCCGGCCCCCGCGGGGCACGGCTCCGACATTGGCTCCAGAGGTTTTATTTCCAAAGACGTGCCCTTGCTCCTGCGCTTGTACTGCATAAAACCCGCGGAAGGTATTTTAAAGATGGGAGATGCGTAATTCGTCTTTTGAAGTTATTTTCCATGAAACGACGTGGATTTAGGAGACACCCACCCGCGGGGAAGCACGGCCCTGGCACGGAACAGAGCCCGGAGCACTTGTCGAAGAGCAGAGCCCCCTCACACCAGCACAGCCTGAAGGAGATGACACATAACAGGCAGTATGGCAACAACGAGTACTGACTGGTATTATCACTTGACTAAGAAACATTTGTCAGTTTCTCACAGATTAGTATTCGGTATTGTAATTTTCCATTTTAGGAGCCTGCTCTAGGCAGTACTAGAGATCCTCCATCCCACGAGGTGAACAGCCTTATTAAATTAAGAAAATATTGAGAAAATTAATTTCTTAAGACATTCATATATTCAGTGCTAGACATGCTAAAACAAAGATTTATAAACTGAATAGTAATTCACAAATTATTTTGCCATCTCATGGCCCTAATCAATGCTGACCAGCCCCATCCTTTCACAACTGTGCTATTAAGTTCTGCTACAATGTCTGTAATCATTCATGACCGGTTGTGTGGATTATATTCCACTCCTCTGTTCTACTTTGACAACAAACTCCCATCTATGTCAAGAAGTGTTTATCCCTCCACTTATTTTGTTACGCAACTCACACCACCAGTACGGGCAAACAGCAGCATCTGGGGTCTTCAGCAGTATGAAGCAGCTCCCAAAGAAACAGCCCCCAGCATGGCCAGAATCATCCAGTGATAGCATGGCTTTTGCCAGGAATGCAAGCCATGCTTCCATGCACCGACTGGAACTTGGGATTTTACTTGGATATTTTGGGAAGGTGGGCAAAGGTAATGGAGTAGGAAAGGCCAATGTATTTCATGTTATAAAAACAGAAAAGTGATTCTTTGGTTTTGCTGTCCTTTGAGAATCTTCTTTGTCCTCACATCAGTATAAAGTACCATGCCAGAGTAACTGTGCTCTACAGTATGTAAGAAAGGGTCATGCGAACTGTAATCCCATTAAGAAAAGTGTGCCACCCTCCAGCCCCAGAAGACAGAGGCAGCGGAGTACTATACTATTGCAAAAGCCAAATGTCTGTATTTTAATAAGTTAGATGAAATCCAGATATAGAAGCCATAGAGTCACTGAAATGTTAACACGTTAATATATTTTAAAGCAAATACAACACAGTGTAGACATAAAAACCATTTAATACAAAGTGAAAATCATTAGATGCACCTACTAATGCAGACTTTTGGTTATTTTTTTTCAGTTCTTTCACTGAAACTCAGAAACAACGCTCTTCATTTCAGTTACACCAGCTTAAGTGGTGGAACTGATCTATAGCAAGGAAATCACTGCCTTTTCATGCACCTGAGAAAGACAGCACCACTGCAACTGACAGTCTCTCCAGAAGGGCATCCAAATGAAACAGGCTGTGCACATTTGCCCCACTTGCTAAGCTACACAAGAAACCAGATGTGAATTGATTACTGCTTCTGAATAGTAAAACTCAGTAAGTGCATCCTTGTACAAAAGAAAATATTAAAGTGATAACATAGAAAACTGGCAACAGATAAACATGTCTGCCTAAAATATACACATATGATACATAATTATGGCCATGCTGGCCAGTATGTAAGCCTGTTTAGGAGCAAAGCTTTAATTGCACAGATTAAAAAATGAACAAATGCTTTTACAGAGCAAAGCACAAGCTTTGGTTTATGCTTAGACAGTGAACATTACATCTTCCATTTTTACTATAACATCTATTAAGAAAAATTGCTGTTTCTCTATGAATAAACACTCCATTCCACACAATGAAATGAAGCTCAGTGTCTTATTCAATGAAATCTTTTAAGTATCTAGACTGGGAATGTATTACATCTTTATTGAAAGCTACTGAACTACAAAAAGTTTGACTTATCTCATTCACAGTTCCCCAGCCCTCCCCCCAGTTTTAAAATGCTGCATATATAAAAATAACTCCAATATGGCACAAAAGTGGAATTCTCAAAGAATAAGAAGGCAAAGGATAAAAGGGTAAAGGGAAGCCTCCACTGGAAACATCAACAAATTGCATACAGTCCAAGAGAAATTTGTACCCTATACAAAATGAGCTTCCCTGTGTTCCAGTTCTTGGATCCTCTTTGGTCTCAGTCTCTGGTAAGCAGGCTTCAGATCTGTGGGGTGAATATCCTCTGAGCTAGCTTTCTGGTCATTTGTGTTTTGTTCAGGATCACCTGATGGAAGTGCAGAGCTCCTAGCCAGTTTCACAGTATTGTCCTGGTGAACTACAGAGCTAGCACTGGTTGGTGCACAAGATTTAGCAGAACCACCATCTCCATTTTCCTTTGATTTGTTAGCAGGTGGTTTATAAAATGTCCCTGGGGGTGGCTGCAATGTTCTTGGTGCCCTAAAGGCTGCAAGAGGATTAACATCAGGACCATTCTCTTCTGCTGCTGTCCTTTCTGACCCAACAACAGAATATGGCTTACTAGGAAGAATGGCATTAGCTGAATTGTTACCAATGCTGCATGATGATGATAAAGCACCTGCAGTTCCACTCTCAAGGGCTCGGTTCTCCTGGGGCACATTAGTCATGATCATTGCTGTCCTTGCTGTGATATCATACTGCTTATATTGCTTGTCCCAAGTTTTTCGCAGCATCTGGGTGTCATAACAAGGATATCTAAAGCAGGGATTAACAGCAGGGAGTGCCTTCACCTCTGAAACTTCTTCAATTGTAGGGCTCCTGCCCAGCTTCTCTGAACTTACTGCTCCTGCATTTTGTGAATTTCTTTCATTCAAAACACATGGAGGAAGTATTCGGTCTACAGGCAGACTCACAGGGCGAGAAGCTGCTTTTGTCCTTGGAACCCGCAATGGGACTTTGGTAATCTGACGGTTAGGTTTTGCAGGAAGTAAGTTAATTTTACAGCTGTCTTCACCTAGAGAAATTAATGGATCATTGTCTTTCTCTGAAGCTGGACTCACAGCATCACCTAGAAACACACAAATAGATGTGACTAGATCTTTGCACCAAATATAAAGAGAAGTCAGCAATACTTTATAAATGATCCTTTGGCAGTTGGTCTCTCAATGGCATAACAATTTTTAAGGATAGCTTGTATGTATACTAGGAGTATCCTACTCTAACCGAATGTTAGCATTTCAATAGCAGTGAAACATACTGTACTGCTGTAAACGAGGAAGACACCAAGGAGAAAACAGGCAGAGAGATGCGGTATTTTTTTTTTGACTGATGCTTTCCCATCCCTGAGTATTTTCAGTTTTAGTATGCTTCAGAATGTTGCACTGTTAATGTACAAGACTGAACTGGTAGCATCAGCTGAAAATCAGTATAATTAGATTATGCACAGCTACTCCTAGGTAAGATAGATGAAATGATACCTACATTAAAACAACTCACTGCAGTGGCACAGGCAGATAAACAGAAAAGAATTTAGAATTAGGTTAGCAAACCTGTCTCTTTTTGAGAAGAAATACTGATATCCAAAATGCTCTTAGCTGGAGATTCTGTCAGAGAATTACTCTTCCCAAAGCCTTCTGGTTTAATTCCAGTGAACGGCAATTTCACACATTCTGGGGGAAAACAATGGTCAAAACACATTAATTGCTGGGTATTAGTTTGCAACATCATAGTGGGTTTCAGAAATTCACAGTCACCGTGTAATTACGGCTTTGGTGTTGTTTGTGGTTTTTTTTTTTTNTTTAAAGGGCAGAAACCAAAACACTGTTGTATTCTCTTACTGAACACTTTAAGCTCAGATTCCATAAACACAGGTTTCTTGAAAGCCTTTAGAAAGATTTAATTCTCTGTTGTTCTTACAAAACGAAACAGCTTATCAAGCAGTGTTAAGCAGGTTTTATCACTTGCTTCTGTCTAAATTGAAGACCTACATGCAGTATAATCTAGTGCATCTAGAACTCCTCATTCATCCACCCCTAGAGTTAACAGCATACTAACCAGTTACAGATGTTTCTGCTTGTTCTTTTGTATTCTTCCTATTGTTCGATTCCAAAAACAGTTCAGCTGTTTCTGAAGCTCTGCGTTCACTCGGAGCTATTAGAATACTCTGCTAACAAAAGTCAGAGCAAAAGTAAATGAGAACTCAAGAGAAAAGGCTCTCCCTAACAAAAAAAAAAAACAACCAATATTTATTAAAAATGTTCTCTAGAATGCTGCAGCATTTAACAGAGAAATTGAGATGGCACAGGTAACCCTGTAGCACCACAAGTCACTCACTTCCTTCACAGCAACAAACAAATTCCTCTGGTGCTGTAGCTCCCTCTCATCTGCTGATAAAGCAGCTCTGACCATAACAGCTGTTTCTTCAGACTGAGATGTGTTCAGAAGTGGCTTCAATGAAATGTCAAATATCTTCTCACAGTATGTTATGAGCAGCTCCACTACCCGAGCCTGATAAGGGTAGTCCACAAGTGATGACAGAGAAACTGTAGCATCTGTTTGACGTGGCCTGAGCAGAGTTGGGCCAAATATTATGCCAAGGTTGCTGGCTGACATTTTATTTTCATCAGACTGTTCTGTAACTCTGCATAAGGAAGGGGGAAAGAAAAAACAAAACAAATCCCCAGGAGTTAGAAGAGTTTATTGCATTGGAAATATTTTAGGTATTAAAACACTATCTTATGTCTAAAGAGGATAAAAGAATGAAAAACTCAAAATGGGTTTGGTAGGCAGGCAGAATATTCAATGCAGACTGCATTTAAATCAGCTTGGACTTTCCACACACGGTGTTTTTATTTCCTATTTGTTAATGTTATTTGTGGCTATTTGGCATTTCTGCTGTTGGGGAAAACAGCATCTGTCACTCTAAGTAATAACATAGCTGTGATCCAATATTACCCATTTTTATCGGTAGTCATCAGCTTGGTACATTGTCCTCCAAACCAGCATTTGGAGGACAAGGAAGTGAAATGTAACTGGAGAACAGTTATTTAAGAGATATGATACAAGTTTCCATTTTCTCTTAATGGTCCCAAGATTGCTCCGCTGTCTGGGTCCCATCACGATTAAATCACATCTAGGTCCCTGCACATGACAGTAGCTACTACTGGCTGACCACAATGCTAGAAGTGAATCAGTAATAATGTAGCTCAGCATTGTACCTGTGTAATTTTCCTTTCATATTCTTCTCTCACTTGAGAATTCATTACATGGAAAAAAGAAACAGCAACAGAACAATGTCTTCTAAAATAGATGTGATTACTTCCTCTACAGTCATTAAAAGCATACAAGAGATTCCTAGGATGCAGCATGTAACAGTTCTTTTTTAACATCAATTTGAATTTAAAGTCTTTTCTCACCTGTGAAGGTGTCCAATAAGGTACTGAAGAGTGTTATAGTTTGGTACAGGCAATTGTTTCAGAAGATCTTTAATTTTAATGATGATTCTATTCAGTTCAATACAGATTGACTGCCTCTTCTTTGATTTGGGACTAGCTTGTGCAGCATCCAGCTCCTCATTAACATGCTGGCTTTCCTTTGCAAGTCCAATGAACTCATTATAAAGCCGAAACAAAATCAAGGGCTCTGGAAGCTGAAGAAATAAGAACATTTCAGAAGCATGCTGAAAACTGAATTCTAATTTCTTTGTTTCCTTCCTGATTCTCTTCAGCTTTGTCTGGTCTAACATATTTTCTTAGATGATGACGACATTATTTAATCCTTGTTCATTAGCTCAAACTCCCAATTTTTTTCAAACCCAGTCCCAGGTAATGAAAACACTCCTTCCTACATCCTTCCCCAGAAATCTTTTGCTTGCCCTTTCCTACAAAAGCTTCAGAACTGACCATTTATCAATACTTTATTGAAATAAGATTTCAAGAAAAAAGATTTCAAGAATGTATTTGCTATAAGAGATGCTACACTGCATATGCTTAAATACCATGATAATAGAGCAGTTATTTATTTTTCCAGTCTTTGACAGCATATCAGTAGTATATGATTAGCTTTAATAATCAGTCTAAAACATGGTTTAACTCAGAATTCTGTCTAAAAAATGTTTTAACTGCATGTTTCTAGCACTGCTTCTGTATTCAAAAGAAGCAGGTGTACCTAAAAGCCACACCAACAGATCAGCTACAAAAGGAAGCAATAAGACCAGAAAACGTTTTTAAAAATTGTAATCTCTATTCAGAATACAGCACAGTTTTTCAAACTGGGACTCCAGTATGATGCATGTAGTGTGCTATCTTTTTACTTGAACATGTAGGCAGGGTACATCTTAATAATTTTTCAAAATCACTTAATGGCAATAATCATAAGGTTGGAATGCTCATCTCTGACAGCCAGTGTAAAGAAAGAGGACAGGACTATGCAGCTAAGAAATATTCCTTTCAGGGTTAACAAGTTTTCAGAGCGACTCAGTAATTTCACTTGGCAACATCCCAGCTTCATTTTTTCAGATGCATATTGAAACTGGTTTGGAAAATTCAATCATGAAGCTTTAAAGCTGTATTTTGGGAAGGAAAAAAAAAAAAAAAAAGGATGGATAGCCCCTCTATAATGAACATATCATAACTTTTTGAGTGTTTTGTGAAATTTTTGTTAGCAGATATTAACAGCAATATATCAGCATCTGCCTGCATGAGGAGGCAAGAACATGGAAATCTTTTAAGCTTCATGTAAGACAGGCAAATTCACTCATCAGAAAGGTTTTAGAAATTAAAGTTTCACTAAGAGTAGACAAACAAAACCTTGTGCTGTGTATGGTACTAACATCTAAGAAGCCATAACACCCATGTGGAATACATATCGTAATACCAGCAGCCTTCCCTGCCCTTGTCACAGGCTCCATGTGAAAATAAAGAAGCCAGCAAACATACAAGGCACTCATTTAACCTTCTGCTCTAGGATTGCTGAAAAGGACTTTTTTCCCCCTCCTGTACTGGAGAAATATACTACAGTACTTTCATTTTCCATCTGACCTCTCAATTCCATACCTGTCGGAGATACAACTTGAGAACATTACTGATATCATGTGCATAGAGTTCAGAAAGCTCAACCAAATCCTTTCCATTTTCAAAAGCTTGACAAAGCTTTTCAACTCTTGATTTGGCCCCATTCACACGGTAGATGCCCTGAAATTAAAAGACCAGCGCAACTCTATTTCAATTTGAAAGTGTAGAACACAGAGATATTGACAGTAAAGCATTAACACCCTAAGAGAATATTTTCTAAAGAGACTGTCTATAAAATTTAAGCATGAACAAACTCGAGTATACCTTGACATTGAGTGCTCTGCTTTCAATTTCTGATGTACATTTTTTGATGATGAAAGGAATGCCGTCAGGAACATTTTTAGCAGCTTGGGCAAATTCCACTCCAAACAAGTGAAGCCTTCCATGAAGTTTTTTGTGCCCACATTGAATAGCTAAAGTCTCTAAACATTTTTTATGGCATGCAAGTGAACACTATAGGGAGATAAAAAAAGCACAAGGTTTGATGCAAACTGACATGATGAGAAGCATCTCTCCTTTGTCACACTATATGTGAGCAAAAGACAAGATTATTGGTTTGTTGCGACTCTGCTTTGAGTTCACAGTGAACATAATTCAAGTTTCCAAAACCTCCAACTTTACATAAATCCCAAGCAGAAATGTAAACTGATTTTCCACTTACCTCCTCACATTCGGCTCCGTGAAATACCACTAAGCTGTCACACTCTCTGCACTTAGATGGAGCTCTCAGCTTCCTTAGTTTGTGTGTTTGTGCTGCTTTAGACATATTAGCATTTCTAAAAGGTCCTGGAGAATTGGCAGTTTCAGATGTCAGATCATTTAAACCTGGAGAGAATTTCTCTGTTATAATCATTCTAAAATCTACTATTAGGATAGTATTTACTCTGATTTTTCAGAATTGTGCTGTAGAACACAGAATTCTGTAAGTAACAGCAACTATCAAAGTAATTAAAAACATTTCAATCACAAGGAAGCAAAACTATATTACAGTTTACATAAACTATCAAAGAATCTTACATAAAAGTGGAATCAAACAATTATTTTTGCATTTTTAAATATTCCACTTTTCTCCTGTATTAATGCCACATGAAAATGTTACAACATTTAATTCCAGCTGCCCTGCAGTCAGGCAACAATTCAAGAAAGCCTCATTGTATATATTTCAAAAGTCCTGGATGAGAGGATGAGAGATGACAGTATGCTTTGGCCTGTAGTGTCTCTGAAATCCTTAAAAATACTTTGCAGCAGGGAAGAATTAACATACACTCATGGCAGAACAAATATAAAATTATAGAAAAAAAATAAAAAAGACTAATTCTCAGTTTCCTATAACAACATCAAACTGTTTTCTAGGGGATTCTAAAACTAAAAAACAGCAACTGGTCCTTTTCGTGTCCTTTTTTGTTTGTTTTTGTGTTTTGTGTTTCTGTTTTTTGTTTGTCCAAGCAATTTACTTAAAATGCTATCAACTACTCTGTGAACCAAAATCCTTTGTTTTACAGATAAATTAAAATTAGCACACGAAGTTAATTGTCCAGAAAGCTTCTTAAGAGTTCAAGCATTGATTAAACAGTACTACTACAAGTGAAAGTTTGCACTCATTACCATTGCCATACATTAAATCTTGATCTAAATTATTACTGTTAATCACAGATTTATTAATAGATAGAAAGCAAAGTACACATTTAGGAAATAAGGACTAACTGAAGAATTTCCTAGGGGTGTTACTGAGCAAGTGCCACAAATATTTCAAAATGGGTTTCTGAGAACTGTAAAACTATTCCCATTGAACTCTTCCCACAGAACTGTTTCTGATAATCCAGTTATTCAGGTTTCAATGCCTGTGGCAACATTGTCTTTATACAGTCAAAATTCATTTGAAATTTAGAAATGGCCTGGCCAAGTCTGGGACAGATGTTACTGAACCTGCTTCTCTTAGTTGAAAATAGAACCTCAGTTACTACCCTAAACATTTGGATTCACTTTCTTCCTATTTGCCAATTACCAACTCTATGTATCTGTGCATTTTACTTCGAAGTTTAGAAGTTACCTTACAAAAGCAAGTGCCATGCCGCTAAATTTAAATACAAATGTCTGGAAGGAATGGTTAGTGGATCATTTGTTTTATCTCAAGAGGGTGAAGACACTAGAAATGTTCAATGGCTGCGTATATAATTAACCTAAACCTATAAAGACAATTCTGCACCACTTCATTAAAATGACCTGAACATTATTCTTTAGCTCTCAGCCTCAAGTAGATATTGAAATACAATGCTGTTGGTAATCACAGCCTTGTTAAAGTACTTTTCTTAAGCACATTAAAAACAAAAACAGTAAGAAGCATCTTCTGGGGACTTCATGTATGGAAACAACATTACCACAGTCTGAAGGAGATGGTGGCTCTCTTTCATCAAGATCATCTGCAGATGACATAGTACCAGTGGAAGGTGTTCGGGGAAGTCGTCTTTTAAAATCCCCTGACAGATAAGAAAAATTTTCAGGAAGCTGTAATTATCAGTTTTACCTAACTGTTCATTATATGCTCTGTTCCACACTTGCTTATCTAACAACAATATCTCCATTACTGTAAAACAGTGCAAAGAGAAAACTTCCTCTTAGTATAGCCCTGAAGAGAGCTGTACCTGGGCTGGCAGATGGAGAATCCATGGATCGTGACTCACTGCTTCCCCCTGCACTTTCAGAATCGCTGCACATTCCGCCACTCTGGTTGCCAACTGACCAGGATCTGAACGGTGGCGGCCCTCGCACTGCTTTTGAAAAGAAAATCCAGTAATTCCAAATGTCAAGGACAAAAATTACTTTATTTTTTTGTTTAAAGACTATTGGTTATATCCAAAATAGGAAAATATTGCAAAAGTTACGTGAGCATGCAATATAGTGAAAAAAACCAGACATCATATATTCCTGTAAAAGCTTCAGGATCTGAGAAAATTAATTTCAGAAACTTGGTATTTGTGCTTTTACAGAAGACCTAAAATCAACACAGTACAATGGATTTTCAATTGCTAAAGCTAATTGAAATAGTTTAGTCCACTGAGCTTGACAGTACTTGCTGTTTGAATTGCATCTCACCTTTCTTGTGAGAATCTAGGTATCCATACAGACAGTTTTCCAATTGTCCTTATTATACTCAAGTACATAATGCTTTATAGGCTTCAAACTTTATAATACATTTTTAACCATTCAGTGCTACATTTCTGACTGAGACATCGAGTGTACTTTTTAATTTAATTTTTTTAATTTATTAGACACTAAGCTCCAAATTGAAATTCAGAACTACCTTGAATATCTGTGTTGCTGGAAGACCTCTTCTCTCTAACTTTTTGTGAACGATGATAAATTGGGCTTCCCACATCATCCAATGTCTGCACAGGAAAATCTCCTGAACACTGAGATAAGTTGCCATGTGATGTATGGATGCTGTTTGTTGACTGCTTATTAAAAACCCTTCAGAAAAAAAAAGTAATTTGAAGAATAAGACGGGAATTAATTAAAATAAAGGTATTTTTTAAATCCCTGAGCACTAAAAATGCTTCATTTAATTACTACTCATAGTATTTGATATGCAATTATTAAAGTCCAAATTAAAAAACTAAAAAAAAAAAGGTAGACATTTCTTTTGAGTAAATGTGTGATTTTCCAGCATTTTCTCTCTACACCATGAATCAGCTTCTCCACATCTCTACATGGTATTGTACACATTATCTTGCAGATTTTGAAAAAGCAGCCTATCTGTTCATCTGAAGATCAGAATAATTCAGAAGCCATGGCATTCTATGGTTATCCTTTCCCCTTCAAAAAATTCACTGCCCAGCCATCTGAACCATCAACCTGTAAACATACAGGTGTTAATATACTGTGCTTTTTAAAAAGCACAGAAAATATGTTGAAGCTGCTAGAGTGTCAATCTGTTGTGAAAATGTGCTTTCACAATAAGGACAGAACACTGTTAACAGTAATTAATGTAAAAGCTGAAGCACCCTGTGGACTAAATGGCCTGCTGGCCAAGTTTAGCAGTCAGAAAGTTGTTCCTTAATCAGTTCTACCCTATCAAACCTAAGGAAACAGAGGCTGAAAAACATTAAAATTTGCATTTGTTCAAGCTACTGTCCCTTAAATTAATGCAGACCTAAACAACAGAAATGATCACTTCAAGTGTATGAAGAATCACAAGGTCATGACAAGGATAACAAAAGGTGGGGAGAGAGGAGGATAAAAAACACACTACTATAAATCTTAAGCAGTAAAGAACTGGGAGAGCCCACAAAGAGTTAGAAATTTGATGCTCATCAGTTTCTCAGGGAGCTACATAGTTAAATCCCCTTAAGTCAAAGTTTATGAGTATAGCCTAAATCAGTCTTAAAAGGCAGGAAATTTACAGACAAGAACTAAGAATCTCAGCTTTAACTTTGAATTTCCTGGCTTTTGTTGGTAGAAGTCTGACTCAAGCATTTAGGTTTTTGTACTTAGTTTCCTTTTGAAAAAGGATGACGACACTTTCCTGTAGAACTGTGAAACACACAGATTGGAATGGATATTTTGGTGTTTTAATGCCAAGATGACTATTTTACAACAAATTAAAGGTAGAAAAGCATTTGGCATGCTGACACAGGAGCTGTCTTTTTGTCTTGAAGTCTTTACTTCCACATCAGCTGGATCTTTTATAGATTAACAGTGAAAACCTTCCATTCCATATAGGTTGGAAAAAAAAAGATTAAGTTATAACATGTCCCTACAAACAGACTCTGAGGGTTTTTTTAAGCCACATATCCTGAGACAGAAATCAAGCAGTACTTCCTGCCAGAAAGTTAAGTGTAAACAATATGAAAGAAGCTACTGTAGCAGCAAGGCCTGTAGAAGAGGAAAACTACCTCCTCAGACTTTCTAAACCGATTATCAAATACTACTGCCACACAACGCTACCAAGTCCAAAATGTACATTTTTCTTATTATCCAGTATCTACATTAAAGTGGTAACAAGTGAAGTCTTGCACAACAATTGTCAATGTTTGAGCAAGCCTTATTGCACGAAATGACATTCTGCTTTCTTATTTAGAGGCAGGTTTTAATCTCAATATTATATATAATCTATCAAAAGATGGGACAAAGAGGATGGTAAAGCATGGCAAAATACCAGGATTCCTTTAATTCTTCTTAAACCAACATTTACTGTTCAACGCATTTGCCTAGTGTTCCATTCAAAACCAAGAAAATGCCACCTGCTCTTTGGGACTTACCCGTCAACCTGGGAGCTCTGGGTTTCAAAAGAGCCTGATTCCATAGGAACACCATCCTTTGGCAAGTTTTTCACAAATTCTGAATACTGCTGACCAGGGTCATAGAGTTTGGCACTCTCACAGAGGGACTGGCAGTTAACTGGAAGAGATACAACCTGAGCATGCTGCAGTTGGAACAGGTTAACTGTTGCCTGTTGGAAGAAAAAGACTTTCATTATTTGTAGATCATTAATACATATCTCACACTTTGGTCAAGCCAAATTAATATCCTAACAGAAGACTAAACAGTAAGACTAGAAAAATTTCAGGAAATAGTAACATTACTTTGTGTCAGATTCCTGTAAGAACTTCATCTGCAATACAGATATTAGTATTTCTCATCTCTCTGGATTATTGAATCCTGGTAGCAAAGGCAATTCCAATGGCTTCTCAATTTGGATTGATCAAGATAAGCAGCAAGAGGTTTTTGATACCAAAAGGTATTTTTCATGCTCTGGAGGGAATTTTAGTCATCACTACAACGATGAAGCCAGTTGGAATTCCAAACCCAGGTGAACTCCATGTTGCCTTGAAACATGAAACGGACAAAACCCTGTCCCAACAGACAGATTAAATGAACACTTTCTCCCTTAAAGTACAGCACAACACTTTTAAATTATTTTGTCGCAAGCGAGAGACCAGAAAAGGGAACACTCTGTGGCTGCTTCTTCAGCTTTGGGGTTGCAAAGTAGTTTGCAATTTATATGTACTTGAACTGACAAGTCTAAGGTTTCTACTGGTCTTACAGGTTGGTTTTGGGGTTGCTTGGGGAGGGCTGTGTGTGTTTGATGTTTTAGCTTCCCTCCCTGCCCTGCATTACATTGTCTCATCTAAAAGAAAAATCATAAGAACCATCCTTGACATAATGCATTCTTAAAGTTTTTTCAGAAATTAGGCATGCACAGTTTTGACCATCCTTTCCTCACACAATAAATTGATACATTCAAATATCTGCAATGGATCCGGGAGTAATTGAGACTGCCATCAAGACTGGCAGGCTCTGTGCTGAAGCATGTTAATGACCATTCTGTGCTTGACCCAAATGTCTTTGTTAATGCACTAATGAAAGTAACGGGAGAGTACTCAAGCAGCAGAGGAACATTACTGCCATCAGTATTCTTAAGACATATTTTACAAGGATTGTGTAGTCAGAGTGCTTGCAAGGCAACAGCTCATGAAACACGCCGGAACATTCAAGATGTGTAACTCCCCCAGCTTTTTTTTTCCCCTAACATCTATCAGAAAGAGAACACCACAGATAGATTAGAAGTTCTCCTTTGTTTTCTACTGGCTTAACCTCTGTCCTTTGAAAACTTACTATTTTAAGCAGTAACACTATAGATGGGGGTTTCTGTTACTTTTATCAATATTTATATATCTGTGCAAAATATATTTTGAAAACCATGCTTACAGCTTTAAGAGTAAGATCACACTGGTAAATAAGCTCCCGAAGCTGTGTTAAAACATCACTTTTAAAGCTTTCCAAATAATTTCTTTTTTCTTCAACCTCTGCCATGCTTGCTTTATAGTGTTCATTGGCCTCTTCAGCCTAGGGAAAACACAAGTATAAAATGTTGATGGAGTGCAGGCCTTGATACTAGGAGGAGGCAAAAAAAGAAACCCACACCAGATGCTTGTAATTGGAGATTCCCATTTAGTACAAGAGCCCAAAAGAGCACAGCATGATTAAAATTAAAATCATGAACTGAACTCTTACTTGAATACTCCCATCCGGAAAGCACGAATACAATCAGTGTAGGCTTAACTTAAAAAGCAAGGAACAAAACCTCTTTACCTTTTGAAGAGCTTCCTCTTCCAGCCTTCGTTTTTTTTCCAGTTGCTTGCTGAAATCTTTCACAAAGCTTCCACTTGAGCTAAGATGTTCCTCCTCAGCACGAGCAGTGCAGAATTTTGCCCTTTCATACTCATCTTGACGCTGTGTATACAGCAACTTTGCTTTTCTTAGAGCAGCTTCTAGCTCTTGCTGCACAGTGCAATGAAAGACAAAGCAGAATAACTGATACTAATTTTTCAGTTACTGAATGTTATGGTTAAAGAGGCATTTGTACGCTGCAGTTCCAAGTACACAGTCATAAAAAGATAACCCCTTACAAATACCAGATTGTCATGGAACTGACAGTCACATGCTACTTTCAACAAGCCTATAGAGTATGTGTCAATATAAGGTCGTAACAGCCTAGTTTGAAAATTTTATCCTTTTTCAGAATTTTAGACTGAACTGTTAGATATTATAGAATTACCAACCATTTTTTTCTGTTCTCGTTGCCAAAGCTCCTTGATGTCTTTCCTTTGTCTATCCAACTCATTTTTTCTCCCAAGAAGGGGCTAGATAGGAAATATTAATAGAGATCATTAAAGGCTTATAAGGTGCAAGTTCATTCTTTTAAATATTCTGTGGTGTTACAAAACTTTAAAAACCCCTAAACAATATTTTGGTCTTTTGCTTTAAGCTCACCTGCACAAATTTGTTAGACTGGAGAGCAGCAGCTGTTTGTTGCCAAAGTTGATTGTTCTCAATATCATTTTGAAAAGCATTAACGAATATTGATTGGAATGGCATATAATCCTAGAATGACACAAAACACATTAGTGTTCTAGGTAAGAGAGGTATACTGACATTCTAAATGTCTGTATATCTGAACTAGATTTTCAATTAAATTTAGGAAGATATTTATGTGTGTGGAAGTCAGATACGAATGTAGAATATTACTATTTCTCAGCTGTGTTTCATTTTACTAGGAAAAAAGTCTACAAGTCCAAATCACAAAGCATAGAAGATTTTAGACAGAAAAAAGCACATTGTGAAAACTAATCTGCATATTCAAGAAAAATAATTTTAAGATTTCCATAACAAATGAGAAAACAAAATACAGCAGATCTTTTAACCACTGCTTTATGGTATAAATCCATTCTGTATCAGCTTAAAAATCTACTTCTCAACATGCACAGATTTTACTTTTGAGCAAGGCATTCAATACAGATTTAAGACTAAGATAAATCCCCTAAGGTGTACTCACCTGGTGTCCAACAATAGCTTTAGCTGTTTCAGCCATTTTTGCTAAGTTTCTAGCACACTCCACTTCTGTTAAAAAAAAAATTCATAGTTACTGTTTACACTAACAGTTGTAACACATGCTAAATGCTTTTTACAGTCTTCCTTTAACAAACAGGCTAGAGAGGGGACCACCTTCACTTTGTTCCAGGCCCTTAATTACAGGAAATGCGTGATAGTTCTGTCTACTTCAGGAGAACAGCTACCAATTTAGAAATCACATTATTGACAGTCTGCAGCACAGAGGCCTGACAACAGATTTAATTTCATCATGACAAAGCTGATTAAATGCCAGAAAGAGCCACTCACCCACACTAAGCTTTTTTTCTACCCATGCGACTACATCCTTGGTATATTTTGACCATGCTTTAGCATAGGACAGAGCCGACTCGATTCCACTGTCATTTCTCAGGAGCATGCTATCAACCTCCTCTGCTCGAAGATGTCCTGCAAATAAAGCATTGAACACAAAGAAGTGAGTTTTAGACATGACCACACACTGAGAGCAAAGCCAGTATTAGCCAACTGTGAATGCTTAAGCAGCTCTGATCTTAGTTGGTCTTTAATGCTAGTTGACCCTAAACAGGACTGACAGAGGTTTTAGAACAAATTAAAGGGTCATAGTATTTTATCTGGAGTAGTCATATGGTCAGCATAACTTTCTTCAAGAAAGTGACCCAACAAAACACCAATCATATGACGACACACAGAAGTGCTTCAGGCCTTGGTTCTTTTTCTCCCTGGAAAAGCAACCAAGTTGATTATTGACAAAAGAATAAAACCTTTGCAATAGCTTTATTTGTTTGGTTGGTGTTTTTTTTTTTTTTTTTTTTTTTTTTTTTTTTTTTTTACAATGACATTTTAATGGCAGCATGAGTGTAAAAAAATGACCGAGCAACCTACTTAAAACATTTTTAGAAGAACTAAAACCCACATACACAAAATGCTGTTTATCAATGTTAATGAATTGCCTACCTTGAATATCATCCCTCTCATGCAGTGAACCTCCAGACTCCACAGACAGATTCTCAAAAGACTGGTGTACAAGAAACAAAACATTAAGTTAGCAAAGAAAAGCTCTCACTGGAACTGATAAACAAAATAAATGGCATTATCCACCCTTTTCTTTTCTTTGCAGATACAACTCCCTCTCAACTAAGGCACAACACCTTCTAACATCCCACAGTTGTCAAATGAAACGTAATAAATAGCCAGGAATCCTTATATAACTTTAAATCAACAATCTTGAAAGACTGTGAGGAAAGAGTCAACCAGATTTGTTAAACAATTAAGTGAGTTCCAGCTTTTCTTAGATCCCTACCTATCTTCTAAAAACCATTTCATACAGACCTAATGTCATATATATATAAAACAGCCATCATTCTGCAAGCCATTAGAATCCTGTATTGCTTCCTCAAAGGAATAAAGTTATTTCTCCTAAATTACTTGCAACTGTGCACAGCTGACTAGTAGCACTTACTAATGAAGCCCTGACAATCAGTACAACCTGACAGAATGTAATCCAATAATAAAAGGAATTTAGCACATCATGTCAACCCTACCTTTGTCCTCACGGCTGCATTTTGCTACCCCTTTAGTTGTGCGAACTGAACTGTTTGTAGGACTGTGTTGTAGACCTGACTGCTCAGTAAATTTAAATCAATAAAAAGTTAACACTATCCCCTTAAAAACGAAACCAAAACAAAGAAAAATTATAAAGTCTACATAATTTTAAATGGATAAACTACTCCTGATAACCTCAAAGCACAGAGCAGACAGAAAACAAAGGCTAAGAAATAGCTGCAGAGTGCCCTTAAGTTTTACAAGAACAGTTTGTTTCCATTTAGATTTCAAGCATTTGCTAAAATGGAGCACAGTATCAACAATGCAAGTAGTTTTGGTTTGTTGGGACTTTTTAATGTAAATGAAAATGAATCATAAATCATATAAAGATCTCTTAGGAATAATTGCTTACTTCACAGAAAAAGCAGCTTTTCATAGACCAATACATGCAAAATATTAATCATCTCTTACATTAAACAGAATTAAAACTACAGTCTAAAGAGCTGCTCCATTCCTAAAAGTGGAATATTAGTGCAACTGCTGTCTGATATAGGAAAGTTTTAACAAAATGGAAGGGCTTTTCCAGAACAGGTAGAAAATGAAACCAAAGCTGTCCATCAACAAAACTGTTAGAATAAAATAAAAATCTTAATTTAGCGATCAATGTTCAGTTACAGAGAAAGTCTGAACATTCCTAGATTCAGTTCAGATTGCATAAAATCCCATCTATCTCTCTGTAAGTTCTGGTCCTAAAAATTGTTTCCCATTCTATAAGACCTAAATCACTACAGTCCTGAAAACTGTTTGATCCTTTCCAGTACATCAGGCACACGGACTAACTAGGGCAGCTAATCAAAGATCACTCATCCTTTAACATTCAACTCACCACAAATACGTAATACCACGTTTTGAAAGTACACATGAAAAAATACTTTTACATATGTCCCACAACATTTTATCAGAACTTGATCCATACAGTTTGTCCTCTGAAGCAACCAATGACTCATCCTGGCAGTCCTAGCAAAAATTAAAAGCCTGAATTCTAGATAGATTTCACTTAGAAATTCAGCCAGTCTCTTTCTTTTTTTCCCCACCACTACACCCAAGACTATCACTCTGACAGAGGCAAATCTCTTCACGCATTTTGAAAATTTTATCCTACTCCCTTATTACGCTCTTAGATCTGCATAACATCAAATAGCATTCGAATAGCTTGTTTAGTAATGAAAGGTCAGACATGTCTCGTCTCTTCCAGTGTATTCTAAAGCACTTCTATTTTTAATTAAAAAATATCTTTGCTTCCAGCTTGTATTTCTGGTTGCACTACAAGGGCTAAACTGAGAACAATTACATTTGCTAAGAGGGGGCATACATATCATTTAACTTAAAGTTCCAAGTGGAATGCCTGAAGTAAAGAATGTAGACTCCCCTGCGGTCAAGAGAAGCAAGATCAGTGTTTCCCACCCTCCTCCTCCTTGGAGCAATCCTCAACTGCCTAACTAAACAGGCAATTAAATTCTTTCTCCTTAATCAACCCTCAAAAAATTTACATGTTGAATTCTACCAAAATGTTATAATCTATCTGTTTAAGATACAGCAAGCTGCTATGATCAACCACTGAACGTAAACATCTACAGTAAAAATTAATATAACTCAAACATTTTTGCATAACTCCTCCTAACACTCAGCTCCTAGCTGGCCTCCAATTCCCTCTCTGATTTGCAGATCCAAGTGAAATGATTCACTTGTTAAATGTGTATTTATTTGCCTGAATCAAAATGCACTTAAGACAGATTTCTAAGAAATTGAACTATGTTATTCTACCTGTTCCAAAATTTATGATTGTTCATTTCCACATTAGAAAAGCAAGAGACACTATAAAGAAGGGCTTTTAAATATAACCCGCTGACTTCTGAAGCACTTAGAATAGAATTCCTTCTTCATTTCACTGTATTATAACTTCCCCTTGCCTTCCCCTTCCCCTGTGGTCAGAAGAGTAATCTCTTGGGCTATCATTCACTTCATAATACAATATATAAGACCATCTAATTACACAGGCATATATTTTTGCAATGCAAAACCATTTCAAGATTAAAATGTTGGCAAATTCATCACCTTCCTTCACCTGGTAAACCAATTAGATGAACTAGCACTTGTTCAAATAATCTCATTTAACTTACATGAGATGCTGGCTTCTATGCTATTTTATTTCATTCATTTTTATCAGCAGCTTTATTCTAAGTTTGCTGGAACCAGTTTTCTGCATAGCCTACATGCTGTTTATGAAGATGAGGTTTGTAGCAACTACAGAAGTAGAATTTGTATGATAACCCATTTTTCTCCCACGTGTGTTATCTAACATAGTGAAAATTTAAAAACACTGTTTCTCAGCTGTAGTTGCTCAGCATTGCTATGATCAAGTTTGTGTGGAGGAATGCTAAGCCTTAAGTATGTTCCAGCAAATGTGTTAAAAAACCCACAATGTTAAATTTTTAACCTGGCTACAACTTAGCTTGTCACACACACTAATTACCAACTGTTTTTACTTCTAATTTTAGTTACTTGTAAGTCTCCTTCTAGATACACAAAAACTTAGAACAGAATTTGATATGGAGCACTTTTCAGTTGCACCTTCAAAGTGTTTAAAGGAGAATTTAAAGTGCTAATGCCTTTCTTTGAGTATCTCTAAAGTTGGCAGTTCTCTTAGTGAATTGTTGCTGAAACACTTACAGCACAAGCTGGGTTCTGGAAGAAAAAAGGTTTATTTTGTAAAGAATATTAGTCTTTAAAAGCCAAAAAGGGCTCATTAAACCTTTAGTTTCTAGGTTTAACAGGTATATTCTAACTACTCCAGCATGCAAATCATTCAAGTGTCTTACTTTTCAGTATTTATTTTTACTTGACCACTTTAAAAATCTCAGAAACAATTACAGCAGGTTATCATTTACATATTTGAGCACTAGTCCTGTTGAGCCACCACTATCCTTTAGAATACAGTGAAATATTGGAAGCCTTGAATACATATTTTTCATGCGTTTAATCTAGTTTTAACACTCAGATAACTTCAAGTGTCCCAGCTCCATGATGCACAGAGCTTCAGTGGAAATGGAAGTCTCCTTTAAAAGATATCATTCCACACTCCAAGAGAACGTGTTTAGCCTACCCGACTTCTCCGAGATACAGGAAGTCCCAATGACGAGCCATTGTCTACATCTCCCATAAGGAAGTCTGAAACACTGCCAGAAAAACAAAGAATTGAATTGTGTTACTTCATTACTTTACCTCACCAAGCAATTTTGTATCACTGAAAACTAACATTCAGATAGTGTCTAACATTCCTTGAAAGTTCTACAAACCATTTTAAGAAGTGGTCTTGTATTTGCTGCAATTTCTATGCCATCACAGATTTCCTTGTTTAAAAAAAAAAACCACCCAAAGCAGTAAAATTATTCTAGATGTGGTTAATTTTAGTTTTTCAATTAATATCTGTCCAAAAGAAAACTAAAGTTTTTGTTGTGGTTTAGTCTTAATTTGATTCAGCTTCACTGAGCTCTAAAAACTCCTGCATTCCAACTTACACGTTTCCAAAGGTGAATGCCAATGTGTCAATGGAAGAAAAGATTTCACTGAAGAGTTCTCTCTTGTTTTCTTCGTTAACTTCTTTGAAGTTCACCGCTTAGGACAAAAAAAGAAAAACAAAGGGTGAGAGGTGAGGTCAATCAAGTGAGTTTACTAGGCCTAAAGGCAACTTTTATACACAGTCTCCTACAGAACATTCAACATTATAATTTTCTGAATAACAAAAAACACAGTTTTAAAGAAGATTAGTAAGAAAGTAAACACTAGAGGAAAGAAATTAACACAACCCAGATGCTTCCCACAGAGTACTTTTTCACTTCCTGTATCTTCGCACTTAAGAAGCAGCCTTGTGTGGGAACATGTTGGTAATGTGATGGGAAGAGAGAATCAGTAATTTACCAACAAGAGTCAAATCACACAGAGGCAGCACTGCCAAGCAGCAGACAAATGCAGTCAGATATCTGAAACACTGTTTCTTTTCTGAGTAGAAATTTTAGAACTCAGAACAGGAGCAGCCATTTCAGGGGGTGCCGGGTGCCCCCACAAATGTATGCAATTCAGAACATAGCTTTTCTGCTCGAGCACAAGCAAACAGAAAGGTATCTAAAGGTAGTGTCCCTTGCAAAACCCTTTAATTATTAGCTCCACAATCTACCAAAAGGCGCTCACAGTTTTTCCTGCTAAAAGTGGAAGAAGAAACTCAGCATAACAATTGGGGATCCGTAACAGGAAGAGCAGTGTTGCTGGACAAACTAGATGGTTTAAAGTGATCAAGTATTTAGCTACACTGAGCATTTAGCGTGCTTCCATGACAAACTCGAATAATTAGACAAGAAGAATGATTCATCCAGAATTTCTACTAACAACTACCAAACAAGGAGGAAGAAAGGAGAAGACAAAAAGTACAGCCAATTTTTATTGTCTTTTATTCCCTTTTTTTATTCTCTTTCCAACTTCACTCCTTAATCACTGGTGACAATGACACACATACAGATAATTCAACCCATTCATCACTTTTTGCAAAACCCATAACATGGTTAATTTCTGTATCTTCCTTACAATTTGAGTACAGATATGGAAATAATAGGCTACAATGATTTCTAGAAGAAGAGAAAAATAAAATCATGTTAAAATGTTGCTCATTCTATCCACATTTTCTTAGCAAATTAAATTAACAGGCATTAATCTTAAAAAGTATTCAAACTTCCTGCCAGGTGTCTAAACACTAATGGGTAACAAAGTACAGTAATCTGCTCCCCCATTAGACTTCCTTTGTGAAAGGAAAAGTTTTTAACCGGTAAAGTTATACATCTAAGTCCATTCCTTTCTATAGAGCATGTCAATGGGCCTGAGGAACATTTTTTTAATTATTTCTATACAAAGCTATTACAGAAAATCCATACTCTTCTCATGGGCTATTTTTACAATTACTTGCAGATATGGAATAATGTGTTGTAATAAGCCTACAGCAAAAAACAATCACCACATATTACAAAAATATTACCAGTCTCTGTTGCTACAGTTCACTGCTAAACTACAGTTTCTCCCACCTCTTCGTTCTGCTACACATTGTAATTACATAAAAAATGCCCCTGCCACCTTTGATTGGAATGAGATTTAATAAAGGTCCACAGATGAAAATTTTTAACAACTCCGTAAATAGCAGTGATTTGTTTTTTGTTTTTTTGGTTTTTAATTCAGGTTAGTTGAAAATCTCAACTTTCCAGAAATAATGCGCCTTATCCAAACTTTGCATTCCAAACCATTAAGCAACAACAGTTACTATGAGACCTATTGATTAGCAGCCACTATGACTGGAAAAATCATTTGAGTGCCGGTATGAAATACAAACTGTTACAAAATTGAAAGGAATTAATAAAAACTGTCTAGACATTCAAAGCACTTACCACTGAAACGTTTGTACATCCATTAGTCGCAGTGTCTTCAGAAAAACAGCTCTTCTTTCACTTAGTTAACAAGACATTAATATAGAGAGACTTTCTCTAAAGAAAAGCCGTCTGTTTCACTCTGCCTTCCTGTTCCAGGAAGAGTTTTGTTAAGCTTTACAGTTTATATGCCAGGCAAATCCTTTCTTTTCAGGATCCATCCCAAAAGGAATAACCAATCTCAAATTTTTCAGAATTACCTCTTATCCTAAAACACGTTAGTCCAATTTCTTAGTAATTCAGTAGAACACAAACAGCTTTCTTCTAGCTTACCACGAAAGGAATGCTGATGTACTTAACATCAACTTTAAACCACGCACTCTCTTTCCCCAGGACATCCTGACTGCACACAATAGCTCCTGACAACAATGAACTATAGTAATCTTGCCATGTCTGGAAATGACAACTATCTATCTATAGTTCTACAGATTTCAAAGCAAGTTTACAATTTGACAACCCTTATAAGTAAGATTTCAGATGACACATAATGAACTTCAGGGGGAAAAAAAAAGATACATTAAAATCCAAATCCAGTATCTGAAATGCACATCTAGCTTAAAGTGGATCTTCTTTCCAAAGATGTCTTAAAACTGAGGTGGGTTTGTCAATCTCACCAAAATGCTGCAAAGTTTAAGTTTTTCGGTCATACCATCAGAACATTACTGAATCAAGCACAGACCAGGCTGGGGAACCCAAAGCAGCCATGGAAGTTTTGGAAGTGAGAATCACAAGAGCTGAAGCATTGCCTGAGGACACTTGAGAAATGCTTCTGAAACTATGAAGAAGCTGACAACTGTCAAGATCCAAGGGCAACCAGCACCTTTTTTTCTAAAGGTGATGTTTGGGCTGTTCACAGCAACCACAGCACAGCTCCCAAGAACACAACCCCTCGGACACAACCTTCCTAGAGTCTGCAAAAGTTCACTTGCTTCCTCAACACCCTCTCCTCACAGACACGTGCAGGACTGGATGCAGCAACATCACCCTGCCAGCTGTCTGCAGTGCCTGGACAAGTCAAAACCAAGGTTGCAGAATTTGCTCTTTTCAGGCCAATATTCTCATACCTAACAGATGTAACATCACAATCTATTGTTTTAGACTGGGATACATCTTTAATCCATACTTTACTAGCTGACTTTTAAGCAGTAAGCAGCTGAATGACTTGGAATTGAATACCTTTACAACCAATTTTACCTTTAAACTCCCAAGAATGCTTTCAAGAAACTTTCAGAACTAACTCAAAAACAAAACCACCACCCAAGCAAAAAAAAAAAAAAAAGAACATCCCAGACAAAAAAAACCCACTCCCTCTCCCCCCCAAAAAAACTTGCAATGTTTCTTGTTATCATCTCTCTTCTGTAAAAATGTGCAAAATAAATGGGGGGAGGAGCCTGACTAAAGACCAGTAGTACAGAGATTGGAAAGAGGCAGAAGAGCATTCTTGGAATCTCACAGCTAGAGAGGATCAAGCAGGCTGTCCAGGCCCCACTGTTCTACTTTTAGTTCTTAGTGCCATATAATTTTACCAGCCTGTACTTACTACCAGGCTTGGCAGCCTCCTCAACTTGAGCTAGATGCCAACAAGCCAAGTTTGAAGAACTGCTTCCTTTTCCCTCCATAATAAATTTTGCTCTGAATTTACATCACAGATACACCAACAAAATTCAAATGGCTTCATCTTCCTTGAGGTATTTCATTTTGATGCAGAACTACAACAAAAAACTCCATGCCTAAATAGAAAATTTCTACAAGTGCAATTTTCAGGTTTACCAGCAATCTATATTCATTCTAATGATTCAGTTAAGTCCAGAGCTGTAATTTAGAGCAGGAGAACAGTACAAACTTGAATTCAACGTGGGATTAGGAGAACCATGTACTCTGGGGCTATTAACTATTTAAAGGCACTGAGTGAGAAAATAACTACAAGTATCATGGTGTGCCAGACTAGGAAGTGACTTCCAGAAATAGGAGTCTAAACAGGTTCCAACCAAGATCCTTCATTAAGTTTCAATCCTTCCAGGTCAAGTGAGGTGTCATTTAAAAGACACTCTTCATGAAGCACTCAAATACGTAAGTAGTAGAGTCCAAAGAGGCCCAGTGAACCGGTCATGTCAGATATAATCAGAGAAATCAAATGTGTTAGATCCCATCCTGTCCCCCACCTCACCTTTCTCCTTCAACCTCAGTCTAAAATGGTACAAGTGGGACATTATCTGTTCTGCCACGCATAATTCTCTGTAGCAAGATTCACATAACATGTTATAGCTAGTTTTTGCTTCAATCTAAAAGGAAAAGCATTAGGCATCGAGAGCAGAACCACAACATTTATTTATCACTCCCATTCTAAGGTCCTGAGAGGCTTGAAAGAGGAACATAAGCACTCTAATTTTTGTTAGCATTCAAAATACTTACACTTGCAGTAATTTTAAGGGAGTGATCTATCCGCACTGGACATTATACTTAAAGCACAGCGCAAGTTGTCAGTTATGAGAATACTTCACAAGACAGTCATCGAGGTTCCAAAGTTATTATAACTGATTTATGAAGAGCAAAAGGCATTAATTTGTTAAAACAGCAATTTGTCCCTATATGACGTTCCAAAGACAAACTACATTTGAAACCTTGACATTACACAAAGACTCAAAAGATAGGGGGTGGAACCACATATAAAGCCCAGCTTGTTTCTATTTTGTCCTCTCCTAAATAAACATCTGAAGTTTTCCATTCCAGGTCAATTTTCTTCCCGGTCATAAATCTGACTGCAAATATACAGTGCTTCCATATCTTTTTATAGTTCTGTCCTCTAATGACAAGAAACAGATGAGTCACATGAACTTCTTTCATAATGTCACATTAACACAGACGGGGAAGACAGAGGAAAAAGGATACTGGTTCTGTTCTACCAGCTCCTCACATTCTTGTAGCTTCCTGTTTATTCAAAAGCTACATTACCTCTAGTGAAATAACCACAGCTGAAAAACTGTGAATGCATGTGTTCCACATAGGCCACTGTAAGCAAATTTGAAGTTTACCATGCTTACAATTCATAACATGCTGTAATTTTATTTCCACTTCCTCAGTACTAGCTGTGAGTTTGAATACAAACGTGGAGTAGTATGATCCTCACACAAAAACCAGCTGCTGCAAAAAACCAAACAGGTGCTAAAGACAAATCATCTTTGCATATTCCACAGGTTATACTGGGGAGGAGGTGGTCTGTTTTCATACAGCCAAGGTTTTGCTGTCCTCAGAGAAACAGGCCTCAAGTACCAGTCAGAAAGAGCTGAAGTCTTGTAACTCTCCATTTTCATCTCCACAGATGTGAAGAATACAGTATGTGTCTAAGCAAAGACTGACAGGAATTACCAAAATCTTCATATCGAAGTACTTGTTTGTATCAATGGCTACAAATACTGAGGTAGGACTGAGACCATCATCTTTAGCGTGATCTAGAGTTCTGTTTTCTTGCAGTTGTGTAGCCAGGTCACACAGTCTGGATAACAGGAACAACAATTCACCACAAAGCAAGTTTGTGTTTACTTTAGCCAAAGAATCACAGAAAGGTTTGGGTTGGAAGGTACCTTAAAAATAATGTAGTTCCAACCCCCCCGCATAGGCAGGGACACCTTCCACGAGACCAGGTTGTTCAAAGCCCCATCCAACCTAGTCCTGAACACTTCCAGGAATGGGGCATGCACAGCTTCTCTGTGCTAGTGTCTCATCACTTTCATAGTGAAGAATTTCTTCCACATATCTAATGTAAACCTGCCCTCTTTCAATTGAAAGCCATTCCCCCTTGTCCTGTCACCACACGCCCTTGTCAAATATCCTTCCCCAGCTCTCTTGTAATCTCTTTAGGTACTGGAAGGGGCTGTAAGGTCTCCCCAGAGCCTTCTCTTTTTCAGGTTGAACAATCCCAACTTCAGCCTGCCTTCATAAGAGAGGTGGTTCCAGCCCTCTGATCTCCTTTGTGACCCTCCTCTGGACTCACTCCAATGGGTCCATGTCCTCAAAGTGGGGGCCTCAGAGCTCAGTGAGGGGGAACTCATGAGAGGGGAGTAAAGGGGGAGAAACTCACTACTGGCCATGCTGCTTTTGATGCAGGTCAGGATTGGCTTCCTGGGCTGTAAGTGAACATTGACAGGTCATGCTGACCTTCTTGCCAACCAACAGCCCCAGGCTCATCAGAGTTGCTCTCAATCCATTCTCTGCCCAGCCTGGTGTTAATGCCTGGGATTGCCCTGACCCAGGTGCAGGACCTTGCACTTGGCCTTGTGGCCTTGACTATGAGGTTTTCACGGGCTCACTACCTCTCAAGCCTGTTAATGTCCTTCTGGTGACATTCCTTCCTTCCAGTGTCAGCCACACCACACGGCTCAGTGTCACCATCAAACTGGCTGAGGGTACACTTGATCCCACTGTCCATGTCCCCAGCAAAGACGTTAAACAGCATCAGGACCAATACCAACCTCTGAGGTACATCACTGTACTCTGGATTCTGTAGCAAGAGTCTTACAGCTCAATTTTCAGTACTGTCAAACCACTGCCACTGAGAAAATTATTTACAGCGTTAATGTAACTAAGTGAGGGAACAAAGTCAAAACTTGAGCTTAGTTCCAGCTCGAGGACAAAGACTGTTACCATAAAAACATCAACTCCTTTCATGTCTTTTTTCTTTAAGAAGCATGTCATCATATAAGATCATATTTAAGACAGTTCAAGTGAGTTATGGATGAGCACAGACTTTTCCTTTGTACCTGAAGTATGGTCTTACAACTTGACGAACCTGAACACATTTGACAGAAAAATGGAAGCCATAACTGCACTGCCTCTGTTTCAAGTGTCCTTTTCAGAACAACAATGGTGCTGCCTTCAAAATTTTATAATTACACAATATGCACAGTGCTTTCATAGTAGTTTTTCTTTCCACGTTGAAAATAATGCAATCCCTTCCATGACTAGCTCCCTGAATTCAATACATTAACAGTGACTAAACTCTACAACACAAATGTTAGTAGTAAAGTGCAAACGTATCAATTGCATCAACTAAAATCTTTTTTTTTTGGAAAAAGCTAAAAAGGATGTGTGAATATCTGCATTGCCAAAAAAGCACTTAGTACTAAAGTTATTTCTTCTGCTCAGTATCAAGGTAAATGAACAAAAATGAAAATCTAACAAAAACAAACAAACAAAAACAAACCACAAAAAACCCCTACTCAATGAACATAAAAATCAGGTAGAAAAGAAAGCATATAAGGAATTGTGTGCAACAGCAATGCATCTGCCCAGGGTTCAGTGCTATTGAAACTATATGATGAAACACTATGCATCGAGGAAAAAAAAAAAAAAATGTATGGCATCAAGTTCAGATGGCTGCAAGTACTCTGGAGGAACGGATTATGTAATTCAACAAAGCACTTCATTCTCTGCTTCTGAAGTAAAAGGGTAGGAGAGAGAACACATAAATCTAGATCTGGAAAACTGGTTCAGTACTAGAAGTACTGAAAGTTACCTTGGACTTATCACAGACTTTTAAACTGAACATAAAAACTGACAAAAAGCCAACAAAATTATGGACTCAATCAACAGCATTACCATGCAAGACAAAGCAAAAAATTCTACTGCTTTACTCTGTAAACTTGGGACAGTATAGACAACCATCAATTTCGGGCACTGCACATCAAGAACAATCTTAATAAACTTTGTAGTCCAGCAAGGACAGATATTGTTGCAGTGGTTTTTGCAAACAGGATATAGCAAAAGTTCATGTGATATAATTTACTCGCATACCTTCAGTCACTTGTCCTCAATGTTTCTTAATGAAAGAAGAGTTGTTCACTGAAATTAGGGGAAAGTGAAAGACACAGTAACCTCACCAATGAACCTAAGCATGGAAACAGTTTGTCTAAAGTGCATGTAGAATTATATTCACTGAACATTTAAATTGCTCTCATGGGTAAATATCTGACTACCATTGTATGCGTGCATTTAACTCTCCCCAAGATCAACATGCAAACAGCTGTCTCTTAGGGATACCTTCTGCATTTCTACTGTTAGGTATAAATCTCTAAAGCAAGTTCAGAAGTTACGGAGTTATAGTCCTGAGATCATTCCAAATACAAGCTACAGATCTACAGGAAACTCTACATGTAGCAGGAAGAAAATGCAAAGTAGGCTGCTAGTACCTGCCACGATCAAACGAACTGGCAAAACTATGTATCAGCAGGAAGAATCCATAAGAAGCTCCGAAAAACGCAAGATAAAGGAATGAGGTAGCTAAACACCTTGGCATTTGTACTCATATTCTGACTTTACTGAAGCAATGTATATTCAGACATACCAGGATGATTAGGAAACAAGAGGTGAAACACCTAGAACGAGGGGTCTCTGAAGGAAGGTATTCTATATTATTTAACACAGGCAAGAGGTAGAGATTTAACCCTACATAAATCAGGTTCCATAGTAATATACCAAACTTACTCCAGAGCAGGGAGAGCTGCAGTCAAAGGTTCCAAAGCAAAGAAACAGCTATGGTTTATGGGGCTGCAACAATTGAGTGCTTAATGATTTGCTTTTGTGGAAACATAGGTCAGCAATAAAAAGTATCAACATATGTCTGCAAGGTGCTTTTTTGCTACTGTTGACACCTTTACCATGGCTATGATCCATCTGTTTAATTAGTAACTGTTAGGCCATACTGATTTGGATTGCTCATTTAGATATTTCTTCAATTGATATAAATACAACACCATCAGTTCAGATTAACAGAATTCGGCAAAGATTCTTGGCAAATCTCAAAGCAGATAAATGCCAGGTTCATTACTCTGTGATATTCTGCAATACACAGGCAAAGAAAAGCTCAAGGTCACAAAGGTTTGTGCTTTTAGAGTCGGATGTGGGTTTGCAGTTAGCTTCCTATAAACAGTATTTTATCACATCAATTTAAGAACAAGCAATATAATATTACTCTTCACTTAGATTCTGATATGTTTAAAACAAGTATTGAAGTGCTACCCTTAAAACCCCTCCAGTTTCTTCTGTGTACATAGAATTCTACCTATAACTCCAAGCTAGAGTCAATCAAATCAGTAAATACAGGAATTTCCCAAGAATATGAAAGGTAGTAATCCCTTACCTTTTACTTTTGCAATAACTGTTCCTGCAGCACTAAGAATATCAACTGAATTTAGAGTCTGATGTTTATTTATCACTGCTTTTAAAACACGCAGCAACTCCCCCAGGCGTTCGTGCACTACTTGATACAGGTCATCTTGATTCTCTGAAAAAAGTAAAGGAGAAACTACATTAAAACAGTGAATTAACATCCAATTACATTACAAACCACTTTGATGGTATTCAGCTGCATGGAAGTCTAGGTCATACTGAGATGGGCCTATTTGGAACAAAGAAATTGCTAAAAAATAGTTGCACTAGCAGGTTGCCAGCAGGTTATTCGCAATGTTGTACATCATTTATGTATAAACTCATTTCTCACAGAAAGTCAAACTTAAAAAAAAAAGTATGGAGGGGAATTCTACACCAATACCCTAAGGTTTCTGAATTAAACCATCAATTTCTCATGTCATTTCATCAATCACTACTTTCATAACTATTCATATCCAAAATAGGTATCAATAGAAACAGATTTGGATTGTTCATTAAATATGTCTTTACCTGATACAAATTCTACACCATTTCTGTATATTTTAGAATTAAACAAACATCTCTGGCAAATATTGGCTACTTTTTAACTCAAGTATCAGTGAAATCTTAAGCATCCTTAGTATATAAGCCTAGATCTACAAAGGTCTGTCTTTAAGCACGTCCGTCCTGATAGATAAGTTGAGCACTTATATTGTTTTGTGAGTTAGGCCTAATCAGAAAAATTCTCAAAACATACACTCCAAGATGGTGATGCTTTTTACAGCATATGCCTCTTGATATGTGCCTCTACATCCCACTCCTAGAGGGTTTTTTTTTTAAAATAGTTCTTGTTGCATGCATGGCAAGCTGTTCCATTCTGTTACAGAAGAGGTGCTGGTGCATGGAATTAAAAGTTTTACATGCACTAGAGTGCTGCGTTGCAAGTTGTGGTGAAAAGCTTTCAAATTCAGGAAAGTCTAGCTTATGAAAAAGAAAAAGAGGATCTAATACAAGCTGACTCACTTCCCTACTGAGCAAAAAGGAATGACAACGCTGTGTTGTCTGTGGCCACAATAACAAACAGGTCAATACAGACAATTACAGTATAGTGCAAATTGATCCAGTGCTGCTCAGAGAACAGTTTCAAACCAGAGCCATTTTGTTTTATTGCATGTATTGTACTTAGGCTAGAAGTATTTAAATATTTCTGAGTAATAAACTAAATTCAATAGGGCATATCAGTAATATATATCTCTGCCGTCAGGTGGGGGGACTACATACCAATTGCATACAATTTTGTCAGGTGCAATAACAAGTCTCCCAAGCACTGCTGTGCTTCAAGCTTTACCTCCCTAGATGTCAAATATTGGATCTTTTTTCCCCTAACTCAGCCTGGTTTACACATGGTCAAAGGAAAAACTTTGACTCAGGAAGTGGACAAAGACAAAAACTTTATCTACCATTCACTGGCACTTTGCATGTTTTTTCCTGCTGGAAGGCAGTAGGAAGCTCTATCCGTAACAGGACACACAAAAGTCTAGGAAAACCCATCTTACACAGCAGTAAATTAAGAAAATTCTATGCAATTTGTTAAAGAAACTGTGGCTTTATCTTCATTCAATTTACACAATGATTTTTAACAGAGGACTCAAACACAGCAAAGGAGAAAAAATGTCAAAAGCCTGCTACTAAACAGAGCCATGATTCAGTGCGTCCATATTAGCAGATGGGGTTGTTTATGACAAAGACACATCGATCTAAAGGCATACTATAGCTCAGAGTTTGTATCCTATTGGGGAAAGCAATCCAGGCTTGAAACTGTTTCCATGTAAGCAACAAAAGCAGAACCTAATGAAATATTATAACCCCATGACAATAGTGAGTAGAATCAATTGCTTATCCATGTCTTTCAGTTATATGTAAACACACCAGACCATTAAACTGAGCAAGCAGGAACCAGATTCAAAGCAGAAAAGGACAATTCTTCACGTAAGAGACCTGTGGAGTTTCTTGCCAAAACACAGCATTGGCACAAGAAGTTTACATGGAAACAAGGAGAGACTAGACAAGTTCTTTTAAATTTCCCTGTGCATTACTGAGTCAATAAATGCCTCAGTGGGTCTGGCCATGGGTTCTGCTAGCCTGTGCCTTTCAAGCAGAAGGTGATGCTGCTTAGGGGACTACACTAGACTGGCTGCTTTCAGCAGTCTGGCCACCCAGCATCGACAACTGCTGCACCACAGCTGTTGCTATGCACTTCAGTAACTACTTAGAGCCTTGATATCTTTGAATTAATTCCTTTTGAACCTGCCTCCACAACTTCTTTTCACTCAACTACTCCACTCTTTATGGAACGGCTAAGTGTTGTACTAAAACAAGCAATGTAACTTGTAACAGCTCAAGAATTCTCCTAAACAAAAACAGTTCAGAGTATGTCAAACTTGTCATGTTTATTTTTCTCTAGCTATTCACTTTTGGCAATCATTGGAGCTCAGACACTGAGTTAGACACAGCTTTAGCCTAAGCCAGTATGCCCATTCCCAGCTTCTAACACTCAGAGAAATTTATAGTTGCCAAAACAAAACCAAATAAATTTAATGGTACCTTCCGGCTTTAATCCATCAAAGCCTCGATTGTACTCCATCAGTGCAGGAATAAATTGCTGTTGGGAGTACCAGGGAGCTCCAGGCAAAGGCAATGAGGAAAAATAAAAAGAGCAGAGCTGTGCTGATTCCTACAAACCCAAAGTGGCTCAGTCAGCATAGAAAATGTACCTTAAAATTATAGTAACATGTTATCTTCGGGGATTAGGATATTTAACAATAATTCAAATTGGTTCACTAAGCAATACCTAGTGTGTAGACTTAAGTTTTGAACTACTTAAAAAGGAGATAGTCTGATAGACTATCTGTTAGTCTAAGGAATTCATCCCTCATCTCTTCTTACAGATCTTGAGAAGTAGACAAATATTCCACAATCTTTCATTTGAACTAATGAATTATTTTGGCAGGACCAGGACTGGCTTTTATGAAGGTATTTGAAAGCTATATGCCACAAACCTTCCCCATCAGCTGCCTCTATCTAACCAGAATATGTGCAGTCCTCACACGAAGGGCAGGAATATTGTGGTCAACAGACTAGAGATGGTCTGCATAGGTGCACCATTTGACTAGAACTGCATCTCTTGCCTAGTCAAGGCAAAGGTATCCCTGTCTCCTGATGCACAGATGCTCACTTGTGTCTGGAGAGAAGAGTTCCTAATCATATTATCAGGAATATCCATACCCCATAGCCAGATGCTTCTGGCAACGTGGTGGGTAGACTTTTGGGCCCCTAACAAATAGGGGAGGGGAAACAAGGCCATAAAACAGCCAGTAATCTAGGGATTACTCTGTTTGGGAGTGCTCAGGAAGGAATGCATTACAGACACACATCAAACTGCATGAATTCCAATTTGGTGTTCGCTGTGACCCACAACTACAGACTTGTCATTGTGTGATAAAAAAGTCCCTTAAGGTTCCTTACAGGTTAGGTGAAGGTACAAAAAAAAAAAAAAAANAAGACAAAAAAAGAAAGAAAAAAAAAAGACAAAAAAAGACTTATTAATGTGTACCTGATCCCAAAATGCAGTTTCTTAGTATTAAAATTTGATAGTATCTTACTAGAACAACAGAGTTGGGGAAAAAAATCAAAATAAGTGGGAGGGGAAGAAATAAAGGAGAAAAAAAATCCCAAAACAAACAAAAAGCAAACAAACAAAAAAAACCCAAACAACCAACTTCAAGAAGACACACGCCTCTTCAAGTCAGGAACAGAAGCAGCACGCTTCAAAGGGAAATGCAAGTTGAAAACATCTGCTTAGTTGAATAAGATGTTTATCATAACATCCAGGAGAACACTATCACTAAAATAATGCACTCAGGCTCGAGATTAGTTATTTGTACTCAAAAAGAACGGACTGACTACACCCAACTGAGATTTCTTTGTATTCCATCACGGTATCATTTGTTTACAAAATATCTGAAACATTGTTCCTCTGCCTCCAGAAGACAAAAGGTCTGTAACACAAATGGTGCTTGGGGAGAGGTGGGGGCAGAAATCATCAGGAACCACAACTACACTGTATTCAGTGACTGGTACCAAACAGACACTAAACCAGAGATTTCCTGTTCAGGACAGATTTAGAAACTTAGGTAGTAAAACAGTCTAAATATGCCCAGGTCAACAGAAACACAAATTAAGGCTAAGAAATCAAAAAATGGCTGAGATCAAAGCAAAAATAGAGCAAATACTGCTTACAGTGAAAGGAATGCAGGAGGAAGTGTGTCTCCAACAAGTTCCCACAGCAACTCAAACTGATATAAGTAGTCACAAAAAGTACTTACTTTCAGGTGTTTTTCTGCCCCTTGCATCATTGTACACATTTATCTACATGAAGTCAAGCACGAAATTCACCACCAATGGATGCGATATTGTTTTAAAATCTCTCTCAAGCTTAGTAACACAAATTGCAATACCATAACTAAAGATTGTGACTGCCAGTGCTCCTGCAACAGATGACCTCTCTGGGCACTTGAGTTCAGCTGTTCACTCAAGTGACCACAATTTCCTGGAATCTCCTGGAGGAATGCATCAGCCCTTTACCTCTCAAAAGGCAAAAAGCGGTTCTTAAAACTGAAGGGAGGATAAAAAGGGGCTTGGAGGGAGCTCAGTAGCCTATCTGCAAATCTTTCATGAGGGTTTGAACTGTCACTTACAATAGCTGAAAACAAGCTCTTCCAAAGTGAAAGCATGCTCTGTAGGAGAAGTGGAGAGATAATAGGGTAAAAAAAGCATGTATTCAAAGTTGACAAACCTAATGCACAAGAATGACCATACAAAGCAGCTGGGAAGTCTGTCAGTGTTTGCCAAGCCATCTCAGTAGCACGCTGTTGTCATTAGCTTCCCATTCCTCAATGGTTTTGGTCACCACATTTTATAACCATTCATCCATCTTTAATGTAAAAACACCAAAATCTATATATTTTCTAATTTTAGATATTTCTCAAAGGGAAGCCTTTGTTTAGTAAGTTACTAAGCAATAATGGCTTTATAGCTATGAATTCTATTCATGCAAAACAAAATCAAATTTGCTCATCAAGCTTGTCAGCGCCAGTCACCGTCCCTGCCAAGTCAGGGCTGGTCACAATACACACAGTCAGGAAAGGCACTGCTGTGTCAGTTGGCTGGCATTCTTTTGTCTGACCTGATTTATTGTTGGCCCAAACGTTTCTGAAGCTGTTTATGTCAACAAATGTTTGCCAGGGCAAGTTTAAATACAGACTCAGTTTTCCCCTCCATGGCCACTGCATATCCTACATTGCTGTTCAGAGCCACACAGAAGAGCTCTCCACATAGAACATTAGTGCCTTTTAACAGTAGCAGCCCCTCTCTCTACTACCGAATTTCCACCAGTCACAAGAGAAAGGAAACTGCTAATACAACTATTGGTAGACTGTGGTTAAAAGTTTGTTTAGAACAGACTGATGAAAGACACAGTAACGATCTAGATAAAACAACTGAAAAGTAACACATCTGTGAAAACTTCTTGAAGTCAGAATACAAATGAGACTTTCAAAGCAGATATTCTAGTTCATACCACCTAATAAGGTCGTACTTTCCATAACAAGCTTTTTACAAGTAGAAAGGTATAATTAGTTATGTCATCCATTCGATGTCTTTCAAGAATGTTAGTGTGGAAAAACCTGCCATGCATCCTCTCTACAGCCAAAAGTTTACTCTTTTGCTGGGGGTGGGAGTGTGAAATACACATGAACTCATGTCACTTGTTGTGAAAATCTTACTATAAACACGGTAACATGCATTTTTACACAAATATTTTCTCCATCTCCGTTCATGAACACGATAAAATGCCTTGACTATGGTAAGTGTCTACCGTGAACTCACTCACTGTATAGATGTTACCACTGGAATAAATGCAACTGCATGAGAACACTTAAATGCTGGTTATAACCACCACCCTCACTAGGTCTAGTCCTCATTTTGTAAACCTGTTATCCTTGGATCAGCTGAAGAGTGTGTGCATCAGCTCCCTTTTAATTTCCACTGAAATACAGGAGTCTCAAGTCTGGCTTTAAGTACCACTTCACATCTTCTGCATAAATCCCAATCTCTTGCAGGACAAAGGGAGTAGCTGGATGGTGGTGAGAACAAGCATACAAACTGTGAAAAAAATTTCCTAATATCTAAATATTTGGATCCAGAATTTTTTATTAAAAGTTTCAACCTATGGAATGCAAACAGTGAGCTCCTCATCACTTCCAGTATTGGAAGGATTCAGAAGAAATGTTTGAGTAACCAACATTTCAATCTGCAAGACCAACATCTTGGCTAAAAGACTGTCCACTCTTCTTTACTAAAAAACTAATTTTTGACTTAAGGTAAATTACATCCTGTTTCTATTATGTTATATAGAAGGATTACATGGTATCACTAGTTATACCACTTAGAGCATGGGGGAAAATCAGAACCGGAATGCAGCTGATCCAAAGTAAAACAGATTTAAACTAAAATCACATTACTATCCTCTTCATCAATGTCCATATTGCATACTAGGAAGACACTCAGGTCTGAATCTGATCCAGACTATGAGACTTTCCCATGAGCATCACAGCAAAAGAATAATACAACAATGAACTGTGTGGAAATCACCTCATTCCCCTATCTGCAATTTGGGAAACAGTCCCAGATTAAACCACCATTTTATTTTTGCCCTTCTCTCCCTGTCAGCCCCGTTCTAACATAATTCACAGCCTGGCACATTTGTCTGATTTAACAGAGCTCATTACCAGACTCAAAAGACCACAAGAATTAATAAAAACACAATGAAAACACATTTTACGTTGAGGTTTGACCATGGCAAAGTTATCTACATCACAGCTGCCTAGTGTCAAGGAAGCTTTTTTTTAGGCAATAAATATATGAGCTAAACGTGATTTTCATTGATGTATGGATATAAAATGAACAAAACTTTTTCCTTTAATGGTGGTGTAGGTATTTTGTTTGTTGATGGCCATAGTTCAGGAGGGATGACAAAATAGCAGTCTTAGTTATCACATTTCTTCCTTTTTTTGGCTAAATGCTGCAGATAGAAGTAATGAAACATTTTAATTCACTGAGAACTAAGAACTCAGAATTTCTGCAAGAATTGATCCTTGTAAACTCTCTAGCAAGGCTGGAAGCTGCCAAAGGCACAAGTAAAGTCATCACCTCTCAACTCTGTGTTATGATGAAGAATGAGAAGCTACCTACCCATCCCTCTGTCAAGAAACATTGTACTTGACGTGTCCGAGCTTTTTTGTTAATCAGTACCATGGCAACCCCTGTTGTCATGGCATCATTAGAAGACACTACACCCAATTAATGCAGTCTTTGGCAATACGTGCTCCAAAATTCACTGCAATCAATATTTTAATCACATTATATTACAGCAAAAATGACAATTTATGGAAAAGAATCAGTTAAGCAATTATTTCAATGAAGAAAATCTAAGGACGTGTGAAATATGGTTAGGAATGAGGAAAAGAAAGTATTAAAAATAGTAACCCCAAACCCTCTTACATTTGATATGAAAGCATTAAAGTTTGTTTGGTGGGAGATTTTTTTGAGAAGAGCAATCTACTGACCCAATTCAGAAGAATGCATTGACATTTCCTGCAAACAGCTCATTGAATACAGTACACTGAAAGTAGCAATGTTTGATTTCAGTTTTTACAACAGAAGAAAGCATTTAACATTTGGCAAGTCAGTTGCCTATTTATATTAAGCTACTAAGTTTTATTTTAAAATTAGGATGTACAAGTTTAGGTTAAGATGAAAATCACCTGGTACTTTGTTTTTTGGGTGTAGAAAGTCTCTCTTCACATTTTGAAATAAACAAGGTGACTGCTCAGGCTTGTAATTTTTGCAGAAAAATTGTTCAAGAATCGAACAAAACTATGCCCTCATTAGTTCAACCTTCCAGGTTAAGGTTTCAAGCATGATGGTCTTTTGTTGTGCACCACAAATACCCAAATAGATTTGTCATTTGCTATCAGGACTTGGTCAAAATGTATCAATCTAACCATGTAGATTTGACCATTAATCATGCTGATTAGCCTCTGATGTGACTTGAGTTTGGTAGGTTTTGTTTTTTATTAAACTGGGCTAACATTCGTACACCATTTTAGTTACAGACCAATTCTGTATTTGTGAAGTCAAAACTTACGTAATAAGTCCTTCTCAACTGTAGATAGAGAGCAAATCAAGACTAAATTCATTTTCAGAAATTAAAATTACAAAAATTAAGATGTCTTAATCTCAAAAAGTCAATAAAATAGGTATACATGCAAAATACATCCGAGTAATTAAAATCTTGTAATTCTACCTACACTGAAAGCAGTTACATATTTTCCTTTTTTTGGTTTGCCAACTGACATCAGCAGAACAGTTGTTACTTCACATTCCTTTTGCATTTAAATTCATAGATGAACTCCCCATTTGTGTATGTGGGGAAGCCTTCCAGAAAAAAAAAAAACCTACCACAATGCACCTTTTCATTAATCTATTTAAATATGCTGTGCACTACACTCCTTCAACTTTTTTATTCTACTAGCCCCGAGATTCCAGTCAACTAACCTAGATGTGTTCAGCCATGCAGTTTAATCCTTAGAATACATTAAGCTTTTATTAACCCAAAATTTTTAAAGATGAGGAGTCAGTAATAAAAATTGATAGCGTTTCCTTATTCACCTGTTTATGACAATCAGAGTAAAAACACTACATGGCCATTTTAGCCACCATTCATATCATTTTCCTGAATCTTCCAGGAGATGACGAACAAAGCTAGGTGAGGATAATGTTTCAGAAGTTTCAGAACACATTTTACGTTAGAATTGCAAATTGTCAAGTGGATGTAAGATTACATCCTTTATGATGAATACATTTCCAATAAGTCTGATCAGTCACAGTTCACCAGAAAGTGATACCCATCAGGACAGGTGACTATACCTCTAGTAGTGACTTGCAACTTATTTCTTATTCAAAGACATTTCACTAAAAATTTGTCAGTCACTGGACTGAACAACTGCCAATGTAAGACACTTTATTTAAAGTACCTTATGCTTTAAGCAACTATGTTCCTTGCATGTTGGCTCAAGTTCTGAAAGCATATGAAGTAATATTCACTTAACAATCATAGCACAAATTTCTGAAAAAAAGAGCAAGTCAGAAAATGAAAGACAATCCCCAGCACTCTGAGCAGTCCATATTAAACTGGCACACAGAAAGGGTAGTATGAAAGTTACGGATTGTTCATTCTAAATAAAATAAAATTAACCTTTGCTAACCAACATCAAGACATTATCAAACAATACTTAACCTCTAGCTCATTTTAAATTTAGTCTAAAATACTGTTTGATCTACATGGCTGCTCCTTCCACTTTTAGCCTCAGTCACTGATTGAACGAAGAAGCTATTTTACTGCTGCCTGCCCACCGAGTTTTCAAAAGACCACACAAAGCCAGGATTATGAGATTATATCTTGTTAAACAAGAGGTGCATTACTTTATTTTAATGGATCTTTTAAATACAATTATGGACTACGATAGGATGTGATAGTAGTTCATTTCTGTTTTGTTGATTAAAAGGGAAAAGTGACAAAATCAACTTACATATTAAGTGGTATTCAAATCACTAAAGCAACAGTCAGTAACATTGTCAAGAAAACTGGTGAACATAAAGGATTGAGGATTATTTGAAGTTGCTGCATTGAAGTCCTGCTGAAACAACCACCCAAGAGAGTAAAGCCTGACTGCATAACTCACACAGGTGACACAGAGCCATTTGAATGCTCCAAAGGAAAAACTTTAAAAATCTTCCCGTTTGCTAGACTCAGAAACAGTCAATCCCCACTGCAATATAATGTTTTGGTATCAGTTATTTCACACCAAAACAAACACCTTTGATTTTTGCATTAAATGAAAACACAACAATGTTGTCATTATCACAGCAACTGATGTCACACTGTTATTTGCACACTCTAAAAGACAACAGTAACCCACTGCATATCTCATTAATAATTTGTAATTGAGTAGTATGTCTTCATACCTTGCAATAGAAAGGTAAAAAAGACAAACCACAGAATTTCCTTGTTTTGTGGTTCTGAATTTACACAGCTATTTCTCCCTAGTACCACTGGCCTTGCCATTCAAACCAGTCAACACTACACCAAAATAAACACACAAACAAGAAGCCAAACCAACAAAAAAACCCAAAGGACGTGCAGTCCAATAAAAGGGACAGAATGTGAGAACTATAATAGAAACAGAAAGAACTTATTTGAATAGTAGTCCCATACATTTAATTCTTCATCCAATGGCATGCAGCATTTGATGTTGTAGAACAAGCTTCTCCCATTACTAAGAATCCAATTTATTTATATGCTCCAGACCTATTGCTGTCTTTCCAAATTAAGTTCTCAGCCACCTTCCCTAAAACCTCACGTCTAGTCATTATCGAAGACAACTACAGTTAGAAAGAATTCTCCATTCCTTGATGAATTTGTTTGCTTGCCTTTAACAGAAGCTTACACATAATACCAGAAAGCATTTCATCTGACCACTCTGCAGTCTTAATCCTACTTCTTCACCACTGGCATAAGCTATTTATCATGGTCACTTTCTCAGGGCCCTTTACCAACTGTCTTCACTCAACTATCACAACTCATATATGCCACTAAGCTTTCAGATAAACAACTTGCATCTTCCCCAAGAAGCACAAAGCATATATGACTATCCCTCCAAAAAGCTCACTCCTTCAACTGCTCTTCTGTTGGAGTCATTAATCTACTTGTGAGCTGAGACCACAGACCATTTTCCTGACCAGTTGTTTTCAGTTTCTCTGCACCTCTACTTTAGATTCCAGTAAATGTTTGGTATCCCCCCCCAACTTGTCAGCATTTGACAACTTCTGGACAGACCTCTTAGTTTCACAGCTGTGGTAGCACAAAGTACTTTATACACCCTCTATACCATCAATGAATGAAAGAAAAAGTACACACAAGACACAAAATTAAAAAAAAATCAGACAAAAAAACCCACAAAAAACTTGAGTATTCTAGCAAAGAATCCATTCATACCACTATCAAGACAAACATCAATATGAATTTTTGAACATTGAGCAGTCTTTAAGCTAATACTTCAGGAATACCTTGTCCATAGCTATTTCAGCAACATCTGATCTTACAAACAGAGCT
>VXAU01003094.1:149384-160977 GCA_013399695.1 Formicarius rufipectus
CGAAAAGTAGAATATTAACTGAGATGTCTTCATAAGAGAGAGCCCTAGAACAACCACTCCTGCATAATCTGGAAAAATATTAATGCAATATTCTGAGAAGAGCACCCTTCTGAAATGCTGGGTTACAAAATTGAAATTTAGCCTCAGGTCCTAAAGATGGCAAAGCCTCTTGTTGAAAAGACATGACGTGAGAAAGAGGACACACTGGTGCTTTAACTCCACTGTACAAATACACTTCCTGCAAACTTATTCATCTATGATCCTGCCATTCATTTTTTCAGTTGTTTTTAATGCATCTTTGCTGCAACTTTCTCACTTCTTGCAGATTTCTAAAACTAGAAAAGAATTGAGACAATACAAGAGTTAGAAAAAAACATTTGACTCTTTCCAAAATAAGATCCTCCCTTTCCCTTTTGTGTGCATATGTAGCAATATACATAATCCCATGGTCATTATGTCTCAGATAAGCAGTACTAACAGAACTTTCCGAAATGCAATGAACTGCTGCAACACCCTCCTGTTGGCCCTGAACCCAAATTATAAACTTCACAGAGAATCAACACATTTGAAAGAGGGAATGTTACAATACTAAAATAGCTTAACTATCTGACGGAGTCCAGTCATGACAAATAACACAACAGTGAAGAGGTAAGTTTTGTCAATTTAAGATTAAAATTGGTTTATCAACTGAAGATAACCAGACTTGGCAAATAAAAATTCCAGCACACTTTTAAAAATCAATCCAAGAATGTATGCAAGTAGTAAAGAAGGAAAAAATGGTAAAAAGGAAAAACTTTGTTCAGCTACATCACAGCCTCTACAAAAAGTTCCTCAAATCCTAGTTTTTGCAATTACATTGTTCTGTAATAAATGTCATTAAGATGGAAGGTTAACTCAAACACAACTATTTTCTACAGCCTTATATGAGTCACTTCAATCTTCTACAAAAAGGGACACTTCAGGCAGATGAAGAAATGAGTCCTCATAAAACCCCTATTTTCCTTAAGAAAGGGAAACAGCTACCTATGAAGATCAAGTCCAGGTTCTGAGGCACATCTCTATCCTGCCGTGCAGTTCTAACACAAATCCATTACCAGGACATTAGATCTAACAATCAAATCACTGCAACTGCCATATTGCTCAGAATTAAGAAACAAGTCAGCTTCAGTTCTGTGACCAAGCTACATAAACAGGAAGAACAAACACATCCAATGGAACTGGTGGAAAAGGAATGCTTTAGTCTATGAAATCTTCATGAAGCCAAGATCATTAAGATGACAATCACAACTCTCAACTCCAGGCTGTTAGGCATATAAAAATTATTTGCATTTATGTTTTAAGTTGCAACTTTGATAAATTGATGCATCAGAGAAACGAGAATATTGAATATTTTAGTGCATACACTATAATATATTTTGCCAGGAGCAAGAAACTAATTTAGGACAAGGGTTTTTTTGTTTTGTTTTTAAACACATGAGCTCCTACATGTACATGGGAATTGCTGTTTAGAACACAAGACTTCACACTGGATATGGATCAAATCTTATCTTTCAGGTGTTAAGGCAGAGTTCTTTGGGAGATACAGTTAATTTTTTGTTCCCATTTCTTAAACTTCAAACTATATTAGAAGAATGTTTGTTCTTGAAAGGCCTAGTTTTACATTTACTTTCAAAACAGAAAATCTGACCATTAATCCTCTTCCTCATTAGTCACCTTGCATCTTGCTAATCTTGTAATTTCAGTTTCATTACTCTAGTTGCTGTGATGGAAAGAGAAGGCAATTCTAATTAACAAACCAGCTAAGGCTCCAAGTGTTTTGAGGTCCTTCTGTACATCAAAAATGCAACTAGGAGAATGGAGTTTTTCCTTGTATCATCTTTTTGCACTTCAAAAACAACATTAAAATGGCAAATGCCTATGCTTTCTTATAAATAAATAGCTGAGAGTTTTCCTAAAGAGGGCTATGCTAATTATTTAAGTCAACAAAAATATCCGGACTGCACATAAGGGTTGATTTTACATTTTAACCACACACAGGCCTTCAAGACACACACACCTCCCCCCCCCCCACTTCATGACTGCTGCTCTTAGACACTATAGCAACAAGTGAACATTTGTTCTGAAGGAATGTGGAGTATGCAACTGGGGGAGGGGTAGTACTATCAGCCACAAACTTATCTCCTGGTCCACTAAGTTATTATTTAACTTCAGTCTTCCCTGAAACTGAAGAAACAGCATTTACTATGGAACATTAGCAACCTGCATTTAACAGGCAGCTTACACTTTGACTATGAACAACACAGATTTGCTTGAACTCGACTTCAAGAGGAAGCTGCTTTTTTCCCCTCTTGTTCAGAGTAGTGGAAACTGCAGAAGTGTTCCATGCCTGCAGATGAATTAAGCAGTGCTCTACCACTGCAAACATGCAAAGCAAAACAAAATGCCCAGCTCCTCTGGCTCTGATCACAGCATCTGAAAGTCTAAGACTCCCTAACAAAAGCCTGCAAGACAGACTCCTAGAAAATATGAGGCTTGAGCAAAACAGATTGTGGAATGATCTGGAGTGAAATGGAAAGAAAGGTGAAAAGTGCTCTCTCCCAGCTTATGTGCAACATTCCTAGGAAAAGCACGTTTGCAGCTATACAGTCAAACTTTATGGGAGACAAACAAACTACTTTTTGTTGGATTGTTATGGGTTTGTCTTCATTCACACTGGACATTCTGCTTTCTTTGCAGAACTTCTTAAATTTGAGGAATCTGTCACTGGACAGGAACAGATTCACAGCCAGGGATCTCAGTGCTTTCTGTTCATGAGAGGGACCAGAAGAGGACAGTGTGAAAGTAAGGGAAGCATGGGAAAATGACCAGGAGGTCTGTGGTTTGCTGTGGTCCTAGAGCTCCACTGCAAGAACCAGCTCATATGCCTAACTTTTTCCTTTGAGTTTTACCATTAAAAAAAACACTAGAAGCTGTAAAAAAAAAAAAAAAAAACCACCACAAAAACAAACCCAACCAAACAAAAAAAAGAAAACCAACAAAACCCCCCAAAACACTACTATTAGCTTTAGGTTCTTAATTTAACTTGTTTTAAAAATTTAAGGAATTATTTACTTTCCTTTTATCTTTGATTACATCCTCTACATCTTTTAGCTTGAAAGACTATTTTAGATTTGTGAAATATCAATTTCAAATTGATAGAACTAGTATTTAGCTGTGACTACTGCTTGAAGATATGTAAAAAGGTGTACTAACAAATTTCCAGGTCAGAAAGACTGGAAGCACATATTACTTTTCATAAAAGAAGCAGTTTTTTAGGAGGGTAAGTTTAAAAGAGACTGTCAAATTCAAATATGCCAAAAGCTCAGAGCCAAAGTGCTTGATTCATTTGCCATCTACAAAGGGCATTTTCTGCTTGCTGTTCTGCCCACGACCATTCCACCTTTCATATACTCCTGTCAATCTTATCATTCAGTAAAGGAGTCAAAAGAATTGGCACAGGGTATAGCAGTGTATGCTGTGATGCCAGGGTGGAATGCCACACCAACTGCCCAGAGCCTCACAGTCTTGTTCCATTTTAACCTTTGGCCTCTTGTACCTTTGCCAGCCACCTTCTCCCTCTTGGCTGGTACCCGGGACAACCCTTACAGTCAGCTGACGAAACTGATCTGACTAAAAATTAGTTCTTTTCTTCCTAAGTCTAGTTTTTTAGGCAGATCTGCCCTCAAAACTGCCTTGCTATGCAGTCACCAGAGAACCAGTGCCAGGAAGAAGCAGTGAGATCACAGCAGCTCACAGTTCAGTTTCTTCAATAATTTGCTGTGGTGGAAAAAGACTATTAGCGTGTTTAAAACAGAGTCCTAAAACATCACAAACTTTATAATAACAAAACAGCAGTTTCAGATGCATCTTGTAGATTTTTAAGTTACAGAACCATATCAACAATTCAGCTGTAGGTGGGTAGGAAAAAAAAGGAATTTTGGCAGGAGCACCTTCAGAAGTTACCCCTTCCAGCTCCCTTACACCAGTCCCAGCCTAGTTTAGTCCTGGCCTCCCTGGTACTGTAGTTCACAAGGACACTTCTGTTAACTCTACCACGGGAACAAAAACATCCAAAGTAGCGAATATAAATTGTCAGAACTCATATTTTAACACCTAATTTGGTTCAGCAAGAAGAAGAGCAATCTTATTACAGGCAGATACATTTAAAACATGCAGTTACGTCCTTGTGGACCCTTGTTTTTTGCGCTACGTGGAATAAGAGAAACAATGTGCTACACTTTATGTAGATTCCTCTGCCTTTTTATAACAATCCTCAAAGGTCATTTAATAATTCACAAGCAGATTGTTTACACATTTGATAATCACTATGTTCTCAGAGTCCCCAAAAGTTAGCTGCCCTGGCAGCATTTCACTTTCCGTTCTCTCAGAGAAGTTTTTTTATCAATCACACAAAACACTATCAAGCAGAAAACTATCACTGTCTTCCACAAGAAGTTCAAAGAAATCAGTCCAACTTCCCTCAAAACAAAACAAACACTCCCCCCGCCAAACATTCCTTTCAGAAACTACTGCAAAGAAAGGTAAACTTTATCAGATCCTTGTTTAGAGCAGTTTGCCCACCTACCAAGCATTCATAGTACAAGAATCATTAGACAGGTAAATATGTCTACTTTAAGGTGTGTCAAAGACAGCACCTTTCACTGAGAAACATCAAAATTGGTATAAAGAACAAACAGCAAAATTACACTTGGTATTATGAATTATCATAAATTCAATCTGTAATCTTCATTGCAATAGTTAATGAACTTCAGATTTCCCTAGCAAAACAGGGCAAATTGACTTGCAAAAACACCGCCTCAGAAAAGGACATTCATATTTGAGCCTATATGAAAAAAAAGAAAGAAAACTCAAATGCTAAGAATACTACAGGTGCCTTAATTATACTAAAAGTACATTATCAAGGCATGAAGGGCTGAAATCATTCATCTTTGAACCTCAGGCACTATATTCAGTAAATGGCTCCTGGCTTTTAGTGTATTATTGTAGGATGAGATAGGTATTAACCTCCATGGTGTTAAAAGAAGGTTTTGAAGTGACTAGACATTACAAGTTCCTTATTTTGAGGAAACTATTTAACTTGGCACACCTGTAAAATTGTCCCACTGGGCTGAATATCTTATGCTTCAAAAATAAAGAACTGATAGGTTTCAAGTTAGGCAGCATTCCTAATCCTTTTGAAAGTATTGGTGCTACTATACAGAGGATGCAGACATTCCTGACCAGACCATCCAGCTTCACCAGTATTTTTACTCTGCTTCAATTATAAAAATAAAACCCAATCCCTATCAAACTAAGAAATCAGACAAAATCTGATCCTCATAGAGAAATCTGTGAGGAGAGGTAAGAGCTTTATCTTGCTACTCTGGTTTCTAAGATACTTGGAAAAACAGTAAACTAACATTTTAGAAAGAACTACAATTTATATTAGTTAAAGATGGCATGAACTTGAGGAAAAAAGTCACTGCTCATGAAAAGGATGTGTAATTACCCACATGAAGCACACAATATCACACTTTGAAGATTACTTCAAAGTTTCTGATAAAATAAGCAGTAATTCCAAGAGTACAGTCAAGAAGACTATATATTAAAAGTAATTACTCCTGCACTTTTAAACCACATGTAAATTTTAGCCTTAGAGCTATTCACAATGAAACAGTATTTCCCACAGTCCCAAGGGCAAACCTTACAGTATACATTTTATTCCTTTTAAAAAAAAAAAAAGAAACAAAAGAAAAAGCTGATGTCAGAAAAGTAGTAGCTAACCACCTTCAGAGCAGGCAAACAAATGCAATACAAGTACAAGCTACTATGTACTGTTTAAAGGTGAAATACTTAGTCTGAGTTCCTAATTAGAAGATATTTTACTGTCCTAAATATTCTTTCGTGTGATCCTTTTAAACCTGAGTAAATTAATTCCATTTGAGCAAAGGCCACACAGTGGCATCATTTGCCAATCGCAAAATTTACTATATACAGTAAAAGCACAGACTGGAGTCACCAATCCCATAAATAAATACCTATTAAATGGATTCTCAACTTTGCACATCAATGCAATAAGCAATACTATTTTTGCACCAAGAGATTCTCCAGTGCAAGCTGACAAGTTTGTAAGAGGTAGCTCCTGCATATTTAGCCCCAAAAAGTGGCTTTCATGCTTTCTATACAACTCGCTTCAGCAGGAACTGAAGTGTATGAACACATGGTATTTCACTCAACAGAAGCGGCAACTACAGTTCCCTCATATCCAAACAGATGACAAACTTTTAAACTCTACAGTTACATTCAGAGGGTGTTTTTTGTGTGTGTTTGGGGTGTTTTGTTTGGTTGATTGCTGATTTGAGCTTTTTTGAGGTGGAAGGTGGCGTTTACGTGAAGTACCATTAAGGAAAACATTTCCTAATTGGTACCAGCAAGGAGATTCCGAGTTTTTTAGATTTCAGTATATATAGAAAACTTTGTTGGGCAAGAGTCTGAAAACAATCAAAGTATGTTACAATGCTGGCTTTATCTTTGCTAAGAGTTATCCAAAATGTATTCAGTATTATGACAACTAGACTACCGTGAGACATTAAATTATATTAGCATGCAAAAAATAAAAAGCCTTAGGACCTACGGAACATTTAATTTATGTAACACTCCCCTTAAAAGAGATCTCAACTTAGTTTTCCTGTTACATATCAGCTTGCATTAATACTGTGACAAAAAACAGTTCATGTCTGTAATCCCAAGGCACTTATCTAGTTTAGACATAAATACACATCATCCAAAATCTCTTCGATTTTTCATACAAGATTGTATCACTACATCAGATGAATATTAAGTGAACCATGGGTGAGTAACTGCTAGGCTCTTGCACAGCAGCTCAAGTAACACAAGCAGGGAATACAGGCATCAGTGGATATGAAATCCAAGGCACAGGCCCATGTCCCCCAGCCCCCCTGCCCACACAGACCCAGCAGCAGAATGGTCAGCCCTGGCCAACAGGGAGACACGTGGTCAGGGGTGAAGATACTCTGCATCACAAGCAGTTTAGACAAATCTGTGATTAATAGTTGATGAGGGAACAGTGGTTAGAGGCTGAATGACCCACAGCAGGCTCTAGGAACGCTTACAAGGCAAATACAAACGCTCTGTGATGCAACCCTGTTGCACCACTTATATTTGCCACTTCCAAAGTGCCTGAAGATGCAGGCAGCATATGCACACAAAGTACACTTCGTTTCCCCATAACTAGTAGCAAAATTTAATTTTGGTTCTTATTTCATGAACTTTGTGTTAAGGTTTTATTATCCAATAAAGCCTATATCCAGTCCATAGACTAACATCACCGAAAGAGGAAGAAATTAATTTCTTATCCCTGCAAATGATTCCACCTTCAAAGAATTAATGTTACTAATTTCACATGGTGGTAAACCGCAAGCATTACAAACCAGAAATTTATGTGTTAGAACCACCTTAGTTAGTTTTTGTTAATTTTTGGACAATTGTAAACATATCCAAAGACAGATTAATAAAACAGAGAAACAGAAACCAAACTATGCAGTTTCCAGGATGGTGTCTCCAGTCAGCAGTAAGCAAGCCCAATACTACAGAACTCACTATATTATGGGGCCAGAGGTCAAAAGAACACTCCCAACTGTGGAAAAGAAACATCTCTCCTTTATAAATTAACCCTCCCTTAAATGGACAACACTGTTTCACAAATTAATTCCATAATGTAGTATAAGATGACAACTCCTGTCTTCCATGTCAAGTTTTTTGGGTCTTGTGAGTTCAGTATTTTAAACTGAACATTAATTAACTGATGCTGCTTGGCAACTGGAACACTTGAGTATCTTGAAAGTCCTTTCCTACAGGATGCCTACTTCAGTGTCAATAGACAGCAGACACTGCATCTCAAAAATAATTCTGCTCATTTTGTACACTCAAGCAAAAACTTTGTGGACACAAAGTGATCACCAGTGTCGAAGTATTGCTCTGTTAACACCTTTTGGCAGTGGTATTTCAGCTGTGGGCACGCTCATTTGAACTCAACTGCAAGTGCTCAGCACTCAGGACATGTTATACAAAACTGCTGCAGAAGTCATTTCAGCTATCAACCTAACAGTATTTATGTAGAAATTAGATAAAAGCTTTACTCCTGATGACCAAAACCGTTCTAATGCCATTTCCCTAAAGGAACATGTACACACAATAACACACACTTCTCATAAGCAAGAAAATTTGCAGTTTCCGCCTGCTGGCAGGAGATGGTAAATAATTCACTTGCAAAGAAAGAAAGTGCAGTTACATTCTACCTTACAACTCAAACTGGTAGTGTTTAAGACTTTTGAAAACCAAATGAGCCTAGAAAACTGAAACATCGCCAAAACAGTAACCAAACTGCCTGGAATTACAAAAAAAAAACATTTAAGCAGTTAAAAACTAATCACTTGATGGTCTCACTAACTTTTAGCATCAGCCTAGACAGCCTGCTAAGCACCTGTTTTCCCTTGTTATGATTATGAAACAGACTGCACTGTTCTGATGAGGAAATAAGACAACCCAAACGAAAAACCACTATTTCCTGTAATCATGCTGGGGGTGGGGAGGCAAGAGGAAGGAAGCATAAATAGTAAAGGACAGCCACAGTAAACACTCACTAAAATATACCAAAGGAGTTGTAAGAGTTTCATAAAATTAAAAAAATTAAGAACAGTAGACACACCTTCTGAAAGAATGGCTTGCTTCAAATAGAGTAGCACATCTGCAAATTTCCTGACATCATTGGCCAGTTGCATGATATATTCTGGATCCACAGCAGGATTATCATAGCAGTCAGAGTTGGAGCTAATGCTGCTCAGAGAGCTGCTCTTGGTGCTGCGCCCCATTCCCCAGTTTCCTGAATTAGAGATGGTGAAGAAGTTGGAGGTAGACAGTCGGGCTAATCCCAAACCACGCTTGTTGCTCTCGCCGTTCCGCCGCAACATCCCAGCAGCCGCTGTGCTTGGGGAGCTCCCGCCTCAGCACTCACTGTTGCTCAGTGCCCATCTGACGAGCCCAAGGAGAAACCCTTACAAATTGGGGAGGGGGAACAAGGTGGAGGAGAAGGAAAAAATGCCTATTAGTACAGAAATAAATATTAAGCAATACTTTTGTACTGACAGATACAAAATTTCTTTCAAGATGCTACTGCTTTACATTACAATGCTGAACTGAATATTATAAAGGTTTTCAGCTGTTTGAAGATATTTATATTTGTACAGCAGGTAGACTGTTGTATAAAAAACATCAATGGTATACAGAAATTATTTCAAAAGCTAAATTATGATGCATACTTACTTCATAGGAAAAGTTTCTTCCATGAATATTTATTATGCAAACCTTAAAAATCACATTCTTTACACTTACCAGGACCTATTCTTTACCATGAAATGTTACTCCAACTGAATACAATTGCAAAAACACTTGATGTGATACAGACCACAAGCAATATTCCCTCTTGCACGAACCACCAAGCTGTATGGAGCATCCTGTATCTTAAGATAATAGCCTTGATTCGATAGGATTAATTTTCTTTGTGTAGATTGTGCCAAGCAAGACATCATGGTTTATCACAATTTGTCTCACAAAGGAAAAAGACACTGAAAGAACTTGCATGGGCTTTTCAGACTATCTTTTCATATGAAAGGCAATCAAAAGCAAGATCAAGAAAAGTGAGGAGGTTGAAAAATATTTTAGTATCAAAGTTTATCTGAAAATCTCAGTGCAGTTACCTTGAAGGATGTGGTTCTGCTTTAGTACACTTTAAAAGTTCCACCATAAAAATGCACAAATTTGGAGGAGTATAACTAAGCAACTACCTGCATTCTTTTCATTAAAAAAAAAAAAAAAAGGAAAAAGCTACTGCTAATTTCACCATGTTGATTTAAGCGATTCATTTCAAAGCAGCAAAGTGCAGGTGGCAGAGTCAGGTACGCTTCCAGCAGCTCCCACAATGCCTTCTGTTGTTCTCTCAATACCAGGAGAAATTCTCAGTGTTTACACTCTAGTGTAAACACCACAGGGGAAAAAAAAAACCAAACAAAAACAACCAAAACAACAAATTGGAACATGACAGCTAAAAAGATAACCTGGGCTGCAGACATATCTGCAGCAATTTCTCATATTCAATTATTTTACCTAAAAATAAAAGTTGTTATGAACTAGAAAATGCAGGTTGAAACGGGTTCTCCTGCACAGGTTTGTTTTGGGTTAAACCAACTGAAACAGTAGGACCTTTAACACTTTGAACACTCCCACTACGAATTTCAACAGGCATTACTCAAATGCACTTCAATTATTTTTCCATTATTTCTGTTTTATTTCTCTTTGCAATTTAAAAATATCAGAGGAAACATGGTCAAAGCAATTGTTTTTGTAATTAATCTGGCAAACCTTCCAAGGAGCATGTACTGGGGGGAGAGGTAAGAAAACTTCAGAATTTAGCACAAATTAACTGCTCTAATTTCTGTTTACTGTTTAAAGTCTGTACCCATAAGAGTACACATGACACTATATAAATAATACAGATAATTAAGCAATTCTAAACACCTCAAGTAGACTGAAGTGAGGTTTACATTAAACACAGTGTTCAAGTAAGTTTCTTCTGTTCCCACATATAATTCTCATGGCTATAAAGCTACTTTGCAATTCCACCTTGCAATTAAGGCAAAACAAGGCACATAACCCTCTCTACTTCTAACAAGTGTGATATCTATTTATATCGAGACAGATATTTTCATATTATTTAAAAGACATGCCTCTTTTAAGTCTGCCAGCTTCAAAGTCAGCTTTAAGTAGCATGATGCGTTAGACCTGTTCCAGTGGCAAGTCCAAGCTTTTACAGCTATACTATTTTAGATATGCTGGTTTTTTTACAAGCAGTACAATAATGCCACCACTTTGAAAATTAGAAAAGTGATGACAAAGTGTTTCTGGATGAGAAAAACTTTTGCTGTAAAGCAGCAGTATGACCAAAACTGAGCAGCTTAGTACAGCAGGCACCTTTTCCTCGTAACTATTAGCCCTTACGTCTGTTCCTCCTGTGTTACAAGGCAGATGGGGAAAAGTTTCCCTCCCAGAACACATGCCTTTCATTACTGAAAAGTGTTTCATATTTCTTCAGGAGACTGGCTTTGAAAACGAAAAGCGTCCACTAGCTTTGCTATAAACGCCTCCAGACTGCCCTGGCTCAGAGCGAGCCATTGCCAGTCCCGACGGAAAAAAGACCTAAAGCGCCAGATATTTCAGAAATTTGCTCTCCTAGCACAATTTCCCCAGTAGGGAGGGGAAGAAAGTAAAAGAAGGAAAAAAAAAGGGGGTGGGGAGGAAAGGAAAAGGGGCCACGCCGCTGGTGGGCCGAGGGCAGGGCCGCTCCGGTGACCCGGGTGGGGATGGGCGCTCCGCCCTGCGCCCGCGGTGCCCGCCGGGGCCGCCGCAGGTAGCGGGGCACGGTGGGGTGGGCACCGAGCGGGGAGGACCGCCCGGCACCGCGCCGGGGCAGCGCCGGGCG
>VXAU01003094.1:171890-186689 GCA_013399695.1 Formicarius rufipectus
CCAGGAGGAAAATAAACAGTTCCCTTATCCCTAGGGTGGTAGCAAGCCCTAACAAGGAAAAGCAGGACACATTCTTTCCTTCCTTCCTTCCTTCCTTTATAACCAGTCCCTGAATTGCTCCCAACACATTCCAGATCTGCTAGGATAGCTTAATTGTCTTCACCTGGAGGCCACTGCCTGCATTCCTGTCAGTTAATCTTGCACCTACTGAGAGAGGAACTACGATTTCTTTGTGATGAAAGTGGGTTAAGCACCCAGCCCTATGGTCATGAACAGTTTCATAGGTTCATTTGTATATGAAGATTTATGAGTTTCTTGGGTGTAACTGCGCCTATAAAAGTTGGAGTCTCTAAGTGTCATCAAACATAATTACTCCCTAAAGATTCAGAACAGATATGAGAGAGATGAAGAACTGTTTATTGTAATAAGTTGTAGTTATGAGTGAAATATTTAATTGCTTCTTTATAATGAAAAGTCAGTATGGAGAACAAAATGTTGCCAGTTTGCTTTCACTAGTGGTGAAAAAGGTAAATTTCCATAACAATTCCTGATCAAGTGAGCAGTGTTATTCCACAAGGCAGTTGAAATTTTGCAAAGCTATTCACACAATAAATAATTCCTGTCACAAAACATTTCAAACAGTAGTCTGGGTCATAATTTCTCATTTCTGTAGTTATCATTCACACAGAATGTTGAAGGAGTCTCAAGACTCAAATCCTAAATTAGTAGTAAGCTAACAAGTTTATATCTTTTCCCAATTAGATAATTAGATAAGAAAAATTGAAATATGTAAGCATATGTACTCAAACCAAGTAGTTTATCCTTCTTATGTACTTGTTCTATTTCTACCATATTTTAAGAAGTACTTTGCAATAAGATTTAATAGCTTACTTGTGTTGCCTGATTCTGTTCCAAGTGAAGTGAAACATTAATGTTATAGATAAAAACTCTGGAATAAAATTGAAAACAGTTGTTTCCCTGAAAGTATTTTGACAGTTTGATGAGACATCAGGGAGTTTGACTAGACAGCATCTTATCACAATATTGCATAGATAGCCAGAATAAGTTTCAACATAAACCAGCTCTTTATTCATATGTCCACTGCAGAAATTAAAATAGGGCAAGTAAGACCAGAAGGCTTCTAAGCCTTGAAAATCATGGTAAACATGACTCCAGAAATGGGCAAGACCACAACTAGGACGATAAGCAACTGAGTTATTAACAATTCCATTTTCACCCATGTTTGTCCTACTGAAGAAGATATCTGGATCAGTAATGATTTGATTTAAGACTTCTGACAACAAAATAAGAGACTTATTTAAGTGGGAGACAAATACCGGGGGGAATGACAAACAAACAAACAAACAAAACAAAAAACAAACAACAAACCAAACAACCAAACAAAAGCAAACCCAGGAACAAATATTGCTTTTTGGAAATGGAATAGTTACCATATGTTGCATACTCTCCTATGTACCCTGTATCAACAAGTTCTTATTTTGGGCTGTACTCAGAGATACTGGAAGTTGTAACTTCCAATCCTGTAGCTGCTTGTGATTAATTTAAAAATAAACCTGAGAGAGAGAGGGGTCTTAAAGGTGTTACAGGCTCCTACTAGACTGAAGTTAATGGTTCATTTGATTCTTAAGCTCAAAAGATTAAGTTCTGTGACAAACAACAAAAAAGCATCTGATAATGTTAAATCACTGATTTTATTTTATAGATCGATCTCTGGATACTCACTTCAGTTATACAGGCATTCTTGGACACTTCTTTTTCCTTTGTGTAAAGAACCTTATTATACCCAGGAAAGGAATGGAATACCTGTTTCTCAGGTGTCTTGTACACATATGCTTCATTGCTCCCAGAATTACTGAAACATTACCCAAAGCAGACCAACATTAGACTGGTTAAACTAGTATGATAGCAGGAGGGATATGCTCATTTAATGCATCTTTGGAAAACTGAACAAAAAGACATCTATAGATTATTAGCTCCATAGTTGGACTACTAAAATTATTTCTGCACAATGTATTTTACAGGTATTCCAGAAATTCAAAATTATGAAGGCAGAGAGGGCTATGCTGTTTCATCAGCAATAAGCCCCTACTGTACAGATGTTCACTTTGGTTGTAGTTAGTCCACAGACAGTAACCCCTAGTACGTACATGAGATTTGGGAATGAAGATCAGATGAGTAAATAAAATGGCAAACCCACCTGTAGAATTTAAATTATTTGTCAAGATTACAGCAAATGCAGATATTGCCAGCCACTAAGTGTATATCATAATTCCCTCTAGCATCTGCGTTTTTTAACTTAAGGTAAACAGCAGCTGAGTCATGTACAAATCTGACGCTGTGGCACCATCCTGTGGCACACCTGGCATTTGCACGGCTCTCGACTGCTCTTGCAGCTACTGTTACCTGCCTGTGACCGTTCCACCAACAGTGGTGGAGCAGAGGATGGTTTGGAGCCTTAGCTGTGACTAAGTATCACACTGGCTACTCTAGGAAAGTTTCACCTTGTCCTTGGGACACTGGCTTGAAGGGAAGGGAGTTTTCCACTGACACGTGCAGAAGTGACTGCTGAGGTGATCAACGGAAAAGAAAATAAAGGCTGAGTAAGATTAATGTGATTGTTGCATATACGTATGTTAACCAGATAGACACCAAGGTGGCAGATCTGCTGAAGTGGAAGGGCAGTGATGATAAAGAACAAACAGTCAGTTTTAAAATTTAGATTAGAATTCAGGAGAAAGATACCTAGAGGAGTAAGTTTCAGATTTCCAACTGGAACACAGAAACAAAATCTTCAATGGCAAAGCTAAGCAAAAGAAATTAAGTGATATAGTGCCTCTGATAAAAAGAACTTCATTCACATCTCTTCTAGGTATATATTCTTTTATATTATTATTCTGAAGATTAATTGTGTCTTTTTGCAAAGATGATCCTAGAATGTGAAAGCATTAGCTTTATACTCTCCGTATTTTAGACCCTAGTTGCCCAGAAACCTTCTGGGGAAAAGCCCACAGCACAGCACGGTGTCATGCATAGCACTGCTCTCTCCATGTTAATCTTGAACAAACTGTCCTTCAGAAAATGCTGAGTTTTGCATAGAGTGTCAGCCCAGCCTTAGCTGGTGTTGGATCAGGTACTTACCAGATGATCCTATCAACTAAAGATGGGTAGGACATTAATTTACTGGTGTTGACTGGGAACAAGCTGAAGGCTACCATCAAAAGGAAAGACTATATACTGGAATAGGTACAGAGTAAATAGTCACAAGCATAGTGACATTTCTGGGTTTATGGCTTAGGTCGATGGAGGGTTTTGTGCTACTACGAGGTTCTTGCTTGCATTAATATTGCCTTGGAAAAGCAAACAAATGAACAAAACAAATCACCAAACTGAATATGTTAGTAGTTTGGCTTCCCAGCCCAAGAATTCACTACCTTGCATACAGTGATTTTGAGTTCTTTTCAGAACACTGATTTTATTGATTTTCTGTAAGTTTATTGAGTTTCTGTAAGGAAAAATAGAGGGTTTGTGTTTTGGTTGGGTGTTAGTCATAGTATTTTGTGATGTTGGAGCTTTAAGGCAAATCTTAGAGCACTTTAATCCTTTTTCTCACATATGCTCCACTTTTCTAACAGCTCTCATGCAACTTGTTGCTATTTTACTGAAATACAGCAAATTCCAAGAGCACAAACAAAAATATCCTCAAAATCTCAGCACTATGTTCACAGTGGAATTGCATTTCGCATTCAAAATGAAGATGATGAATCTCGAATTTTTGGAGAAGAACCTTAAGGTTAGTTTGGATCATTATGTGAAAGTCTGGCAGGTTAATTAAACTGTTGAACCAGTGAGGTACTGCTGATGTCACCACAACTGAATCGAACAGACTTGGAGTCTGACTTCCTACTGTGAATGGGAGGTTCCATTATCCACCTCTAGAATTTCTCAGGAACAACCATTATGACTTTAAATTACATTTGAAAAAGACTCCCCCTTTTCTCTTTTCTCCTTCCCTAGACTTGTTCATCTCAACCTTCCTTTCTGAGATTTCAATTACTACTTTGCTTCCCTCCTACATCCAATGTAGAAGTCAGTGCTCTACTTTCCCTAAGGTCCTACCTTATTCAGGCATGTCATCTTTTTCTCACAGATATTCTCTTCTCAGCAGCATATACTATGGTTGTACTTGCTACAGAAGTCTTATTTCTGTTATGAACAAAAGCTTCACTTTTCCTCTACTGAGATGATCTTTCAAGTAGAGACTTATGCTACTTAACATGTGAGGGTCCCCCTGTAACTGAAAAATTGCTTTAAGCTGCGAGATGACACAAATGAGGAGTCTGTTGAGCACCCATCTGAGAAACAGCAATTTCAAAGGTGCCTGAAGTAAACTTGCAATATGTGCTTGCAAGAACTACTCAGTACTTGCATGTCTTGATCTCTTGCCTACTTCCAGCAATTCATCCTCCTCTTCTGCCAGACTGCAGGGCTTCTTGGACTGGAAAGTATTTCAACAACACAATCCAGACAACTCAACTGTTGTGCTTCTCATTTACCCTGGTAGTTATGTGAGTCAAGCCTTATGATTTACAATTTCAGATTACAAAAAGAAATACATAATAAGATTAAAAATTACAGCACAAGTGTTTCTGAAGGTAAAATATTTGGCACAACTAAGTTTAGGGAAATAATTAGGAATCTTAAGTTTATACTTCTTTTGGCTTAGTTATACACAACTATTAGAGTTTTGGTCCATACTTAGTATTTGGCTACGTCTGCTGGCTGTTTATGTTGTTCCCATCAAGTTAATGTGAAATAAATTAGCATGTGAACATTCAGTGCATTAACTAAGCTGTGATAATGATATGGAAACATGTCTTGACTTGTGTTAAAAACTCACTCTCATTTCAGATAACAGGGCAATTGGCAGCTGAATTTTGACTTGGAATGATGTAATTTGGATGATTATTTACTTAATAGTTAAACTGTGTCTTCTATTTATATGTTCTGCATTAAGATGGACTGTGTGGGTTCAGTCTTGATGAACTGGTGGTAAGAAACCTACTCTACCTTATAAACTGTGCCTTAGCTGGCAGGCAGAGAGGATGAGCTTTCAGCTGTGGCTTAGGGTGTAGCTCTGTGTAGGGAGGAACAGAGAATTTTCTCACGTTGGTTAAAGACATGCAACTTTATCCCTTAAGGCTGAAGAGTAATATTTTCCTTCCCTCTGCTAGAATGTGACAAAACTTCACTCTTTGTCTTCCTATAAAAGAAATATTATTTTCTGTATCAAAAAAAAAAGGATAGAGTGTGCCTATGAATCTGTGTATTTATATATACACACATGCACACATATGTCTATCTGTATACCAACAGAGACTTTCACCATTTTTTTCCTAAAACATGTAAAACACTGGCCTGTATAGCATGAAGACTACCATGTTAATGGGTATCACACTGTACAGCTATGTTCATTAAATCCCCTGATAAATTCAGATTAAAATTTTAATTTCCAGTGGACACACTCTAGACTAAAAAAGCCCTGTAAGCAGCAAGATGTAATATTAACATATTAGTAGCAATACATAATATTAGTAAGTAGCAGTAATATAATTAACATTTAGAAGTAACATACCTACTCTAAAAATAAGAAAAACCTCTAGAACATCAGCAGCCTCTTTCTATGTGTATTCATGGAGAGGAGATTCATATTTTGTTAAAACTTTACTATTTTCTTCACATATTTCTGAAGTCTATTTTTTTGCCTTCTCATCTACTGTTATTGATCCTATGCTTATTTAACAAAAGTCCATTTGTTTCACATTTCTGAATTTTACTCCTTAAATGACACATTTTGTTACCTGTTCTATGATACACTAGGAATGTATCTCTTCCTCCTTGTTCCATGCAACTAAGAGGTTCATTGTTTTAATAACCTTGTTTCCCTGGCCTTCTTGATTCCCCTCATTCTATACTATCTTTGCTAAACATCATCTGGATGACCCTGAAGGTATCCTCCATCCTTGTTTTTTATGATTCTAGGATCTTTAATCAACACAGAGATCTAAAGCCTCTCTTGGTTTTCTCAATGGAGTTTGAAGATCCGCCACTACAGTACCTTTTGTATAGTTACACAGCATTCTCTATTTTCTTATCACTAGACAAGTATCAGCCCTTCACAACTCATACCTTTCTTTGTTGCTTCCTGCTCTGTTACCAGTGTATTTTCTTTTAAAACTGTGAGTAAATTCCAATGCTTTGAGAGAGTAAGAAGGCAACTAGATCCAATCTCTTGGGAGATTTTTTAGGATGCAAAGATTATAGATCTAAACCAACATCTCAATTATGAAAACTACTGGAAGCCAGTGCTTGCACTAATAAAACAACCTTTTCCAGAAAATATTGCTAAGTAAAACAAATGGATTCTGCATGTGTGTCTTTTGGAATAGTGCAAAGGAAGTCTGCCCCAAAACTGCCCAAGAACTTGAATTAGGGCTATATCAGGATGCAACCTTTAATTATATGGCTTCATAGTACCATAGTACCATAGTACTAGTGGTTTCAGTGAGAAGACAGCTATTTAGTACTAATTTGTAATACTGTATTCATTTGTAATCTAATTCTAGACTTTTATGAACACCATCAAAATACCATGCAAAATCTAAAAACATTACTAAATACTAAGTTATTTTTTAAAATTACTATATTAAAAAAAAACTCCACCAAAGTGCAACCACTTGGTAGCACAGAACATTTCTGCAAATACCTTTCTGGTATATCTCGTGGTAAATAGTCTGAAAATGGGGAAAAGAGTGAGCCAACTTTCAACATGTTAGATTACTTACCCAGGGGGAGCACCCTCCAGTGATTCTGTGACAAAGTTAAAGTGGGAGTTCAGGTCATCTTATCAGCATTTATCCGCCTTAGCCATAAAACCATCGTTCTTTCCATGATCACCTGCCTCATGTGCTGTGTCTCAAAATTTTTGTAATGTATGACAGGGCAGGCCTGTAGGCAACAGCCTACTTACCTGCACAATCATAATCCAGCACAGGTTCATGCACGAAGGGAACTGGGGGTATTTAGTCTGGAGAAAAAAAGGCTGAGAAGAGACATTATCACTCTCCATAACTATCTGAAAGGAAGTTGTAGCCAGGTTGTGTTAGACTTTTCTCTCAAGTAACAATTGCTAGGATGAGTGAAAATGGTCTCAAGTTGCACCAGGAGAGATTTAGATGGGATATTAGGAAAAAATTATTCACCAAAATAGTTTCAAGCAATGGAACANTGAGAAGAGACATTATCACTCTCCATAACTATCTGAAAGGAAGTTGTAGCCAGGTGTGTGTTAGACTTTTCTCTCAAGTAACAATTGCTAGGATGAGTGAAAATGGTCTCAAGTTGCACCAGGAGAGATTTAGATGGGATATTAGGAAAAAATTATTCACCAAAATAGTTTCAAGCAATGGAACAGGCCACCCAGACAAGTGGCTGACTCACTGTCCCCGGATGTATATCAGACATGTACATGTGGCATTTAGGGACATGTTTTAGTGGTGGGCAGTGCAGGGTTAACAGTTGGACTCAAGGATCTTAAAGGTCTTTTCCAACCTAAATGGTTCTATGATTCTAGAACTGAACTTGAACTCCTACCATGATTCCCCCATCATACCTTTTGTCAACCTGTTTTTCTCCAGTCAGTTAGCTCTAAATCCCTCCTTTCTGTTTTGCTCAGGAGCTCTGAGTCACCCTCTTGCTTTGCCACACATATTCACCCTGCTTGTCTAATAATTTCATTTCCTCCTAATATCAGAATTATTGTTCAGCCCATGTAATCTCCTTGTTCAGCTAGTCTCTAGGTCCTCCTTCCACTGCCTTCCTGATCCAAGGTGGCTCAGACTGCTTTCCTAAATAGTGTCTTGCTAAGCCACTCCAGTTTCTGTAGCCCTTCTTCACTGATTTCTTGTCAAGACATTTCTTTCTCTTCCAGTCTGTCTTGTCTCATCCTAATGCATTCCTTTCACCCTTAATCTGGTTTTATCTGTTTGCATTAATATCAGTGGGATAATTCTTTAAAGTCAAAAAATGTTACCTATGTCAGTCCCAACTCTGACATGTATTTTGCCATAGAACACCCATGGCAGGAAAAGCATTTGAGCCTACACAGTGCTTAAAAAGCTGACCGCTTAGTCTGTATGAAAGAAGGTTGCGGAGACTTGGATAACAAGATCTGTAAGGTTAGATAACAGAATCTATAAGGAAATGGATGCTGTATGGTTGCTTTTTGGAGTGATGCAGTTTGCTCAGGAGCAGGAGCTGTGAGGGATGTGAATGTACTGAAAGATGGAATCTCCAGCCCTGTTGGTAGCCTAAAGTCAAGAGTAGTTACAGAAGGTATATAAATCTATGTTTGAGAAGTCAGTAATTTGGCAGTCTGAAGGAGTAAGTGAAAAATTTATTCAATAATGCTATGTGGATATCATATGTGACCTGTTATTAGTGTGTAAAAGCAGACAATAGGACCTCCGGAATGTTCACTGTCTCTGACAGTTAATCAGAAAGGCTCCTGTAATAATCACCAACTTGTGAAACAATGGGTGGAGACAGGACTCCAATTTTAGAAATCAAGTTACAACACTGCTGCTCCATCTCCTATCTTTCTTTCGTTGGTGTGTAGCAAAATGGTAATTGAGTCTGTGTGTTAATAAATGCAAAGTGTGTTAACAAACGCAAAGTGATTATCACTTGCCAAATATAGAGGTTTAGTGTGTAACATGCACTTAATCCTAAATGGTTTTAAAGTCTCTGTAGTGAGAAGTAGGAGACATCAATTTCTAGAAATATGCCGGTAGGCAGAAGAGTTTTGAGGAGTTTAAAACTGGATCCTCACTACTGGTTTTGACAGTGAATAACTAGGCAAATAGATCTGCACATAGAATATATTAAAATCCTTGTTCTGTTACATTAGCATCCTTTCTACATTACCAATGTTAAAATCAAATTATATTTGTTCAAAGAACACATCATCATGATATTTATTTGTGGCCATAGCTCCTGGAAAACAGAAAGGTGGGTCTGATGAAGTTATGATGGTTTAAATCTAACATCTGCTATCTCTTGAAAAAATATGAGGGATACTTCTTTTTTGAACAGTTTTAACAATTAAACATTCATCACTTGAAATAAGAAGCTCTGACAGTGATGATGATATAGCTTTTCAAAAGTTATGTCTTTCATATAAACTAGTCTGCCAAATTCAACTCTGTGTTGCAATAAAATACAAGTACGTAAAAGCTTGCTACATTTTACTAAGATATTGAAAGGAATTTATTTTTCCATTGCATCATTCTGGGAAATAATTGGACCACACTGGCATGATATTTTTTATTAAATAAATTAATATCTATGTTGAGACAGAAAATTTATGCCAACTTTCATTGTGCATCATTATAAATCAGGAAGTATATTAATCAACAAAGATATAAGCAGTTGAAAACCACTACTTATACGGGAATTACGAGGCAATTTCAATAAAAGAATTAGAGCTCTACCTAGGAAATAGAAATAAGTTGTAAATCTATTTTCAGTGCCTTTATTTAAATTACTGAATTCAGATACCAAGCCTGACAGCTTGACTTTGCAAAGATCCATGATACTGTTCATGAATTCCTTTTTCATAAAAGTTCCTTAAAATATCTTTCAGTTTTCTCACTTTTTGATGAAAAACTGAACATTTTTTAAACCACGCTTTATTCTGCGTACAATAAGTTAATGTCAATGATTTCCGGTCTTCTATTTATTATGTATCTAATAAAATAAAACACTTATTTGAGATAAGCTAGAAATACATGTTGAGCAGTGAAATACCTTGGCTTTAAGTTCACCAAAAGCTATCAAGATCAAACTAAGCTCTGATCCCCTTCAGGAAAAAGACTGAACAAGCTGAACAGGAACATCTAGTTTCAGTTACCATTTTTCTACCCACTCACCTAATCCAAACAAAGTAGGCAAGAGAAGTTCCAAATGTTAACTGACACTGACTGTTCAGAAATGCATTTTGGAGGAAAATCTAATTCTGTATTTTACACAGATTGTCCAATGAAATTGACTCACAAAAGGAGAATCAGCATTCTAAACATCAATGTGAACAGCTCAGCTGAGAGTAAAAGACTAACAAGCAAAGCAAATGAAAACAGGAAGTAAAATAAAACTGAATTCGTAGTACAAATGAGTTGTTTTTTCTCATTTGAAATACCGAAATGTTTTCTGGACCAGCAGAATATGAGTGAATATAACACTTAGTGACAACAAAACCTAGGATGGGTGTCAAACACCATACTTCAGAACTAAATCAGTGTGTAAATGTTTGAAATTAGAGTAAAATCCACTAAGAAAGCAGATATGTGGAGTCTATACTGCCTCTAAGAATATCTGATGCTACCCACATACACAGAGAAGGCCAGGTAATTTCTGAGTCTGATCTAATAATGGTAATTCCAATGTACTTTTGGATTTTCACCTGGACTTATACATTTGTGAGCTGTGCTTATAAAAAATTATCTATCATCTTGTATTTTGGAGAGGCATGACATACTAAGTGGAAGAAAGAGTTGTTTTTATAGAGGATAGATCAGAGTCATATCAAAAAACACGGTGTATAAAGCAAAAATACATACAGAAATCAAGGAATTGCACAAAGGAGACTTGTGTGTAGCAACTAACCTCTTGCGGGAAATGGTGTCAGTTAATAAAGATTAGGAGAAGTACCCCTATCTCCATACAGTAGGAAAGTGAATTGATAATGGCATGGAAAGTCTGCAAGTACCAATATATTCAAAAGCCAATGCTCTGTGAATCCTAAGATCTCTAAGGTTCTTTTTTTCCTATGCACCACTTACCTTCCTTTGCCCACATACACCCCTATTTTACTTACTGCTGAGAAAGACTACCTTCTCACATCTTGAGTTATGTAACACCCCAATCATCTGAGGGGCAAGCAGGAGATGAGTAAGAAATGGGCAAGAACAAGGAGAGAAAACAGGAGGTACAAAGAAGTGGTACCATGCCTTCTCTCTGTGTTCTGTAGATCAAAGAAAGTTTATATCCATTTCAATTTCACCCTGTAGGCCCCGCTCTGAAGATCAAACCTGTGCTATAAACAGGATATGTTTCATGGAGGTGGAGGCTTATGGTTTGTGAGTGGGTGATACCATACCCACACTACCTCACCTGCACCAGAGTTTGAAGGTCTACAAAGTGACCAAACATATAATGGTACAATTTGGCAGACGTAAGTTGTATTACTGAGGCTGTCATAAGGAATATTCTGTATCATTATTCATATACCCACATTTGCACATATATGAACTGATAGATGATAAAATGTAGCTCAACTTCAGAAGTAGAACTTCCTTCTGTTAAAAATCAAGCAACAAAATTAATACTCTGATAAAGCACTTCAGCAGAATGACAAAACCCTATCACTTAATGCTGATGACTGCATTAACAGAGAAGTTCATGAATTTCCCTGTAAACCATGCCAGATTCTACAACTACGAGATATACCTAGGAGATAATACAGATTTCACAAAAGAAACCACATCAATTCCTGGAACTTTCCTTCTTGTTCCACTAGTTATTAAGTTTTCAGTATCACAGTATGTTACTTAACATTTAACAAGTGAACAATTCTACCAAATTGATATGGACTTAAAAATTAAGCAAGTCTAAGTCTACAGAATGAAGTCCAGCACTACACAAATCACCTTCAAACTTAACTAACATACATGATACAGTTTGCATCTTACATCTTACCTCAATTTACATAAATTAATCTCATTCTTCTGCCACCTATCACAACATTGGTACATTGCTGTCTATTATATTAATATATGTTACATTGCATCTACAGTAAACAGCATGATTTTTCATTTAGTTATTAGATGACATGTTGTTCTCAGAATATAGTTGGGTGTTGTATGCCAAGTGCCAACAGCAAATAATACAGGTTCTCCCTGTTTTGGGAGAAACCAAATCAGAGCATCTTCTTATTTTGTAACCTCGACTCCCTTAAAAAAGGTGCATTCATGTGGGACAAAATATTCACTTCATAACAATTTCTTGTATTTCTGACTTTGACTCCTTAAAATTCAACAGTCTAAAACCAAGAGTAGCTGAGGACATGAACTGAGAATCTGAACTCCTTAGGAGTTTTATTACTGCTTTTGATTGATCAGACTTTGTTTTTTTTAAATTGGGAAATGGAAGAACTACTTAGGCACACACCACATCTTACCACTTCTGACACAGGACCACAGCCTAAGCCTTGCTGTTATGACATCTCCTAATGCCTATTACAGGGATTTAAGAGTAAATATGCATTTTTCTTCCTACAGGATTTGGTCTTCCAGAGTGCACTTTCTCATTTAAGTAGTTTGCATACTACACAGGTAGTAAGAAGCCTGAACTGTACCATGAACTGCATTAAAAGGACAGTTGTCAATTTGCCCTTGCTTTTTCAGAAAAACTACAGACAGTATTACTAATACAGGTGACTGACATGCTACTTTTTGTTTCTTCCAAGCTACCTTCCCACCTCTAGCTTTTACACTTGAGATATATTTGAATTAATGTCACTCTTCTTTGTTACCCTGGAAAACCCTCATGGTTGACTTGTACCAAGAATACCAAGAAAACAAGATGACTGCAATGTATTGAAATGCAGCAGATCTCAAGTTCAAGAGGAAAAAAAAAAAAGAAATGTTACCACAAAAGCACTTGATCGGTGTGTGTGATTTTATCAAGGACATGTTTAGCCATAAGTGCTGTTGGAAACTGATGAAATAATGGATCAATAAAAACCTCATGTTTTGAACTAAGTGCCCATTTATCAATCATGCTTTGAAAGTTATTCTGAAAAAAAAAAAAAGAGTGGAGGCAGTAGAAGACACAGTGGAGGACTGGATGCACAAGACAGGTTTCTTAAAAGATGTTAGGATATGCGAAATTATTTAAGAACAAGTTAGAAGAGAAGTAAAATATTTAACAGGACATGGTATTAGCTAGTGTCACAAAGTGGGATAAGGACACTGAAGCAGACAAACAGCAGGAGTAGTGTAGATATGCAAACAACAAAGGTCAGCATGGCCCAAATTGATGGACATTTCATGCAAACAAAGTTAGGCTTGTTAGATAGCCAAGTTCAGTGGAAGGGTACAATCAGCCTAAGCTTAAAGAAGGAAGAGGGCTTGTAGAGAAAAGTGTAGCAATATCACAATGCTCTTGATCTCTGCACTGAAACTGAGATTAAAAGGAGAAGTAAAACTGTACAACAAATATTCATAAACCTGAAAACACGCAGAAATTTTCATTTTTGCAATAATTTTTAATAGAATAAGTTTATTTTGATAAAGAAACTACCCCTATTTTAAGGTTCTCGCATTTATGTACTGACAAAGTATCTCAGATTTTAAAAACCAAGATGTTTTCACAAACATTCATCTTATATAACAAAATGAATTTTTTTAATTCTGTGAGATTCTGCTGCATATTTTCCTGAGGACCTGGAACACTTCAAATTGTTTAGCATTCCCCCTAGCCAGTCCCCTCAAAAACACCAATGTACAGCCATATTATAAAGCAGGGAGATTACTGATTTGTCTAAGGTCACAGGAAAAGTGCCAGAGAACTCAGTGCAGCAGTCCTGACTCTGTTGCTCTAGAACATGCTAACAATTTGAGGGTTGAGACCCTGTTTTTTATATCAAAACATAAACTCACCCCAAAATGACTGATGATACCAAGAATGAGGAGAAGGAGCGAGAAAGAAAAGTATATGGGGTGATTCAGAATGAAGAACCAGGGATTACTTCTCAAACTGCAGTTTCAGCCCTGCTACTCCAGGCAGACATATTTGGAAGAAATAGGAATATTTTATAAATGGACTGACCTATGTGCACATTCTTACACTACAGTAACAAAACCACAACATTCAAACATTTTTAAAAGTCTGTATGAAAGTATTTTTTAAGACCAAAAGCAGATACATTGATTCTAAATGCATTTTGATCTGCATTATTATTCCGAGAAATTGTTGTCCTTTCAGTGTTAACCATCGCACCAGCACAGGTTTTCCATGTGTGACTGACCACTTCCCACAGAAAGTACACCCATTTCATACACATTGTCAGGTGTCTGAGGGACATGATCACAAGGGAAGATCCACTGTAAATACAGTTATGCTGGCATGGGTGTTTTTACTGGTACAGCTTGACTTGGCAACCTGTTATTAACTTTGCTGGAAAAAGCACATGTGCAAGTCTAACTGGTTTTGTGGGAGAAGGCTGGCTGGTATCACCTGCTATACCTGGCACGGCTCTGCCCCTCATTGGGATTGATTTCCTGTACTTACATGGGTGACAACTCATTCCACCCTCTGACAGCCAGTCTTGGCAGCTCCTCTCACGGCACTAATGAAAAAAGAAAACAAACAAGTGTGGCAAAACTTACATCGAGGTTCCTCTGATTTTTGGGGGGGATTTTTTTAATTTTTATTTTGCGTGGTCGCCTCATTTACAAGTCTTTCCTAACACGCTCGGGGACCCCGCTGTAGCCCCGGTGTAAAGACCCCGAGGGGAGTGAAGGCCCGAAGCCCAGGGCCCGGAGAAGCCCAGCGGAGGGCGCCGGCGAAGGTTAGCCCGCAGGCTGGGGGAAGGCCCGGCCTCAGACCCCTCAGGCCGGTCCCGGACGAGGGCAGCGTGCAGCGGGCAGCAGCCCCAGCCCC
>VXAU01003094.1:187041-229550 GCA_013399695.1 Formicarius rufipectus
GCCGGCCGAGCGGCGGGGCCGGCGCCGGGAGAGGCCGGAATGGCGAGAGCTGTGCTCGCCCTGCCCGGGCCCGGAGGAGCGGCGGCCTCGGCACGGGGGCCAGGCTGCTGCCCCATCGCGCCCCCCTAGCGCAGTGTCTAGCCGCCCACACCTCGTTACCCTAATTATATTAGCTTTTTCTGTTTTTCTGGCCGTGAACAAGCATTAGAAGCTGACTTCTATCGATGTCCATGCTGCATGGACAGTCCGTGGAGCTCAGGAGTTTTTTGAATGCAGACATGTGAAAATGAGGTACAGGGATAACTTCAAAGAGGCAAAATCTGGCTGTGCGCCCTGTGAGGTTGCTTTGCAGGTGTATGCTGTTCGGGTGTGTATTCGTTAATATCCTACAAAGCACCGGTGCCATAAAGTGTGGCACATGAAGAATCTAGCTCAGATTCAATGCTTTCACAATTCTCTGTTTTTGTCTGTAGGCTTATGGACATAGGCTAAACATCTGATATTTTACAATATTACAGTTAGGTATGTTGTAGCAATACTCGTGAAAGGGATTTACTCAACAGAGTTAAGTAATAACATACCTGTGATTAAGCAACAATCCAGTTTTATTTTATCTAAATCCTTTCATACATGATATCTGCAAGAGTTTCATGGAGTTTGGTAACTGTCATACAACATGTCAGACATTGGTACGCTCCTGACAATTCGTGGAATTGCTGCCTTACCTGGTTTGCTTGAGATCCCAAAGCTCTTTGCTAGAGCTGAGAATTGTTCTTCTGTCAAAGTTGTAGGGTGGGATGATTTTTTTCAGATATCTCTGCCTAATTTAGTGAAATACTGTTATAAAAAAGGAAAAAAACTGTGTGGAAGGGCATGAACATTATGAGCTGGGACAGTTTAAATGTAGTGTGAGATTTTCCCACCTGATATATAGTAGTGGTGTTTCTAAGGAAGACTAGGCCATGCAGATGTTCTGGAAGCATCTGTGTGTTGTCAGATCAAGAGTTTTCTTTTAAAGGGAGTCTTAAGTGTCCACACTTAGGTTGCTCTGACTTTATTGAGGGGTGATCTTGGAGCACGCAAATCCGATGACGTTCAGATTGGAGCACAGCTTCAAACATGGATGCAAGTCCAGCATAGTTTTGAAGTACATTTAATATATACCAACTACTAGTAGTATTAATTTCACAGAAGAAGGCTAGACCTTGTCCCTTAAATAAATATGTGGGTCCTGAGTTGTCCCCACTAAACTGTTTTGCTTGTATGTTTTCTGATATTGATCTGCAGGACTTGACAATGGCAATGCATGTATTGGACTTCAGAGTCAGTGTAACTAAAGTAAACATTAGCCTTACTACTGAAGACTGTATTTGAAATGTGCCTTTCCTGTATGAATCTTCAATTTTGCTAGGTACAGTGTTAAAAATCTGAGGCATTCATATCTGTTAGGTGGACCAAACACTTTTAAGATTAGTGAGGCATGGAAAGCAGAGATAACTTAGAAATTATGTTTCAGCTAATTCAACAGTTGAATGGACTTGTGAGAGCCTGACCTGACCTGTCCCTTTTCCTCTCTCTATACTTCACTCTTCTTGATTCCTTGTCCTTTACTTCTGTAGTCTTCTCTTTAGAGTCATTTTGCATTCTTGAATCTATCAGAGATGTAGTTGCTAAAGTAAGTACCAGCATTACAAACTTAGATTGTTTCACTTGCATATATATATTGCTTTACACTTTTGAGTCCCTTCACAGTTTAGGTCTTATTTACTACTGGTACTATATTGTGACCATGGATTCCAAACTCTAAATCGGTTGTTTCAACAATAGCTGTGCTGCTGCTTGAATGATATTTTGAGGATGGTTTTTGCCCACTGGTCTTCATTCTTTTCTCCATGTTTCCCTGTGAGGCAAACCTTGCCAGGAGGTTTACAGAATGCTACCTATCAAGACTAGGCAGTAGGTAAGCTACTTCGTCTCTATCACCAGCCTAGACAAAACCGTCTGGTTATTACCGTTGCCTCATCCTCCTTTAGTCTCATTAGTTCATGTATCATTCATTTCTTCATGCTTTCTTGCTAAGGTAAATTATTAGCATACTTTTGGAAAGGATTGATATTGTGCCAAATCTTTGTGTATTTCAGCATTCCTGTGCTGGTATAAGATGTTGACATATAACAACAAGCACACAGCCTTTGTGCAGTAATTATAAAAATCTCCAGGGCCTAGTGTACCCTTTAATTTCTGTGTTGTATTTCTCTGCCTCTTTGGGGAGAGAGAGTAGTTGTGTGAATGTGGCTGTCCTCAATTTTTGTACTTATTCCTATGGAGAAGCATTTTACTTGACAATCTAGATAGTCTAGAAGAGGATTGGTAGTGTATCTGCTGTTTTAGGTACAGTTAACTGACTAAAATATGTAACGAATAGTGCTGATTTAGTTTTATCTGTGGTAATTCTTGTGTTAACCTTGGTATATAATGCCTGAAAATGTTGTGTCATGCTAGTGTGAGATAATTTTAGCTTTTTGAATTCTGGAAGGTAAAAGTCTAGTTTTGAGCTTCCTAAGGGCAAAGGTGAATGTTGCAAACTTGAATATAAACAGCCAAACACTGGCCTCAACATTCAAGTGAATCATGGAATTGTTGTGGTGCAGCTGTAAACTTTACCTGCAAAACTTCTTCCTTCCTCACATAGTTTCAGAATACACACTTCAGTGTTTATACTTACATATACTTCATGTTCAAAATAAGATACACCATTCTTTCACATTTTCCTGGAGTAACTGCCTGATTTCTGTTTTATTTTGTGTGCTTTTTTAAAGTTTTGCTGGAATCTCAGCAATAGGTCTGCTGCTGGCCAAAGATGAAAAGTAAACATACAAATTGGAAAAAAAATAAAAAAAGGAAAAAACTTCTTTTAGCAAATCAAATGTGTTATCTGACAGGCTCTTCATAGTACTATTTTAATGTACAATAACCAGTTATAGAAATTGATTACAGGAAGGAGAGGTAGCAACTTCTACCTACTTTTCTGCTGTCAAACAATAATATCAAGTAGCAATGTATGAGTAATTAAGCTGTGTATGTTATGCCAACCTGCCTTAATAGGTCAAAGATCACTTAATTAGTACCAACTGGATTAGTCACAGATGTTCTTCTGTAAGAGCTATTACACTGCTCATTAGTTTTGCAGAATTGAGGAGTGGCATCACGTGCAGTTTACAATATGTTTTAACCACAATTTTCTGAAATCTTCCAAAGTAGAATGATAGAGAACTGTTTACTTATAGTAACTTGTTAGTTTTCGATGTTACTTCCTTGGAGTAAAGCATGGAGAAAAATGTGTTATTTCTTTATTCAAATTGCTCACGTCAAGAAGTCTGTTTCCTTAGAAAAGTTTCATGTCTTCTTTGAAGGGGAAAAGTTTTTGTATCTAAATGGAAGTATGACTTCAGTTGTAGTATTTGGGTTTTTTAGAGTCTTAAGGATTTCTTTGAGAAACTACATGATCCTGGGTATATGATACAGAAAAAACCAGTCACTCCATTCTGTTTCTTTCCATTCTCCCTTTCCCTAATCCTGTCTCAAAAAAGAAGCAACAGAATATTTGCTTAAGGTTGGATTGCTTCAGATTTAGACCGTGAGGGGTGTTACATAAAAGACCTGGATACTTTTTATTCTCCCTCTAATGAGAATTTTTCCTGAATATATATGTAGTTTAAAATACTTAAGTAGAGAATAAACTTGGATTACTTTCAAAAAGAAGATCTTTAACTCATAAAACTTTCTTCTGGAAGGAGGGAAGTAATAGCAGGTAACTAGGGTAGAGAATTTGAAGCTACAGGATTAGGAAAAGGGAATAAACAGAATGGAGTTAATAGGGTGGAATGTGTGGAAAGGTGACAAAATGAAATGTTTAAGAATCGCTTCCTAGACACACTGGCCTTTCCTGTCACCTAGCTGTGTCCAGTAGAATCCAAGAGGATGCTAGGACATGGACTCAATTTTGTATAAATTGAACTTCTGAAACCCAAGTGTTTGGCATCCCACCTATGAGGGGGAAAAGTGCATAAAGCAAGAACATGCTTGGGGGCCTTAGAGGTTAGACATGCCTAAAGCAAGGGAAAGGCTCATTTGACTGGAGAGGTCAGCAGAGCTGTAGACACAGTGCACATCAAGTAGGTTTTGCACAGTTCATCTTGCCTATCACTGGGCTCCTCAGCCATTCTCTTCTGACAGTGACAGTGAATGTCATCGGCTGCACAGCCTGAGAACGTGCAGTTTGGCGGTGATTGATAGAAGTGTGCTGGAGGTAATAGACTCATGTTCAAACATTTGGAGGAGCTTTCACATGTAACATAGGAGTTTGAACATAGCAAGTGGTAGTTGTAACTTGAAACAAATGGTGTGTTTTTATTCCATCTTTGTATATTTAGGATTTTATTCTCACTCATGAGCTTACATTTCTTTAGGTTATGAAGATCTTTGGGTGAGCCTTGCTAGTGTACTTCACATGAAGGGACCTGTTCTAATTGAGTCATGGCTGCTTGACAGGAAGGGAGAAATTATATTGCTGTGGAGTAATAGATTTCTTTCATGTATGTAAAAGCATTAAAGGGAACATCTGTCCCTTGGGTAAAAGGTGACAAGTGTCAAAACCAAAACCAACTTGATGCTAACTGCATAGAAGTAAGTTTATCTAGGATGTGAATTTGACTGTTCAGTCTACTACTACCGTAAAAAAAAAAAAGTCAAAAAAAGTAAAAAAAAACCCCAACAACAACAAAAAAACCAACTCCAAAAAAACCCACAACAAAACCAAAATTACCCCAAAACGTACAGATTGGCTTTTAGTTGCATTTTCTAGTAATCATATCTTGTAGGAAAACCTGCCTGGGGCTCAGAAAACTTGTCTTCACCTGGAGGGTATGGAGACAGGAGAAACCAGATGACTCAGCCCTTCTCCTAGCATTTGGACTGCTTTTGTTTTGGACCTGGGTAGCTAATTAGTGGTTTTTCGATTATTGAGGTGCATAAAATGCTTGTTATTTAAGGCAAGATCTAGTGTAAGTGTGTGTAACAGCGTGAAACTGCTTTTTGTTTTAGGGGTTTTTTTGTTTGTTTTGCGTGTGGTTTTTTTTGTTTTGTGTGTGTTTTGTTTTGTTTTTCGGGTGGCTAGCTGGAAGTGTTTTTCCACTGTTATCCATGACAGAGTGAAGCCAGCTCAGGCTTCAGCCAGGCCAGAGCACAGTTTATGGCAAGATTATTAGTGTTAACAATTTTCTTACATGTTCCTGTTGTTATTGAGATGCATTCTTCTACTAAAACTTAAAATTTCTTCCACAACAGTTCTGCTTTGTTGCCTTCTCAAAAGAAACCTTTGAGCTTTAGCAAATGCAGAGCAATTCCAAGCTCCTGCTTGTAGTGACAGAGATGTCTGTGACCTTCTCAGAGTCCACTTCTTGGTTGCCTGAATACATTCCCCTCACATTATTTTTGGTTATGCTGCAACTAGGCACCAACCTAGAGCCAAGAAAATTGTGCTCTTGGTTTCTGTGTGCACTCAGGGTGTGCTGTGCAAACGGGCATGCTTTTGGACTATGCCCAGACTTCCGAGTAAGGTTGTTGCCCTTGACCTGAAATAACTGAGCTGTTGCTCTCCACTCCTCTGTGCAGGGTATGCAGTGTGAAACTGCCAGAGTGTGAACGATAACGCACTTTTCTCATAGCTGTTACTTCTTCATACAGTTGCATTCCCTTTTTGGTCATTTGAGTTTTATTCTGTCTATAATGTCTCAGTAGTTATCTTGTCTGCTAAACTAACCCGAAAACTTTACAAACGATTGTGGAACTATTGTGGAACTTATGAAAGCATTTATCTTGTGTAGTTTTTTTTAAGCTGTGAAAATTGCCCAATGTCGTTCCAGAATGTAAGGTCTGCAGAACACAAAGGTTGTCTATAGGTAACAACTCTTTGAAATGCTACACTTAATCCTAAAACAGATATTCTTCCATTGCACTGTGCTGATCAGAAACTAGTCCTCCTACTCTAAAGAAGGAAGGTAGCATGACTGAAATCTGTAGGATTTTGTCAGTTAAGGACAATGTAATATTTTCAAGCCCTTATTTCCTCTTCGCATGTCATTAAACTGGAAATCTTATCGCTCTCAATTCCCTGTTATGCTTAGCTCAGTATTGGTTGCTTCCTCTGGACTTTGTTCTGGATGGAGACAGATATTTCTAAAGACAGTAATCCTTTAACTTTTTCCTGTTTGCTAATAAATACCACAGAACTAGTATGCCCGAGGCCTTTCAGTAAGTAGAATCAGTGGCCTCTTGAAGACTTTTCACAGTTTCTCGAATCACTTTCTTGTTTTTGAGAACGATCTTTTTTGAGTTACCAGTATTGTCATATGTTTCTTTAGAGAGAATAGCCTCACCTGGGATCTAAATAGTGTCAAAAGACTCAGTGCTGTGACCAGTACTTATTTGGAGACTGAAATTGCATGGCATTATCAAGTTTTCTGCCTCCCCACTGTGCTACACTGCTGCTCATGAAGTTGGATCAGCTGTCAAATGCCAGTACAGAGTCCTGAAACTATCAGGTTCTTAGTAGTTTTGGCTGTTCACATGAAGCGTTTTGTTGTATTGCCTACTGTCTGTTAGGTAATTACTTGCCTATTTACTTACTTTTAGCGAGTTGATATTCAGTTACCATGCATGTATGAATGACAAGTTTGGTCTAGTTATCTCATCCCAGCACTGCTGATATATTTCTCTGCTTTTTACATCTGTTTGCTCTAAAAGTTCTGAGCAGTTAAATAATGGTTAGCAGGCTACATCTGAGATGCTGCTTTTCCTGAAACTTCCTCAGGTGACACATGTCCCATTATATCCAGCATCTTCATGTTCTTAAAAAATTGTTAACCTATTTTATTCTTTTTGGAAGTGGCTTATCGTAGAAGGTGCCTCAAGAAGTCACTTATTCTAAGTGTCTGCCCAAAGGAGGATCCACATTGAATTCATACTGGTTTGTTGAGGGCTTTATGCAGTCGGATCTTGAAAACATCTGATGACAAATTCTGCAGGTTTTTGACTTGGTGTTAGAAATGTTCTAGTACTGTATTTTTTCTTCTTTTTTCTATGTATTGTCTGGGTAACCCTTTTCAAGAATCTTTTCATCACCACCCCTTCTTGCCTGTGAGGGCATGAAGGAACAGTGGTCCCTATATCAGTGGAGTTATTTGGCCAGCATGTAGCACTTACCTTCCTCCAGCAATAATGCTCCAGGATTAAGTAAATGAGAGGTCTGGAATAATAGAGAGCTTGAATCTATTCCAAATGTTAGAGCTCTCTGCTGTAAGCAGATAGTCTTGCTGTATACTTGCTGACTAATCAAGGGAGTTATTTAGTCTTTAAATTCAATGTGAATACAGCCACAGTTCTCACAAAAAAAGTTCTACAGTAGTGTAACAGAGTCTGGAGTAGTGCCCAGTAGGTATCAGACTCCAAAAATGAGACTCTGGAGAAGGAACAGTTCTGCCATAATCAGCTGGTGGGAGTTTTCTTCCAGGCAGAGCTGTAGCACAGTCTTTTGTTTCAAGTAAAATGTTATTATCTGTTAAAAAAAACAATGGATTATTATGTTTTAAATAGAAAGAGCCACATTTGAGCTATTTAGGCATGTTTTTTTTCTTTTGGCTTCCAGACTTCATATCTAAGATTGTTTCCCTTCCTTTTGAAGTATGTCTTGTATTGAACCTGAACAATCTGTTTTCTAGAAAAAGAGAAAAAACTCTTTTAAAACTATTTTTTCTTTAGGTTTTAAATTTACAAATACTTACTTTTTATCTTTATAAATTCTAATTAAATGTGAGTTCACAATTAAATATAAGGTTATGATTTCTGAACAATCCTTCCTCTTTAATGGATAATCAGTTCCAGCTCGGTAGTTTCAGCCACTCAACAGCTACTGTAGGAAAAATATATCTATAAATACATCAAAGATATTCAGCTAACTGCCAGATTAATTCTGGGCCTTATCTTTTTAACATATTAATATATTCACTTCTGATCCTTTTAAAGCTGAAATAGTTGTTTATTATAAATGTTGTGACTTCAAACATTGGCAGGGCTTGAAGCAACAAAGCTTATAGGAATTATTACAGTGTATCTGGAATACCATCATGCTTTAATTTTACATTGTGGCAAGTCATGAATCACCTAGTGAAATAACCACGTAGTTGGATAACTACTTACTCATAGCTAAGAATACTACTTTTCTCCTAGTGCCAAACCAGATGTGATATGGTCTGTATTCAAGGATGCTTTTAAAAATATAGGTCAATCTTTTCTGCTTTGAAAAATTACAAGATGTATGGAGAAGTTTCTTGTACCAGCAGTACATTGCACTTCTGTCACCAGAATACAACCCCTAACTATATTATTCCTCAGATTGTGAACACTGTTACCATTTCCACAGATGTACTTCCATCACAGCCTGATTAAATGTTATATGTCTTCTAAACATTTATCAAGTTATTTCTCCCCCAAACCGCCCTCTGCTGCCCTTCATGTTCTTAGTTTTTTCTTTTGCACAAAGTCTTACAAAATTTTTATCTTCTCTCAGGCTTCTGTCCCTGTTACCTTTAATTAAGTTCTTGCTAAACTGGCATCTCTCCCTATTTACTTTCATGTTCTCCTCCTTCCCTTCTTTTCTCATATTCCTCTGCTACCATGCCTCTTCCTTTCATAGTAATTATTTCTTTTCATTGGTCAGGTATTCATAGATCTTTCTAATCATCGTAAATTTAAATAGGCATGGTTTCATTCTAGATATTTTCTTCACAAAACTTTATAAAGCACAAGGGTGAAACGATGCTGTTGGTGAAGTTGTGGGATAGCTGGTTGTGTGACAGTCTGCAGTAGTTCTGATGTTGTAGGCAGGTGGGAGCAGTGCTTTTCTTAGTTTCTGCTTCCTTGTAATTTGAAGTCCTGCCTTGGAAGTGTGTGAATGTTGTAGTTTTAAGGCAGCCTGCTCTCGGTGTTTTAGTATCGTGGTTGAGAAATAATAAGTTACAAGTGACATGGTTAGCTGTCAATTTTAAACTACATAAATTACATACTCTACCAACTCATGTGCTTGTCTGATGCTTGAGTGTTCTGAAAGGGAGAAAGACCAACTATAACTGTCTTATGTGTCAGCTTGTCTTTCTTAAAAGTTGAGGAAAAAGAATAGCATTGTGCTTTTGAGTGTTTGTTTAGCACTGGTTGATAAATATTTTTCTTCTAGCTGGTCTGTAAAATGCAGGAGAAGGAAAATGGACAGAGTAAAAACTAGCTCCCATTCCAGTGCACACCTCTGCAGGATCCTGGTTTCACAGAATCTGACTTTTTTCTCCTTCATATGTTTATGAACAAATATTCTCCATATATAGTAAAATGTGTTATTTGAAAGTCAAATACAATGCAAACAAAATCTGTTTGGCTTATGTAGATAGTGTGGAAACATCAAAGTTGAGTTGCTTGGGTTGCTGAATCTGCATTCCTGTAGTTCTCATTTGTGGTCAGTGGAACCATGTAGCCATGCTTGTCAAGTGTATGTGAGAAACATAAAAACACTGGGAGCTCACAATACAGAGCCAAGGTAGAGCAGAACTCTGAGATGAAAGATTGAGGCTTAGTTTGCCTACATGAAACTGGTTGCTGGAAGGAGTAAGGTTTCACTGAAATGGTATAAAAACAGCACATAGGTTTGACATAAAAGGTAGCCTTACTGAAGATGCTGCGTTGCTTTGAAAGAAATAGGGATAAATTGCTAACTTCCTTTTCTGTGTAGAGATGAAGACAAAGAAAAAATAAGTAACAAATAAAATACTTTTTTTCTTCTCCCTACAGTAAAAGAAGTGGAAAACAGCCGTTGCAGAACAATGAGGTAATTCTTTCTTCATGTCATATATTCTTTAATAATTTTAAATCTGATTTTTTTTAAACATGAAGTCCTATAGCAGTTTAACTTTGGACAGAATGATGCCTATGGTGCAAAAGTAACTTGAATGGTACTTTCAGACTTGCATTAGTGAAACAAATGGAAGAATCAGGTTAATCACAGGAGGCTGAAATTTGACTCCATATTGACATACACTTGATGAGTACCATGTGCTTTTTTATCTCTTTAGTGCCTTATGAATGTGTAAGGACTAATATTTTAAGTTTCTCTGTAAGCATAGCAACAAACAGATGTGTGTAGATTTGGTATAACTTTTATTTATCTTTTATTTAAAAGGAAAAAGCATGCAACAGGGTGCAGAGTTTAACAATTTCTAAAAATTACTTTAAACTTCACATAGGAGATTGGGCATGTACCTGATCTTTTGTGTGTTTGTTAATTCATTTTTCTTATATCCCTTCAAACCACGTTTATTGGTTTATAGTGAAATAAAATATGACAGACCAAAAGGCAAAGTCCATGATTAGAAGTAGGTCTTACGATGGTATGAATAGATTCCATGTAACTGAAATTTTTGCTGAAAACTTAAGAAAAGTCTTGCAGCAGATAAACCTGAAGGTGTATGCAAGCATCATGTTAGCCTTTAGCCACACCTTGACTGTGTTATCTGCCATGAACTTGTCTTTTGCATAGCTATATCTATTTGTAAAAATCTTAACTAGCTTTCTCTTATTGCTACCCATCTTGGAGACAATAAGACGGAATGAGGAATTAACAGTCTAAGGGGGAAAAACAAACTTCTGGGAAAGGAGATACTGGAATGAATATATGTGCAACACAGAAATAGAAATGGGAAGAGCTGAATACAGAGGAAGAATATGTTCAACTCATGCGACCAATATGTTTAGTCAGGTACTCCTAGAAATGTAGCACATCAGACATTGCATTTATCATTTCTGTTACAGAAAAGCAATAACATAAGTAGGGTCATGCTTCATTAGACCTGGACAGTAGTCTTTAGTTGTTTGGATTTCTTGGATTTTTGTGTAAATAACTTTTAATTAAGATGTTTATTCATCTACCACATAGCATCCTATCTGGCTAGAATTTTTATTTGTAGTTGGTGTTCACATAGTTTTAAAAAAGAATGGGACTATAGTTGACTTCATTCTGTGAAAAACAGATGTTGGCTTCTTCACAAAGAATTCAGAGTGATTTTTTTTTTCTTTTAGGTTTTCTGTCTATCTTATGATATTGTTACAGGCATTGATAACATGCTTCACATGAGCCTTGGGTAGCAAAGATACCAGGATTGGGTTGATTAGTCAGGACTTGTTTGAAGTACATGTGTGCCCTTTTGGTCACTTTTTCAGGACTGAATTCTTCTGCTGCATGCTTATGTGAAAAAAAGAGAAAGCAAACAAAAAAAAATACTTGCACCATTAACTTTTAAAAAGTACTCAGATTACTAAGGACAGAAGACAAGATTATATGGAGTGAACAATTGCAACCGAGCCAAATAAAAGGTGTTTGGGTACCATGAGGATTTTTAAATCTGGTAGATTTAGCTCACTAGGAGTGCGTTGCGCTATTTCGTAGAAGTAAGGGAACAAAAAATTCTGGTTTCCCTTGAAGGAGGTTCAGACTGTACAGTCAAGGAGTTTAAACCATTGATTGTCCAGACAAATATTGGAAGGCATCTTTAAAAGTACTGGCTGATGGTGTCTTTTAGATACAAGCAATGTTCAGTGATGATACATTGTATTACAACTCATAGTTGGATGTGTTAATGCTGTGATATCATTGTTTGTGTGTTACCCTTAACATCAATTTGAAATAAAAAGTATTTTATATCATGGCATCTACTTCCTTTTGCAATTTGTTTTGATAGCTTTCAGTTCTTACAATTTATTTAATTTGTGTGAACAAGTTGGAAAAAATATTGCAAATGCTTCAGAAGGAAGGTAGCTGTAAATAACTTTGGTAGGGAAAATATCACATCAGCAGTTAATACATTACAAAAAAAAATAAATCTCTGTTTTCTTATTTTATACGCAGCAGAAAGAAGGAAAGAAGGAGCGAGCAATGGTGGACAGAGTGTTCATTGCAAGAATATGTCGAATCCTGAAAATAATGGTCCCCAGAACATTTTGCAAAGAGGTAAGCATTACCTGCAGTAACAAATAAAAATAGAGTCATGTTTCTTTTGAGATTATAGTCTAAACAAAAGCATATACATTACATGAATAGGACAAAATTGTGATATGTATTTTAAAATAGCAACATCTTAATATAAAAGTCTACATTTGTGTTCAGTTGTTAAATCACTAAAAAGTTGCATTCTGGTTTCAATTACAAGAGAAACCCTTTACTGTCAGCTGATAACTATTGTCTATAGCATAGCTTTTAAAAGGGCATCTGTATTTTCTTTGTTCGATGTAGTCTTGTACACTTCTGTTTGCAAATGCTTCCTATCTTTAAATAGCATGCAGTTCATCCATAATTTTGCTTTAGTAATTTATATCTGGGCCAACCCTTACTAGAAAATGAATTTGTTAAAAAGTCTCAGCATCCTTTCAGGAAAGCTGTGCAGAGTAGAATTCAGAAAAATAAAATTATTTATCTCGAAGTTGTTCTCACGCTTTTCAGAACAATTTTATTATTTTTTTCAAAAAGAGCATTAGTTGAGCTCAGAACTTAGGTCATGAACTGTGAGAAATTCAACATACGTTGGGCATGAGCAGTGAATTGCAATGTACAGAATGTAGAGCATTCATGACAGCCAGCTTAGCCTGCATGAACAGGGACCTTCAACACCTCATTTACAAAACGAAAGTACCTGGAAGGTAGAAGCGTGAATGGGAATGCCTGTGAGATTGCTCACAGAGCTGGCCTTCATCAGCTTCAAAGGGTCATGGTCATCAGAAGAGATGACTGATAATGCATGAAGAAACAAACATCGCTCTCATATGTGAAAACAAGCATACTGGAATGTACAAGCTGGTCAGCCCCGCCATATTCCTAGAAAAGCTGTGAGCAAATTCTTCTGGAAGCTAAATCTGACCACACAGAGGACAAAAAAGGGATTGCAAAAACCCAGCCAGGATTTACGAATTGCAGATCATGCCTTAATAGCCTGATTGCTTTCAGGGATGAGACAAGTGGCTGTGTGGATAAGGGAAGAACAAAGGGTGTTTAGTATTTCAGTTTCACCGAGGCCTTGACTCTCTCTTAGTACCCTCCTAGCCAAACTGAATTGGCTGGATGAGTGAACAGTAAAGTGGCTGGAAAACTGGCTGGACTGTTCGACTGAGAGGTTTTTTGATCAGTGGTACAAGGTCTGACTGGTGACTGGTCACTAGTGGCCCTGTTTTGAGTGGGGAGTTAGAGTAGGTGATGTTCAGAGGTCTTTTGCAACTTTATGGCAGAAGGTGTCAGAATAGCAGTAGTGTCTTTATCCCTGCAATCCTCCGTCTTAAAGAGTGTGTCCACTATAGGTATAAACCAAGTACAGCTTTCTTCCATAAAAATGTATTCAGTACTTTATTAAAGATATTGCATGCTAATGTGTTTCCTGCAAAGTAAACAAATACTACATTTGCTGGGAGCAGCAGGGTGATACGGTTCTGCTAGATATGGTAGGGCTACTTACTGGAAAAAAATGGTGAATTTTACCCACTGTTTAACTCTTACACTTCTGTGGTTGTACTAGACAGGTTATTTGCTGCTCATTGCTGTGATGCTGGTAGTTCGCACTTACTGTGATATTTGGATGATTCAAAATGGAACAGTCATTGAAAGGTATCTCTCCTCGCTTGCTGTTTTTAAGCATTCTTTCTTCTGTTTAACAGGGAAAGTAGTCTGTCAGAAAACATATTCAAACATTTTTTAACTTGCTTGTTTAAAACAGAAAACTGGTATAGTTGCAATTTGGTGAGGGACCACTATGGTTTTGTAAAGGAAAAAATTTGAATCTACTTTTTCTGTTGGTGCAAACAGTTTATTTTTTAAACAAAGATTTATTAAATGATTTTGATTAATAAAATGTTATTTCGAGTGATTTATTAAATATTCTTTTGGTCACAGTTTGTACACTGAAGACTCTAAATCATGTTGGAATGAATGTCTAAGAAGGCACTTCAGAATAGTGATGGTGTAATGGTTTTATGTCATAAACTTAAGACATATGGCTATTAGGACTTATTTCTTCCTACTGAGCTGGATTAAAGCAATGCTTTCAGTCTTTCTGTGTTAGTGTTTTTTAGTCCTCCAGTTAGTCTTGTTAATCTAATTGAAGCAAGTCAAAATGTGTCTTGAAGTGTGAATTCAAAATGATACTGTGTTTCAGGAGACACTTTAGTGCTTTGTAGAATGGAAGGACTGCTTTGTTTCTCCTGTGAGAATCTTTGAAATCAGAGAAGGGAAGAACTGTTCTGTGACCATGAATTTCTGAGTCCTTAATGTGGGCAATTACCGCAGGAGCAGAAGTGAGATAACTGCTAGGTCTGTAGCTCTGAGAATTTATCCACTTAGAATTGTTGTTTCCCTTGTAACTAACTCTTAGCTGTTGGTCATTTGCAGTGCTATCATTGGCCGCAGCAGAAAAGATTTCAAGAAATACTTGTTCAACTTCATTGCAGCAATGCCCGCTGTAAGTGCTCTACTTGTTCTGACCTCTTAGCAGCACATTTCTTATATGTAAATTAAGAATTTGAGGAAAAGGTTTCTCAGGAGTGTCTTAAAACTCATGGAAATTAGTTGTTTTACATGCATGTCTATATTAAGACACATTTAATTTTCTGGCTCCTGTGCATGGCAGACTTTATCAGCTTATTATTGGTTGCAACTATTTAACTAACAGATATGTTTATGTGTTCAGGTTGGTTTTATTGATGGTAATTTTAACTATAGATTAACGTGCCATCTCTAGTGCTGCATAACAACATCTTATGTATTGGATTATGTTTTGGTAGACTTGGGATTCTTTAGGCACCATTGAAGATGAATTTTTCTTTTTAGACTTCAGTTTTTATAATTCTTATATTTTTCACAGCTTTGTTATATTTTTTCGTTCACCTTTTAACTTTTCCTTCAGCTTGTTGACATCTCTGATCAGCACCAGATAGAAATAATTGTTGCAGTCTAATAGAGAATGTGTCTGAAATGAATTGATAACTTTAAGGGTAAGGTTTCAAATGGTGACTCTTTTCTAGAGCTTATCAGATGAGCTGAAAATGTTATATGAACATAATTTTTTTAATGGTGAGAGCCACTGGGAACTGCAGACAGAAACCTATGCAGCACTCCCACAGACCCTAGATGATTGGTCTTAGGTGTATTAATGGTATTATTGACTTTAAGGGAAGAATTCACCTGTTTTAAAGTGTTTACACAATTTATGCTGGAAACTGATATAAGTATACTCAATCATGTTAGCCAAATATTGAAATACTGTCTCTTCTTTTAGATCTCTTTAGTGAATAACTTCCTGAAGTATGGCCTAAATGAGTTGAAACTTTGTTTCCGAGTACGACTTACTAGATATCTCTATGAGGAATACCTTAAGTAAGTAACACCTTGTTAGCCTATAGTATAAACTTTTCATAAAAAGGATTAAAATCATTGTAGTTATATTGTAAGAAAGTTGCAAGGTGCTCAATAGGTTAGGTACATTGCTCAGAAAAGTCTTTTGGTTTCAGTTAGCTTGCAGTTGAGGATAAGTGGCTTCTCCAAGTTGTATATGGTACAGATATAAAGACAGCAAATTTGGCTCAATTGGAGGTCAGAAAAAGTGCCATACTGCTCCCATAACTGGGTCAACTTCCAAAGTACTTCAGTTCCTTTCATTTAGTGCAGACTGAGTTGGATGCATGAGCTTGAGTAGCTGCTTCTGTCCGTCTATGCTGAATTTTGATTGTGGGATGTGCTGAAGCAGAGTTTGTGAGCATTTTCTAACTAAGTTAAATAGCAGCATGGGCCTGAGCTTTTAGTAAGACATCCTGGAGCCTAAACAACCCTACAGGATTTGATGTGGATTTGGTCAGGCAGAAGCACAAGCTATGTTGATTCCATACAGTCACTTAATGTTTCCACTACTTTCCATCTAAGTTGTATGAAACAAGGAGGTTCCAATTATTTGAAATCCCAGGTAATGATTTTTTTTTTCTGCTGCTTAGCTATTGTTTTGTTTCAGAGCTTATACATACTACAAAATGGGAAATCTGGACAACAGAATAGCTAATCCAGATCAACTCCTTACACAGGATGTGGAAAAATTCTGTAACAGTGTAGTGGATTTGTACTCAAACCTTAGCAAGGTAAGTCTTTCAGGAGAGAACTTTGAATCATATCTGTAGGCATTTAGGATGTGGTGTCAGCTCAAAACAATTGTGTACATTTTTATGTGGATTGCTTGGAACATGGTATGAAAAAAATAGTTTATTGTTTCACACTCTGGTTTTCATGACCAAAGCACTGCCTGTGAGTTGTTATAGTTTGTATTAAAATTTTCTTTTAAAGAATTTGTTGGTTCTTTTGCAGTTGAACAGTGATGAGTTTCTTACTAGTTACCTTTTGGAAGAAAATCAGTGGCTGGCATTTAGATACTTAGAAATATTACTTTGGGGAGGGAGGTGTTGTTCAATAAACTCTTCCTGTTTCTGGTGTAAATTTTAGGGAGTTTGGGTAATGAAGGAGAATACTTGTGGACATTTTTAGACTAATTTTTTTATGCTAGGTTTTTCATACAAGCTGAAGTATAAGCAAAATACAAGTTATTTTGTTCAAAAACTTCTGACTACAAAACCTGGAGTTCAGCTGTTTTAGCCTTGACAAAGAGGTTATGGAGCAGAATCCTTGCAATTTGAAATGTTCCTTCTATCAGATATATAGCCAAATAAATGGCATTATCCTTTCTTTCAGTATTTCTCACAGTTATGTCAGTTAAGTATCATGGAGTCTACTCACCTTTGCTTAGTAAGCAAAGTGTAATTGCAGATCTAAAATAGTGAAGTACTTTTTTTAGATATGTATTTATCTGAGGATTATGATGCTTCTGTGTTCAATTCTTGAGTTAATGTTTTCAGGAAAAAGCCATGTGGCTGACAGTCTTTTCATTTTAGCTTTTAGTTTATGTAATAGGTTAACCAGTACTGTGCTTTCAATGCAGAGCTAGAACTGTTCTTGGGATGGTGCATTGTTTCTGGACCATTTGATATTAGTTTTGTGTTTGTGTTCTAAAACTTTTGTTTTTTCTGCTTTTTTTACAGCCCTTCTTGGATATAGTTTTGTATATCTTCAAGCTAACAAGTGCAATAGGAGCACAGGTAAAATTAATGGGTTTTTTAGAATTACGTTTTCTCTGCTTTGCTTATAGCCTTGTATAGACCTGTGTAGACTTGTTTGGAATCTGAGGAAAACTCTAGGTGTTAGTTATAGATTCATCCATTATTTGAAGCTATGTACTGAAAATATGCATTTGCAGTTAATGTTTTGTATGCTTTAGTGTGCTCTATTTTGAGGCAAGGAAAATAAACCCCAGAATTTTTAGGCATTTGATCAACAATTTGAAGAAACAAGAAAGTTCTTTATTTTCTTCTAGCAGTTATTTGAGAGTGTCATTCAGTACAGTACCCTTCTGACTGCTTATATCTTGCATGAATTCCATTTAAGGGCAAAAATAAGTTTTCTATTTTTGTATGGCCTCTATAAAGGTCTTGCCCTGAGCTGTGTGGTCATTATTTTCTTGCCCCCCTCCCACCAGTATGCTGAATTATTTCAGAAATAATTCTTCAGCTTAGTGAAATGATGCATTATCAAAAATGTTCAGGAGTTGAGAAGCAGCTCTGGGGCGCATTATGCAGATGTTGTTGAGGCAGTCTCGCAGTAAGGCTTAACTGAACCTACATAACTTTTCCAGTCTCAGGTGTCTTTGCATTGCTCTCTGTAATAGTTCCTACAGGTGGTTTATGCCACACCACACTTCAGTAATATTTAGGCATATGTTTTGGGAGCCCCAGTTTGTGGAAGCTTGGGATTCAGAAGAATAAGAGATTCCTACCAGGACTGCTGAAGAGAACCAGGCAATGTGTTGGAGATGTACAGATCAAAGAAGAGAATGGGATTGAAACACTGACTGCTATGACAATGTAGAGACAAAAAACTAGGTAGAAAGGAGAGGAAATGAGAGAGGAACAGGAAATTATTAATGAAAAAAGCTGTGACAGTTGGACAGAGAGATCACACTGGGTGATGATCAAAACTTAAGTGGAAGGCTGGGGTAGGAAGGGATTCTAGAGACAGAGAATTAGTAAAGCAGTATCTGTAACATGAAGGGAACATCATGGGAATTTCAAATGTGGTCAGATTGGTAATGTAGGTACAGAGGAGGTAAGCATTAAGGGATTCATGCTTTCTGGGAATTCTGGATATTTATGTTGCCATTTGAAACCATGTAGGTGGTAAGCTTTTATTCTTTTTTGATGTTCACAGGGTCCAGCTAGCATGATGGCATACTTGATTATTTCAGGATTTTTCCTTACACGTTTAAGGAGACCAATTGGCAAGATGACTATTATAGAACAAAAATATGAAGGGGAGTACAGATATGTCAACTCACGGCTCATTACAAACAGGTATAGTTTTACTTGGATGACAAGATACAAGTGATAGTAATGTGGGGTAAATGGAAGCTGTGCATTAAAATACATTTGGGAAGTCTGATGCTGTCAGTTCTGAGCCAAGTGTCTGCATCTTTATGCAGAGTATTATAAAGTAATTTGTAAGTGCATTATCTTCCATGATCAAAACTAACTGTAGCTGGGCTATAATAAGTTTATATTCTACTGTAAGAAAAAAGTACAAACCCTTATTTCATCATGTAACTGGAAGTGCTACATCCCTGTATGCTATGGGTGACTTTTTTCAAAGACTGTCTTTAACTAAAGGAAATTGCATTCTTTTGTTTCTTTTTAGTGAAGAAATTGCGTTTTATAATGGAAACTTGAGAGAAAAGCAGACTATTCACAAAACCTTCCGTAAACTGGTAAGATACCTTTAATCTTGTAGTTGAAGTTTTGCTTAAAATGCTTTAATTCTATCATGGTGATTCTTGACATGTATGCATATAAATTGTGTTACAGTGGCTTGGGATTTTTGCTGCTACAGTTATTTCATTAAAAAATAAACGAGAAGGCTTTAAGCAGGACACAAATTTCTGATAGAATGGTCTTTCTCTTGCCACTTACCTCCTTTTCACCCCCACAATTAGTGTTCTCACTATGTAATTTCATGTGTAGGGTGTTTTGATCTCAAGTGCAAGTCTTTGCCAGCAGGGCTCTTGTGCAGTGCTTGTTACAGTTAAAGGTGTGTTGAGGTATCTGACATGCTGAAAAGTAACTCTTTGGAATCAAATGTCTGTAAAATAATAAAAGATGGTAAAACGAGTACTGATATAGTTCGAACTTTTTTCTGCTGTAACTTACTAGGTGGAACACTTGCATAATTTCATCCTGTTCCGGTTCTCTATGGGTTTCATTGATACAATCATTGCCAAATGTAAGTGTTTGTCCAGTGCTAATGAATTTTTATAAATAACAAAACAAACTTTTAACGTGAGAACTGTCTTTTTTCTTATTGTATAGCTTAATATTTATTCTTAAACTGCAGACCTTGCCACTGTCGTTGGTTACCTTGTTGTGAGTCGTCCGTTTTTGAACCTGTCTGATCCTCGTCATCAAAATAGTACTCATGCCGAACTTCTGGAGGTAAATAGACCAGAATTAAAACAATCTCCTCATTTTAAGTTTTGTTAGTCCACATAAAGAGACCTTCTTCTACTCTAGGATTACTACCAAAGTGGAAGGATGTTACTGAGAATGTCTCAAGCTTTGGGCAGAATAGTCCTGGCAGGCCGTGAAATGACAAGATTGGCTGGGTAAGCTTAATAGTAGTTCTATAAAAGAATCTTTCTTAAAGTTTTGTTACTCTTTCACATCTCATTGTAAGAAACTGCCTGGATAATTAAAATAAACTTATGTGCCTTGTTCCTTTCAGCACCCTAAAAACCTAAAAATTAAAAGCATTTTATGCTGAAAACATATCTGATGATGTGCTAATTATGTCCACTATTTCACATCTGAATAGGCAGCATATAGTTTGAATTTTCACTTAAAAAGGTGTTGTCAAATGCTCTTAAGTCAATTATGCATTGATTATTTCCCAAACTGGTTTTTTATATATCTTAAGAAGAAAAATTTTGCTATTACACTAAAAGGAGTGTGTAAATATTGTGAATATCGACAGCCTAGTACAACTCTAAAATGTAAATATTGTTTCTATGCTGAGGTGAATAACTTAGTCATTTTGACAGTGTAACAGTGTTTACTAGAGATTCTATGGATTTCTTGTTTTTCTTATTTTAGCTTTACAGCTCGAATTACAGAATTAATGCAGGTTCTGAAGGACTTGAACAGTGGCAAATACCAGCGTACTATGATATCACAAGAAAAAGGTAGATGTGACATAATATGCAGTACGTGCATCTCTGTATAGTGTTCCAGTCTCTAATACTGTTTTCTTAATTTAAGATGCAGAGAAAAAGCAAACTTTGCCTTTGATACCTGGATCTGGAGAAATTATCAACACTGATAACCTTATCAAGTATGTTTACAAAGTTTCCACAAGTTCAATATTTTTCATGTAGACTGGCTTTTAAGTCTTCTTCTATATGATTATTAATACAGATTTTAACACGTTATAACAATTTGCAATTCCTATTGTGCTGTAGTTTATTTACAAGTAGTTCCACCTCATAATCTACTCATCATTTTTACTTTGTAAATCAATTCTTATCCACTCATGTTAGCAGAAGACATAATCTGCTCTCTGGACTTAGGCTTTTTGGTAACATCTTCTGCTGTCCTTTGGAATAGTGCTTCCCAGACCATTTTGTTTCCTCTTAGAAATATGTTCATTATGGATTATATTCCATTATGTAGCTCAACTATAAAAATCAATGATGAATCATTTCATTTTCAAAATATTTGCTTGTAATTCTGCATGCTTAGAGATGTCATTAATGTACTTGTGTAGGGATCAGTTCCCTCACTCTGTGCTGTCTGAGAAACGTAACATTGGTATAGTATTACTACTTAAAGGCATAAAATACAGTTAAGAGATTAATCTGGTCAGTGTGGAAAGCAGATAGGGAAGCAGAGGAGAAAAAAAAAAGAGGGGGGAAGGGGGAAAAGACAAGAGATGATACAGCTATTTTTATTATTTTCATTTAAAAAAAAAGGCAAGGAGAGGTGAGCAGAGAAGTCATTCATTGTGTGTCCTGGAAGTAATGAAATACACTTCACTAGTAGGTTTAAAATGACATGCATCCTTAAATATACATTTATATCCACAAGATGTTTTGGAGACCAAAGGCTTAGAAGAATTTGGAAAACAAATATGTGAAGGGGATAAAAAATATCTCTGTAGATGTTTAAATACTAAGGTACCATTTTGGTTCAAGAACTTCCTCAGTTGTTTATAGTTGGAAACCGAGAGAGTGAATGAAGTACTGCTGAAGTCTTGCCCTGTTCCATAAATCTCTGAAGGAAGTATGCAGTATTAATTTATTTTCTTTTAACTGGTCTTTTTATTTTTTTCCCAATATTGCAATACATCCAGGTTTGATCATGTTCCATTGGTGACACCTAATGGAGATGTTTTGATTCAAGACCTTAACTTTGAGGTAAGTTTTTTTTAATATAATAGAAAATTATATTAACATAAAATTTCTAAGTGAAGATGATAACTTCAAATGTCATCTGATTTATAAAAAAAGTAAAAAAGAGTCATCATGTTAGTTTTTTAAAAAAGACAATGAGCTGTTTTCCCAAAAAAGGTTTTTATTACTACAAGTGCATTATCTTCCAACAGTTGGTGTGAAACTGGTTGGGGGGGAAAATTAATTATTGCTGGAAATTACTCATTGTAATGTCAGAAAGTATGTGTGTACAAGCCTGTGATGATACCAGATTGCCTTCCTGTTTTAGAAGCTTTCAACAATACTTCATGACTGCATTTTTAATGTGTTGGATTTGCATTTTTAGGTTCGATCTGGTGCAAATGTACTGATTTGTGGGCCAAATGGGTGTGGGAAGAGCTCACTGTTCCGTGTTCTGGGTGAGGTAAGCTAACTTTTTTAAACAAATGAGGGGGAATGCAAAGCACTGCAGTTGGACTTTTTTGTCAAGTTTTAACCTTTTTCCTTTCCAGTTGTGGCCTTTGTTTGGTGGGCGTTTAACAAAACCTGTAAGAGGAAAGTTGTTCTACGTTCCCCAGGTGAGACCAAGTGGTTTACTTGACAATGGTGTTCTTTCTTTCTACTTTCACTATGTTTAGAAATATTTGACACATTTTTTTGCTTCTAACTGTATCTCAGAGACCATATATGACTCTTGGAACACTCAGAGATCAAGTTATATATCCAGATACTTTGGAAGATCAGAGAAGGAAAGGGATTTCTGACCAGGTAATGATAATTAGTTCATTAACTCTTTGCCTTGTTTAGGATGAGTAATACTTCAGAGATAGTAGTACTGATACTACTGTTAAAAACACTGCATTTAATCTGATTTTAATATTTGCCAGGATTGATAACACAATGGTGTAATCCTTTACAAACTTTTTCAACCATTTCTTTGTTAAGTTCAAGTAAACTTTATTCCTGATTCCTATTTCCGTAAAAGGTGCTGAAGGAGTACTTGGATAATGTCCAACTAGGTCAAATCTTGGAACGTGAAGGAGGCTGGGATAGTGTTCAGGATTGGATGGATGTCCTCAGCGGGGGAGAAAAACAGAGAATGGCAGTATGTCTCAAAAGCCTAAATACTTAACAAATACAGAACATAAGTATAAATATAATCTGAAATGTAAACTAGTTTTGTTTACTAAATATTATTATTTTACTTAGGAGAAACCACCAAAATGTTCAATACCTGAATACTGAAAAAAACAACTGAAAATAGTGTTTATTGCATGCAAAATTTAAAAAGAAATATTGGCCTTTTACCATGCCTTGTACTTTCATTGTATGAACAGAAGTTCTAAAAGAATTGTCTTCAAAAAAACCCCAAAACATAATACACCACGCTTGAATTTTCAGGATTCAGGGGGTGCCAACTTAATTCCCTTGCCATAGTAAATTTTTGGACCCTAATTGTTAGTTTAACTTCCAACGCTGCACTGCTGGCTATAGTTCTGTATCCACAGCAGGTTTTTTTGTTTGCATTCCAGATGGCAAGATTATTCTATCATAAGCCCCAGTTTGCAATTCTGGATGAGTGCACCAGTGCTGTTAGTGTTGATGTAGAAGGCTACATTTACAGCCACTGCCGAAAGGTAAGCTCTTTGTTTCTAGAATTGTATCTCTGTGTATTAGGAGGAAACTTAAAACGATACAAGGTTCACTCTCCCTTTTGCCTAGTGTGCCTAGTGCAGACTCAAAATTTAAAATAAAAAAAAGTTTAGAATTGTATGGAATGTTCTGCACATTAGAATTCAGTAATTGTTTTGTAGTCTTAGACTAATTTAGATGTACGTGTAGCCTCTATACAGAGAACTTTTACTAACTGCTAGGTAACCTTACTTTTTCAGATAGCCTTAGAATGTCAAGATCAAAGAATCTAAAATGTTAGACTCCTTTGTTGTTCCTAAGCTTTCTTTTGGTTAGGGCAACAGAAGTGAAAGGCTGGAAGTTAACATTTTCATCTATTTTGAGATATGAAAAGCCAAGCACTCCAGGAAAGCATGATATCAGATAGTTTTATTTTTCCTTTTCCTCTTAAATTCACCATTTCAGAGTCTATGTAGTGCCATGTGAAATATCAGTAAGACTCAATTTCACACACCTAGTCTGGGAAAGAATGGGCTTGCAATAACATTAGTTTTTGAGTAGCAGTATTCTCCAGATGGTAATGGAGCAAAGCTGTGCAGCTACTGAAATGCATGTTGGAAACTTGAAGTGGAAATTTAAGGATCCTTCTGTAGTAGGTGAGGACTCTGCAGAAGAAGGGACAGTATTTCATTAACTATTTTTACCACGTTGATACCAACACGCTGACAATTTTTAAGTCTATTTTCCATATACTTACTATTCTCTTAACTTGAATATTCATTCGTACTTGCCAAGTGGCTAATGCATATTACTGAAAAGTAGAATTCCTGGTTAAACTGTTGTTACAGAAAGAAAAAATGTTACCTTGTTTTATCATCAGAGCCATTTTGTTCTTGCTTCTGCTGTTAAGGATGAATAGTTAACGGAGTTGCAAGGAAACAATCTCTCTCAGTTCTTAATTCAGAATAGCATTTGTGGGTTTGGGCTTATTTTGTCCTCAGACTTTCGTTATTCACCAGGTTTATTTTTTTAGCTGCGACCTACCTTACCTCCTGTGCCCAGTTCATTCTGTTTGAGAAATGATTAGAGGCAAAAGAATGGTGAAATCAATTAAAAAAGAGAAAGCCCGCCTTTTACTTTCCCCCCTCTGCAAAGTATTGTGTTAAGGCTGTATATGTATAGTGTTCGTAATAGTCTGGAAGTTTGTGGTTATGAATTAAAGATCTTCATCCGATATAATGCTGAAAAATAAAGAACACCTAACAAAAACATAATTGTTTTGTGGGTATTTTCATCACATAGGTTGGCATCACTCTCTTCACTGTTTCCCACAGGAAGTCACTCTGGAAACATCATGATGTATGTAGTCTTTGCTTTACTCAGAATATTTGTAGGTGGTGGGGGTTTTGTCAACTGACTTAAATTGACTTGCAGTTGAAGGTGTTGTCATTTTGTTTGTTTTTTCCAAGCTTTTACTTCCTTATTCCGAATTTATTATTTGAAATAATCTTCTACTTCTTCTTATGAAGGAACAGTATGTATCTGTAAAAGTAGCCACAGAAATGTGAAAGGCTCGCTAGATGCTTAAGTCTTCTACCTTAAACTCAAAAAACCCCTTAAACTGAAATCCAGTACACAGCATGGAGTCATACTTAATATATCTGTGCTTTAAAAAGAAGTTCATTTCTAATACAATGACTTCTTATCTTTCAAACTGTGCAGACAGACTGTATGTGTGGGTAAAAATACTGAATGAATACACAGGGATGAATGTGCAACTTAAAGTATATTGTCACAAAACCCAAGAGAGCAGTGTTACATCTAAGTGTGGCTGACATATGATATGCAAAAAAACAGTTTACTGTTTTTATAGAGGCATTTAATGAAGTGTGAGGCAGAAGCACCTTACTCTCTGCCTATATGAGTTTAAGATTTTGCTAAAACTTTTTAAAAGTGTTGTTTTTATTTTTAAAATGACTTTAAAATAAAATTTATTGAGGCCTTTATAGACCTAGTAATTTTTAGGTGGTTAATAAGATACATTCTTTTCCTTTCAGTTCTACCTACATATGGATGGCAGAGGAAACTACGAGTTCAAGAAAATAACTGAAGATACAGTTGAATTTGGATCTTAAATCAAAAACTGAACTGCTACAGAGACTGATGATTACAGAAAGTGTGTAGAATGTCAGACAATGTACCATAAAATTACTCAGCTTGTTAAGCATTTACTATTATGTAGGATATTGCTAATTGTGTATATGTTGGTTTAATTATTGATATGTACTAAGAATGTCCTTATTCTTGTGGTTTAAAAACCTGCCTGAATTAAATTGGGCTTAAATTGGTGTAACCTGATTCATCCTGGGATGCAAACCATTTGAAATCAGCTGATTTGACTTTTGTAGACCTTCTTTCCCTTCAGTGAAAAGCCCTATTAAAATTAGGGTTGCTACCTCTCTAGTTCCTGCAAAGCAGTCTTGGATATTTGCTCTGTTCTGTGCATATTTCAGAGTGATCTCACGCAGTGCAGGACGTTGTCCCATCTTCAGATCTGTGCCCTTTGAAATGAAAGAGCCTTTTCCTTGTCCAAGCCTTGTGATGTAGCCAACGTGCCCTTTCTGAAAAAGGATGAACTGAAACTAAAAGACAAAACTAATTCCTTCTGGTGGTAAAAAATAAGTAAGTTTGTTCTTTGCTGGGTTTTGTATTCTCTTTAACATCTGTCTGTCCATGCAGTTCTCTCTGCAGCTCAGCAATCCCATTCTCTCCCAGTTTAGCAAGAGTTTCATCCATCCCTTACCCCAACTATCCTTTTTCTCTCAGAGAAATAGTATGACAATGAATAGTTGAGAGGAGGTTGAGGGAGGAAAGGACTTCATGCACAAAAAAATGAGGGGAAGAAGTGTTGATTCTTGTATCAAACAATCTTGAGCATGTTTTTAGCTCTTAAAAAATGAGTGACTCCCACAAGAAGAAACAGAGAAAACAGTGTGCATCCAGTCATTCCTCTCCTTAAATCAGTGGAGGTTGAATGGGCTAAAAAATGTTAGTCTGTGAAATAGCAGACTGTTGTCTGTCTTGTGCTCAGTCCTGAAGATACAGCAGTTACTTTTTCCAAGCTACTCCTTTTCTCCCTCTCTAAAAAATCAGATCTCCTCCTGGTTTTAGCAACCCTTCCAGTCTAAATTTGAAAGTGATAATGGTACTCCCAGTTTGGTCTTTGAGGCTGTGAAAGCCTGAAGCAATATGTTCATTCTTTGTTTATTTTTTTATTTGTCATGATGTTTATTGATTTCTGATACAAATTATTTACCAGCGATTCTCATTGTTGTCTAAACTTCTCTAATCCTTGCTAAGTTTTCTTGTTCCAGCTGCCAAATCTTGAAGAAACCAAACTCTTAAAATAGTTTACTGTGACTGTTTCTTCCATACAAGTGATTACTGTGGTTGTCATTTGAATTTGACAAACATAAATGCAGCAAGGTGATTTTTGTGATCAGGTAATAGGAAGGTATAATTCAAACTGAATTGCTGTTTAGGCTTTAAAACAAAAATTTACAGTACCTGTTGTACAGTGAAGGTCTAGTAGTTTTTTAGTGTTTCATGTAAGATACAATATAGGAATGCACTACATGAAGGCATGCATAAAATATGCAATACATCTGTTCTCTGTGCATCTTTTATAAAGGGTTTAGGTTAAAGAAACAAAAACCCAGGTTTTTATAAAATGGCTATGTACTTGGATGCACTGCTGTTTGTTAATTTTTACCCAACCTGATTAGTCAGTTATCTTTCATGCGGAAATTGCTATCTGTTAATACGTTTGCTTTTATCATGGTTCTTGCCCCTACCTGCCACTATTCTTTCAAAGTATTCAAATGCAAACGGCTATCCTGGTATAAGAATCTCGTGACCACAGTAGATTCAGATGCATCAATGAAATTCAAAAAAGCTTGTCTCTGAAGTATAGCATATTCAAAAGAATAAGGTCCCAGAATCATTTTTTGTGCTTGTTTAACAAGGTGGCAAATAGATACCTGATTTAACTAATCTCTTTTTCTTGTTCATTCAGATTCTCACGTCAGCTGTAACATAGCAGGTAGCAGCATACTGTGCGTGAGGTCGTAGTCTTTTTTTAATTGTAACCATGAAAATAGGCATGCCAGATAGGTGGTTGTGTCAGGAGGATTTTTTGTTTGAGTTTTATTTTATGAAAGTTCTCAGCACAGATGTAACTTCTCCTCTTGGAAGGACTGTTTTAGTAGCCTTTTGGAGGAACAAAAAATTAATCTCTAAAGTGAGAAAGTTGCTATGATCTTTGTAATTAGGGCAGTCTTTTGCAGTGGAGTAGTAAACTTGGGATACTTTAATGTATTGTTACTGCTGACAAGCAGAACCACACATGGCACATTTACATAGTCCCCCAGCAGCCAATGCCAATTGTACTTCAAAATTTAACTGGTTATAACAGAATTTTGTGTAATCTTGTATTTATTTGTAATACTAACAACAAGCAAACAAAAATCCACCTCCAAAACCAAGGAGGAATAGATTTGCCTTTAGATGCCATGAAGTTCATTGAAACTGAAGATGCTTGTCTCTCCTTAGGGCCAAGACTTAGTGTTTCTAAATATACTGGAAGGAAAGAAAAATCCTCTTCTGTGCTTGATTGTACGAGACTTATAAAGAAAGTATAGAAACAAATGATGTTTTAGAATTACATTCTTAAAAGGCCTTACACTAAAGTGTTTGAGATAAACTTAATCTAATGAAAGATTGTAAAAACTAATGATAATGATCCAAGTCTCAGTTCTGTTGCAGAATTGCACTGATACTGTATTTTAGTTGTATTTCTTTAAGAGCACAAGCTGGAAGTTTGTAAATCAGAATTCTGAACTATCTTAGTACAACAAAGTAGTGATGAATACTTTTTCGTCTCAAATTGTTGGTGCTTTGAAGATGGTACTGGTAATAGTCTGATGGTTGCATTTCAACAGTGGTGGGAAACATTCCTGTGTGTAAATACTGTAAAGTGTTTGGGAGGAGGAAGTGGCGCTATATAAATGTAAGACATTAAGTGCCTCTGAAATAATAATAAATCTAAAGATAAAATGTATCTAGACTTTTTATGTTTCTTACTGATGTGATGAGGAATTTTGTAATAACACAGTGAATTCATATTCAACAAATATTGAGAAAATTGACTTGTTCCGCTTAAAAAACATCTGCAGTACTGTCTGAAATTTGACCTGGAATGAGCCGGGTGATGCCATCCAGTTGTAGTCTTAACCAAGTACATGAGCATACTTAGAGCAGTTGGATTATAGGTGCATTAATCTGTTTTAAAACCACACTCAGATTAGCTCAGCTGGTTAGAGCCTGGTGCTCATAATGCCAAGGTCATGGATTCAATCCCCGTATGGGCTATTCACTTAAGAGCTGGGCTCGAAGATCTTTGTGGGTTCCTTCCAACTCAGGGTATTGTGATTCTGGCCTCTCTCTCCTTTGCCTTCTGGCCACTTGTTTTCCCTTCATTGATTTTTAGAAGAGTATGGGTCTGAACAATAGATATCTGATTTAATTAATCTCTTTTTCCCATTCTTTACTGTATTAACATAATATAGTAAATACTGTGGTAATTCTTTTGAGTGCGCCTTAATCTTTGTACTTGGAGGAAAATAAGATAATCACTCTCCACTTTTATTGTATTTATGATTTTTTTATTGTTGTGGTAGACATACCAGCTATTAGGCAACCTGAAACACAGTAGTGTAAAAATGCAATCAAGCTATGCTTGAATTAACTGATTTTAAAGTGACAAGTTTTTTCTAATGCTAATACTGATTTTTCCTTATCTTAACTGAGATTGTAACAAGTGTATTGTGTAGCATACTTAAAGGGGAGAGCTCCCTTTGGAATGTCTCAGCCAAAGATGCACTCTTAAAAATCTGTCTTTCAATTTAGCTGATGAGCTAGAAAGTGTGCGGGGGGGAGGGGGGAAAAAGGAACTTCTATACTTTGAGTGGGATGTTTAGTACTTAAATTCATGTTTTAGAGTAGCGTGAAATCTGTTACTTGTTCAGCTCTGGGCTTTCAGCTATCAGTTCTTTCCAGAGGCTTGGCTTGTATGCCTCAACACTTTAATTTTTCCTTATTTAGCAGGAAGATACCAGTTCCTTGAACAGTAGCACTTAAACCATGGAGCAAAAAATGCAAAGTCCTTTACAAAGATCAATCCACCATATTTTGAGCATGTTCAATAGTCTTGGTCCTGTATTTTTGAACATTTACTAAAGCACCAAGCAGCAAAAATTAAGTATTCCTGACAAAGACTGTGAGGGGTATGATGGTGCTTTCTGCAGGACTAGCACAAGAGTGGGAATAGGCTGCAAGGTGAATGGAACATCACAGTGCACCTTATCTTCCACGTCAAGTGTGCTTTACTGCACCATGGATTTATGTTTCTTACAAAAACAAAACCCTACAGCAGGAAATGTGCACAAAAATCTGACCTACCTCTGACCCTTGTAATTTTCCTAGGAAAAGTTGTCAATGTAAGCTATGTCCTAGCCAGTGTGCGTGTTGCAGGGGTGTTTCTTGCCCAAATGTGGCACACAGGTAGAGCAGGTTAGACACACCTGTCTGGTCAGCTCAAATTGACGATTGCTTTAGCACAATTTGAAAGTGACTTATAAGAAAATTCTGAATGAATTGCAAATGCCTTAGCACTGTACTGTGTGCTGGAGAAGATGATTAGTGAGAAAAAGGCATCATTCCATGACACTTACTTGACACACTTTTTAATTAAATCTTATCTGGTACTGACAACTTAAATGACTTAAGCTCTGCAGAGTAGGGAATTCAGTCGTCATGTTTCGTAATTCTATAAAGATGCAAGGTTCTGTGGCTTAGGAAGGGAGAGAAAGAACTAATTTAGTGATTCTTCTATAGGATTGATCTCTGCACACTCAACAGGTAGTCTGTCACCTAATCCTTGGTGTTCTGAAATGATCTAGAAATGTAAACACCATTAAGAAGGCCTATTATCAAGGTAGGAATTAAAAATCCATTATTAAAATTTAAATGTGACTGTCATAGATACTATGAGATGTCCGTAGAAACATCCATGATAATGGTCATCTGAAATCCCACTGTGAAAAATAGTAGGGTGGGAAAAAGGTTGCCTTGGTTTTATAGAAAAAATAAACCATAACTTTTATCAGTCAAGAAAATCAGCGGTATGCAAGTTCAAATTTTGGCTTATAAAGTTGCTGTTCAAAGCAGTTATTTCTGTATATAATGTATTTGCTTCTCTGTTAGTTGTAGGTAACCAGATGGTTTGTGCCAGTCCCTTTTGTGAGTATGAAAGAGGTTTCTACTAATCAGGGATATGTACCTGTGTCAGAAGGATGTTTGTTGGTTGTTTTTCCCTTCACATGTTGTGTTCCAGGCTCTTGGTAGTGCTCTGGATGCAGTCAGTTTTTTATTATGATGTTTTTAATTTCACCTGTAAGTTTAGATTGGCAATGCACATTACAGGTTCCTGTATGTTTATTTGTATCTTCTGGTGAAGCCCATCCTGTCGTGTGCATTCAAACATGAGACGAAACTGGTTTAATTCAACTCGAACCATTCTGTGATTCAGCTTGAAACAGAAATATAGCCAATTTAGGTTATTAGGAAAGCAATTTGTCCTTCATGTTAGTAAAACCTTAGCAAAATGTTATCTTTAAAGCAGTCTTTGACGTGCTGCATCATTTTCTTTCCTTCTATTCAAAAGCAGAGCCAGGTGACAAGCAGCTTGAAGCTTCACAGACAGAAGTTGTTTTAAGGGAGTAATTTGAAAAATATTATAAATTTGGGGATTAAATAGGAATAATACTCCTAAGCATTTGGTGAAATTCCATGGGGATTGACTTGGGAAACTAAAGACATCTTCCCAGTAATCCTGCAATGAATGCAACAGTGCAAGAATAGTCATCCAACTGGCATTTTAAAATGGGAGAGAAGGGAAACTTGGACACTCCACTTATGTGGAATGTATCTTTCACAAACCAGGCTTAATAATCACAGTCTCTCTTACACTAATTAGAAACTTCCTCCTTAGTGACATTTGGCAAATCTGAACTATACAGATTGAACATATTTACTGGTAGGAGGAGCACCCAGCCCAGTTCCCTGGTCTGTCCACAAACCAGCTTCCTTTTTCCCCACCTGTCCTTCATCTTGGGAGACAAGTGGCATCTACCTGTGATCCTGCACCAAAATAGAACAGAACTTGGAAAATTAGGTCAATTCTGTCTAGGCAAAACTGAAATTGCTTAGATTGGTTTATTTGGTTAGAAATAGGGAACTCCACCTACATGTCTGAGCAAGTTTTCTGTATTAAAATAACTTCAGAATATGGCACATATTGAAGCTAATTTTTTAAGGTTGCTTATAGAAAGTTTGGGGAATGATGCTCTGAAAAATTTACTCCATGTATGCAATTAAAGAGACATCTTCTATGGATCCAAATATACCCTTAATCTGCTTAGACTGAGTGATTTAGTGCAAGCAGGTAATAAAAAACTTTTGACTAATTTTAATTGTGAATCATGACAAGTTGTATGAAGGTGCTCCCCAAAATAACCTAGCCTTCATTTATTTACTTTATTGTAGGACCCTACTGCAGGAATTTGTTGGCACAAAAGCCGTAGAGCTAAACAGCTGTGTCAGAAGCTACTAGTGTCCCAGACTTGGTAATACACTTGAAGAATCTATCGAGGAGCTAATAAGCTGTTGTGTTTGGGAAAAATAATGGTTAAAAAGGAAGGCATGTGTGCTAGAGGATTCTTAAAACTTGGATCCAGTCATATATTGCAACAGGACTTCTCTGAAAAGCCAGGAATCCTTTGCAAAATTGTTTTGGAGCTTAGTAGGGAATTAAGGGCCAAGGTCAAAATCTACACTTTTATATGCTTTTCTTTTTTAACCCATTAAATAGGTTAGCATTTTTAAATGCTAAGTAGAAGAGAGAAACAACTTTTTTTTTTTTTTTTTGATTTATTAGAACACTTGTATTTATAATAGTCCTAAGTAGAGAGTTTTGGAAAGGCTACATGAGATTAGTTCACTAAATTCTCTTTGTGCTCAGAGCGTCACTTCTGCAAACTTCCTCAAAGGCCCTGGGGCGCATTATGATGGTGGGATAGAAGATATTTGAGTAGATGTGTCTGAAAGGCAGTGGTCGTTCCTATGTACACCATGTATTTTATTGTCCCTGAGTTTGTCCCATAGTGTAGTGACCTGCTTGAGAGACTGGGTAGAGAAGAGCAGCCTCTTAGCAGGGACCTGTTTTAACTTGAGCCTGTCACTGCTCCTAGAGTGGAAAAATAATTTCCCTCAAAAATTGTTTTTGGGTTTGCTTTTTCAGGGCAAGCTCTGTATAACTGAAAGCACGTACAGCCCAAAATAACCCTGGTTATAAACACAGCTACCTTCCAGCTATTCCTACCCCTGCCTTTCCTCACTACTGGACACATAGCTTGTTATCACAGTTCCAAACGTAGCTTCTACTTCAATGTAACTTACAGGGCTTCTCAATTTATGACATGTGCAGCATTTTCCAGTGCTTCTAAACGACTTCAAACAAGGTCTCAGTGTGCTAGCCATTTACGAACATTTTGATTGTTATTGTGCTGATTATGCCTCTTTTTGCCACTTGGGGTCACATGAAGCTTAATAACCTGACACAGATTGCAGAATTAATGTTGCAGAGATTGCTCACAGAGTGTAAGTTGTGTTTGCAGGGTCACTGTTCTAAAATATAAGGAACCTGCAATGTGAAGGGCAGAGGAGGAACAGATCTTTGGTGTTCACAGTCCGACTTGTGTAATGACTGCTGCGGTGGTGACATGCAATGGTGTGTCTGCACCCTTGGTGCTTTGTGGAAGCAAGTGATCACAGTAAAGTGGAAAGATGGGAAATCAGACTGAGCATCATCTCTCTGCAGATGTACATATTTGGTGTGAGTGGATGGTAAAGTATGAAGGTAGCAGAGGGAAAGTTTTTGTGTTAGTCAAGGATGCACTCATTAAAAAAAACCCAAAACAACAAAACCCAAACAAACCAACCAAACAAACAAAAACTCAACAACCCGCATTTCTCCCTGGAATAGAGAGTCCTTATTAGAGTATGTTTTAACATCGCACTTGTCATTCTAACTTTTTTATTACACTTTGAGTTATGTGATTACTGAGTAGCTAATTAAAAAAATTACCATGTGATCTCATTGGGAAAAGACTTCTCTGCTCAGAGGAAGGTGGATTTTAATTAAACCTCTTCTGATGAAATAGTTTTGTGAATAAAACAGTGACAGTACTTTGCTACTTAAATATTTCATGAAGTAATAAGGTGGAAAATTTGAAAATGAAACTAGAAGAAAATGCATCAGGGAGAATAAAGGAGATCTGGAACTCTGAATATTCTTTGAGTTCAGATTAATAAGTTCGTTGCTATTTCAAATAAGCCACTAAAAAAATTAGGTGCAATGAGAAGGTGCTCAAAGCAGTGCTACCAAATGCTCTGGAAGTTATTGGCTGACAGTGACTAAGTAAAGCTGTAGAGTGTAAAACAAAAAACCACTTCCATGATATTAGTATGTTCTTGATTGTGATTAAGGCATATGGATTTATTCATTTGATTTAAATGAGATCCTGCCCAAGTGTTTGCAGAAAGGAGGCAGTGGGTTCATCTCTGGGGAAGAAAAGGTAATGGAAATGAGTAGGGGATGGAGGAGACGAATGGAGACATCAGCAAAGGAGTCAGGGGGTGTCAGGAGCAGAAAGAGTGTGAGCTTCTTAAAGAAACCAGTCACTAAAAGGGTGTAAATTCTGACAAGATGAGAAAACAGGTGCTATGTTGTAGATAGCAGCTATGCCTTCTCCCTTCTGACAATACCTTTACTGGTACAACAACCTCTGCCCACTCTGATACTCTGAGAAAAATCTCTGCATAAAACATTTCATGTGGACTCAGCCCAAGGGATAACACATGCAGAAGTTTGCAATTAAAAAGCCCCTTTCTCAACTGTCTCCACAAACAGCAAAAACCCTCTTTGTAACAGGATCTGTGAGCCCTGTGACTTTGGTTACTCAGAATTGTTGCATGATACTGCAGCTAGGAAACAGAAGTGCTTCAGGTTTCCAGAACTTATGCAGTCATGGAGCACTCTGTTTAAGGCATTTGTTTGCAAGTGAGTATTCTCTTCCTTCCTCCTTTCCCCCTTCCTTGTCCCCTGCTTCTCCCTTCCTTTTCCCCCTTTATAATCAGAAAAAAACCCAAAAATCTCTAAGTAATGAAGTATAATTTATAGCATCATTCTATGTGTTTTATGACAAGCAACTGCATGGTCTAGGTTAGTAAATATTATGCTGTAATCTGCAGGCTTTCCTTTTCCTATTAGCTCTTCCCTTTTCTGAGCTGGGTGCTTAATTGAAGCTGCAGAAGCAGAACGCCACAGGGAAAGGAAGTAATGATGACAACTTCGGAATGTGTTCAAATTTACTCCCACAAGGTTTTGATTGCTGTTGTAACATTCCTTTTCCATACAAGGCTTGTGCATCAGCAGAAAATGTATTAAGCATTTATTGCATAATATTAAGTAGGCAGGAGTTTTTTGAGGGGAATGGTAGTGTTTGTTTTCTCCATTCTGTAAAATGAGAAACCCCATAACCACACTTAGACACTCACCAGACTTGTAATCTGTACGTAGATGGTATCTATAATACAGTAGGGATGAAAACCATAAAATACAATTCTGTACAAAGTGATAGATTGGATTATTAATTTTGTAAGGTATTCCTTCTCATAAATACAATGGATATCTTCTTTTAAGGCATGTATAAAGTGTTTAAGTCCGCAGCCATAGTGCCAAGTACAAGCTGAATTTTTTCCATTCTCAATTTTTTTTTCTAATGTGTTTTTTGTGTACTTATCCCCATCATTTTAGCAGTTCTTATCTTGGGGCTAGGCCCTATGCTGCCTTAAATCAACGTAAGTATCACAAGCAGTACAGGCATCACTGTGCCTGTGAATTCCTACATGATACATCCAGAGATGTCTGGTATGCTTTCCATTAGAATAAGAAGCTGTGCGTGCAAACCCTGACTAATTTCTCACGTGAGAAGTGACACATGACTCTTCAAAACCTTTTATCAGCTTGTGAGCTGCAGCTTCTCATAGTTTTATCCTTACAGGGAGTAGGTGCCCTGGTGGACTCTTTTGCAGAGTCCTGGTTAGACTTCTGACGCTGCTGTTGCAAAATAAGTTTCCTAAACATACTTTTAATTTAGTTCTGGAATGAAAACTGTACATTGTTTTGAAAATGAAAAGAAAGTCTTATTTTTCCAGTCACCTTTATTTCACTAGAAAAGTATAAATTACCACCATAAATACAGATACCACCAGTATAAAAGTTAGATTCTCATTTATAAAATAAATATTAAAAGACAAAGCAACAGGTACCTCTAGATCCCAATATCAAGATGATTTGAATCTATGCCACAGAAATTATTTGTTCATCTACTGTTTAATTAAAAATAATGTTCAAAATGCAGTAAATACTGCTACCTATTCAGTGCTTGCATGAAGTGAGTTACTACTGGCTCAAAACCTGCAAAGTATTTGTTCTAACACTTACTTGGAACTATCAGACTACCCTGTCCATACAACTCTTGATGTAGTGTAATCTGGATATACTTTCCAGATAGATAGCAGCAGGTATCTGCTTCAAGAGTGCTCCTTACAAGTCGTCAGCAGAGCAGTTTCAGTTTGTTTACCTTCGATCGTCCACAGATAGTCACAGACATACCAAGTTAAGATCCAAGAAGGACAGAAAAAAATAGTAGCAGTTTTGTCACATCTGAACTAACAAATCATTTCACCAGTTAATAATATTAAAAGACAGATAAATACAGGTCTTGTTTCACAGAAACAGAAGGATGTTCCTTTAGTTAGGTAAAGGACATGTATTTTTCAAAGGTAGTGTTCTTTCCCCTCACAAGTACAATCAATCTTCTGGCTCAATAAGGCCATACTGATCAAGTCACAAGTACCTTTAGTTCAGAATCCTGTTTCAGACAGGACGATAGAAGGACTTGGGAACAGTCTATAAGCAGGGTTAAGCTCCCTGCAGAGTGACCTCAGAATTTAGAGATGGGCAGTCACGAGCCCTATAAAGTTCAATAAGTGCAAGTGCTGGATTCTGCACTGGGTACAGGGCAACCCTAGCCCTGTGTATAGACTGGGGAACGAGAAGCTGGAGACCAGCACTGTGGGAAGGGTCCTGGGGGTCCTGTTCATGGCAAGTTGGATGAGAGTCATCAGTGCTCTGACAGTCAGGAGGGCCAGCAGTGTCCTGGGGGGCATCAGGCACAGCATTGCCAACCAGGCAAGGGAGGGGATTGTCCTGTTCTGCTCCACACTGGGGCAGCCTCACCTGGAATATTACGGGCAGTTTGGGGCACCACAATATAAAAAAAGATATTATGCTATTAAAGAGCATCTAAAGGAAGGCCACGAGGATGGTGAAGGGCGTTGAAGAGTAGCTGAGGTCACCTGGTTTTTTCAGCCTGGAGAAGAGAAGACTGAGGGTATCTTCATCAGGGTCATCAACATCATCATCAGGGGAAGCAGAGGGCAGACACTGATCTGTTCACTCTTATGACCAGTGACCCAACTTGAGAAAGTGGCATGAAGCCAAGTCAGGGGAGGTTTAGGTTGAATATCAGGAGGTCATTTTTCACCTAGAGGGTAGATGGGCACTGGAACAGGCTCCCCAAGAAAGTGGTCACAGCACCAAGCCTGTCTGAGTTCAAAAAGTGTTTGGACAACGTTCTCAGTCTCATTGTGTGCCTTGTGGTGTCCTACCCAGGGCCAGGAGTTGGACTCGATCATGATGGGTCCCTTCCAACTCTGCATAATCTATGATTCTATGACTGTAACAGATCACCAGAATGCTCCTGCAGCCTCTGGCCGCTAATGACACAGGGGCTTCCTGATATCTGGATTTTTCATCTATGACTGCCCAATGGACTTTTTTAATCCACATAAAGTTTGGGCTTCAAAATTCCTGTTTCAGAGAGCCTAAAAAGCTCTACCCAATTACCCAATTCATGTTTTTTTGTTGTGGTTTTTTTGCCTTGGTACTGCCACTAGCATCCACAATACTTTTTCCTTAGACATGATTAAGTGGTTCCTTTTCTCTCGCAGCTCTTGCTTTCTTGCGTTTACACAGAATCACTGGTAGGACAATGGCAAGAGTGATGACTACAATTGCTATCACTGCTATGATGATAAAGACTTCTGCTCCATATTCTGTAGGGGAGTAAAAAAAAAAGGCAACACTCAGATATTAGATCCATAATGACACAATGCTACAAATTCTTAGCACTCATTCCACTGTNAGCTTTATTTCACCTGGTTCACACTAGGTTTTAATCTAGTTTAGTTAGTGTGCCAAAATGCCACACTAACACCACAAGAATAAGTGAAACCGTTCCCCTGAATTATTTTCATCCAAGTAGATATTTATTCTAGGTTATAAGCTAAAAAACACCAAGAGAAGAGTTTTCTACTTAAGCTGTAACTAAATTGTAATTTATCACTATTGTGATAAACAAAAATACATATCTAGATCAGAAAGTTAATTTATTGCCAATTGTAGAAGAGATTTTCTAGAGTGCAAATATTTTTATCTGGTGGAGAAGAAAGATACAGTACAGCAGTGTGATATTATTTAAATAATATTGACGACTTGATATTGAAGAAAGTGTTATCCAGATAGTTTGACTGGCTGATTCACTGACCACTCCCTAACTTATTTACCAGTAAAGAAGTCAATCTGCCAACCTCTGACCTTGTAACAGTAAAGAAAGTCTTGGCCTCACCATCTGCTTTAAAAGTAACTGAAGGTCAGTTCAAACTACAAGTGAATGGATATGTAGGTTTCCAGCACAAGTATGTTTTAGAGCTAATCCTTCAAACACTTGCTACAGTATCTCCTATTGGAAGGATCCAAGGACAACAATCAGAAAACCCCAAAGCTGAAGGCTAGTGATGAGATCTGAAACCTTAGTGACCAGTCATCAATTCAGACAATTTAATCAAAACCAGTTGGGCAAAATCCTAAAACCAACTCTAACTACCTGAAGATGGTGGACTCTTTCTTGAAATGAGTTTCCATGTTCCAACTGGGTCTTCTAACTTACACAGTAAATGGTTCATTTTATAACAGGCATCACAATCTAAAGACATGGGTTTTTTGTTAGAATGTTAGACTGTGTGACAAAGGTCACCTGGTACTCACCGTCAAAGATACTCCTTCCTACACTGGTACAAGTCATTATGCTGTTTTGACCATTACGGTTTTCTCTTCGGGAGGGAATGATTCCCCGTACATAGAAGCAATAGTTCTTTGTGCTCTCCACACTTACTTCAAATGTATGACTTTTTGTTGTTGCATCTTTCTAAAAAGGAAAAAAGATTTTCAACTGTCAACTCTTAAGGTAGCACAGAAACTGTGTAACTATAAAACAACTACAGAATATAAAAATAATTACAGAATAAAAACTAGAGTTAGAACTTACCTTTCCAGAACTTTGATCCTTCCAGTAATAGAGTTTGTATTCCAGGTCATGCTGGAAAATATCTCGAATACTTTGAAAGCTTCCATTAGGAAATGTATATGGTGTAAGTGGATCTTTGATCACGACAGTCAGTTCAGAACCTTTTTGTGTAAAGCTCTTTATCTCCGGTTTACCGATAACAGCTAAACAAAAATTTTTAGAATTAAAAAACTGACAATCTTTTCTACATGACATGCTCTTCTTTCTTCCACCCTATTATCTTCCCTTCTCAAGTCTGTTTTAAGTTTACAAAGCCAAAGGAATACAGTGAAGTCCTGGATTGTAAAAAAGTATCTTCATCTAGTACACAATGTTAAAAGCTTTATGCCTAAATGTCATCTCTGAGATCAGCATGGCTACTGCAAGAATCTATAGAAAAAAACCTTTAAGCTCAATCTAAACCTTGTTTAAGTCAATGGAAGTAACTTTGAAAGAAAGTTTATAATAAGCTTTAATTGGCAATCCTACTTACTCTCACTATAAGGGGTAAATTTCTCAGATACTGCAAAAGGTGGTTCTTCAAAGTTATCCGTCTCCACAGACGTTACAGACAGTATGTGGGCTATATAGGTCTCTTTTACATCCTGGAGGGCATCAGTAACATCACATTCTGTTTCTGTTGTCAGTATGCATTTTTTTTTAATGTTAGATGTCTGTCTGAAAAGAGCAAGAAAGAAGTGTCAACAGTTTCCAACCAGACACTTAGATATGTTGAAAAACATCTTTTTCCACTCAAACTGTATAGATTTCTCTCATCTAGTAAAACAGTCTTGCAAGGGTACTAGGATGAAAAAGAGGGTTTTTTTGAGGTTTTCCTCTTCTATCACATACAGCTATATTTCACAATTCAGAACAGAATCAAGTAAATCAACAAGTATGATCAATATCAAGGATAGAAATATGTTATTGGAAGCATACATGAACTAAACATACAATCTTTTATATGAATTGAATAGAAACCATAGTATTTCTGAGTTTGCATTTTTCTATGGCTGCAGAATTTATTTTTAAAATATAAGATGCATAAATTACTTTGAATGTGTTATCCTTGATGTACCTGAAAAGTATTGCCTTAAGAAACATCAGTTGTTACAGGAAGCTCTACTGATACTGATTGTTTAAGGTGACAACAATATCTCTGCATATATGTCACTTCTTTTGGCATTTATGCAGTGGCAAACATCACTAAGAACCAGACAGCAGCAGCAAATTTCATTGCAGAATTACAATTAAAAAAAATATTGACAAAAACCATGACCTATCCACTTGTCTTTATTTTTAAATAATAGAAAGCAAGTCCATTTCCTTGAGAAATAGTAAGGAGACCTGGAAAAAAGTGTTAATTGGCCATTTTACTTCCTAACCAGAACGAAGTGGGGCAGGAGGGGGGGAATAATCAAACAACAGAGTAGATTTTACTCTTTTTTTTCCCCCCCCAATGATGCAAGGAAAAGAAAAAATGTGTGATCTCAGCTGGTAGAGCAAGAGTGCTGACTGTCTGAAAATTAACAAATGGGTTTTCCTTAAAGCAGATCAATTTTTACTTTTAAGAGTCTCCTGAACTCCCTTCTCAGTTCATCAGATTTCTTATGCCACTGATCAGTTATTGAGAGTGTCACAAGAGATGCATTGAAAAGGGACAGAGATTTGATCTTTGTGATAAAACAACTCTATTCTGTAAATGTACAGGCACAAGAAAGCAAACATTTAAGCGTACTTACACTGGAACAGCAACTTGTCTAAAATGGTGTCTCTGTTGCAGAACTACACCTGATTTTACCCTGAATCTTGGGCAAACAGATTTCAATTTTTTGCAGCCAAAATCACCGGAAAGAAACTCCAGATTCATAAATTTACTATAATTTGTTCTGCTAAGGGTATGCTTTTAAGTCTACTCATCTAATCACTCCCTTAAAGAATGAGAGAGCCTAATAGGCCATCGCACTGATAATTCATCATGAGAGAGCTCTCATTTCTATGCTACTTTGGGGATAGAAGAAACTACATTACCACTTGTTCATTAATACATAGGTTTGATGACATATTTTCCCCTTGAAACATGTGTGATAATGCTCTATGTATTAAAATGGGATCTAGGAATAGCACAGATTTATAATGGAACTTCATGGAAGTTTTTGTGCAGTTCTGAAAGAGGTGTGCCTCTTGTGTCCACAATATTTTATAGTTTACATAATATATGATGACAGAGGAAGTCTTGACACAGGTAGACAAACAAGGGTGATTTTTAGTATTATCCAGCAAGACAAATTATTCATTTACTGTGATTCACCAATTAGAATAAAATGCAGACTCATTTGTTAAACACTGCCCAAGACTGAAGAAAAAAAAGACTCAGACCAGATACTTCAGAAACATAAAAAAGGTGAAGTTCTATCTAACACATGGTATGTCAAATTTAGCCTCAACTTCTTCAAAGTATGCTGGCCTGGATCTCTCATGCAGCTGGCCTGCACCAAACCCCAGAACTGAATTATCAATCTCTAGCTCAACTCTCTGTTTCTGAAGTGGGCAAAACTCATTGGGTACAAAGAAGTATTAACAGCCACATTGGCAATTCTCCAAAATCCTAATGTTTGGGCTCTTTTCCTGTTACATTTACTCTCAGAAATATTCAAACATGCTCTATTTGCATCTTCAATTACCATTAACAGACATACCTCGGTGTTATCTACTTACCCGTGTATTTCTACAGTATAGAAGTAACCTGATGGTTTTGGCTGCCACTGTAGTATAGTTTTAAAATTGATTGAAGACCAAGTTATATTGACTGCTGTTGGTAGTTCTGCATAGCCTTTAAACAGAAAAGAGTGCCATCAGTCATATTATACATAATTCCTGCTTCCCTGCAGTCCCTGTTTAGTTACATGAAACAGTTGCTGTTAATTCCTACTTGGAAAAGTTCTTTTGGGGGAAAAGGCCCAGTCCTGCCCTCTGGGCTCATGCTTGTCTTACTAAAGGAACGTGTCCTGGCAGAAGTGCGAAATAGAAGAAGAATATGGTTTTCTGTCTTATAACTCTGAAATTGATAATTTATTTAGAATTCTGTCTAGATGCCCTTTTTCATTCAAAGCCTCTGAAAAGCTTGAAAATACACGAGAATATTCAAGGACCAAAACCGGCTGGCCCCGGCAAGCGGATGGGAGGCCGCTGTGGTGACCCACGACAGTCACAGCTGCTTCGGGCACTGTCTGGGAGGAAGTCGGATGGGAAAACCCCTCTCACCCCTGCAACCTCTGGAAATCAAGCGCTTAACTGAGCGATATCCTAATTGTTTTCAAATTACCACCTTCTCTACCTATTTGGCAAGCTCGGAGCTGAGGACAAGGCAAAGAAATCTTGCAACTTTACTGGAACTGCCGACTCCCGAGGCTGCCCCGCAGCTGCCCCGGCCGGGGACAGACGGAGCCAGCCCTTGACTGCCCGAGGGCTCCGCAGCCGGGCTGCCGAAGCAGGGATGTGTCGGGTCGGGGCCAGTGCCGCTGTC
>VXAU01003094.1:229632-287471 GCA_013399695.1 Formicarius rufipectus
GAGGGAGGCGCTACCTTTATATGGGGAGGGAGGCGGGATCAAGCGGAAAGAGAGCGGGGGCGGCGGGAAGATCTCGGGTTGAGCAAGGGAAGGGGATCTTCGAGGAAACTTCTGCTGCCATGGGGAGAGGAGCACTGAGGAACGGGCGGAGTATCCCTCGGGCTCCAGCCCCGCCACCCCGTCCCCAGGCGCAGGCCCACATGGGTGTGCGGGCACACATGGACGTGCCTGCCTATCTGGTGTTCCCATACACCTGTACCACCCCTCCCTTCACCTCTTGGAATATTGATGACACTGGACACTGTTGGATAATCAGCTTCACCCACTGCCAACCTTTGGCCTGTTGTCAAGGGTCAAAACAGCATCCTAGCTCAGAAATGGCTGCTCTGTGGGGCAGCTGGTCATGCAGAAGTGATGTTGGGTTAATTAGCTTTGACCCTGTACATTCTGAAGGGCCTCACGGCAGCCAACATCAGACACAGCTGCTCAGCCAGATTACATCTTCTATTCCCTCACGCCTGGCAAACGTGAGCCCTGTCGAGGCTCACCTGTCACAATGGACACCAGGTGCATTTCAAGTGTTCGGAGTGCCTCACCCCTCCTATAAACCAGGGGCCCGTTAACAGTTTTCCTATAGATATGCCTTTTTCACTGGTAACAGGGAATCTGTCCCTGACAGAACGCTTTCCTATTCTCAGCCTTTGTGCCAGGCTCCCTGACCCCTCTCGGGCGTATGTGGTTCTCACGGTGCTCCCTTTCTAAGGACTTTAACCAAGCTTCGGAACCGGGAGGTGAGTGCTATAGTTCCGTCTAATACACAAGCTCTAGAGGGAGCTCTGTTCGTACTGAGCTCAGGAAGCTGCCGCAGGAACGTGGGAAACGGACTAGGTGGTAGAATCTGTGTCATAGTTCAGGGTGATAAAAACATTTACAATTTTAAGCTGACTCTTTATATTTTGATGCTGATCTCTACAATGTAACTGGAAAACATAGGTAACAGACTAATGGGGAAGCTTCATATTTAATTGCCTTTAATTTTCATGATTGACACATACTTTGATGCAAGCAATTGGTTCTGTGTCATAATGCAGAATAAATGCATATGGACCAAACTAAAATATCCCTTTCAACCAGAGTCTGCATTACAATCATGTGATGTCTTTCAAAGCACACCTAAACCCTGGATTTTTAAATTACTGGTATACCGTCATTAAATTCAACCATACACCTTCTCATTTTCCTTCCCTGTTTTTGATCGAATTTTAACCATGTCTCTATATAGCTGTATGCCAGCATTACATCAGCCAAAAATATTGCATGCTTTTAACTCGGTGTAAAATACAGATCTTGTGTGTCTAGCTTTTCAAGATTATACAAAATCACAGTTGATTTTCAGAGGACTTTAAAAGGAGAAACAGTAGTCACTTGTTTAAATAAAAGGTGTGTTTATATAAAACTTTGAACCTGCCTTCAGGTTTTAATTCCATATAATTTTCTTGTAGTTCAGACAAAAAAGATGTAAAGTGGGACAGTGAAGGTTTTCAGTTTTTATTGAAATAGTTCCAGGATCCCCTTCTCCTGCCCATCTTTCTTATTCCCACCTCTTCTGACATGAAGTCCCATACTTGAGATGGGAGAGGAACCATCCAGACCTTGCCCAGATTAACTAGTGTGACCACTGTTACCTTATTCTAATTTCAATCAAGATATTTCAGCATTCACTAACATTAAGCCTTTAGATGTCCTTCTCCATGCTGAGGAATGAGAGAAGGAGGACACCTGTTTGCCACTGCTTGAACCAATTTACCTACCAGCTGAGGGGAGTTATTAGAGGAGGTTAGAGGAAATAGAACAACTTTTCTGAGCTAGCCATTCCAAGGGAGGGAAGTTGAAGGGAAAATCTGAAAGGTATGGGGAAAGACAGCATGACAAGGGGGCAGTGTAGCTAGATCAGGTTGGCAGGGGAAGGGCGTGATGGAAAAGGGAGAAGAACTGAGGTGGGGAGCTGCTGCCGCCACTGCTCTTCTTTCTTCTCTTGACCAAGTGCAGATTTGACCACAGAAAAAGAAGTGCTTGGCACTACCTGGCTCCAGTACAAGGAACCTAGCCCTACCTGGCATGAGCTGATGCCACTAGCTGGAAGTCTGCTCAGCAACTAGTGACTAAATTGTGACATCTGGTCACATTTCTGGCCCACTTCATGGTATTTCAGCAGATCATTTAGCACAGAAAAATTGCACCTTATTTCAAACATATATTGCTACATGCAGGCAAGCATTCTGCTGACATAAAACTCAGGCAATTGTCTAGGAACTTAGTATTTGGCTCCTATAATGGAATGTCAAAATGTAGACATCATCTCTGTATGTGTCTCTAGCCATTTGAGTCATCATCTGCTCATTTTACAACCAGCAGAGAAAAAAATTATTCCTAAGGTGAAATCCATATTTCTTAGTATATTATCTGAAACAAGTCAAATTAATTTATTTATATATTGAAATAAATGGAACATTTCTATTGGTGGGGGCCAGGATCTTGATGTGGCTTTTTAGAATATGTGGGAGACACACAAGAGCACAAGCCTGGCGAGATGCTTTATGTTAGATGACCTCTTCCACTCTGTGGCATCTTCACCCCAATGAAATGAGTGGAATCAAGGTTGGTCACCATTGGGAAAGTTTGCCAGGTGACAAGCAGATTCTACAGATTTGATTTTCTTTCATTGATATGTATGTTGCAGAACCAATTCACATATTGATTATGGGAACAGTGAGGAGAAAAGCAAAACTAAATCTGTGAAATTCCTCCTTTTTCAAAAGGAATGCAGGTCTCTAAACTGGTTCACCTAGACAGAGTTACAAAATTCTTCCTTGCTTAGCAAAGCAATTGCAGCGTCGTGTTTTCTGTACAGTCATATATAATTGTTGAAGTGTAATGCCTCAGGTGACATCAGTAACAGATTGGTTTCTTTACGCTGATGGTTTTACAAGATTGTAAGTAAAATTTTGTAATATTTATTAGTGTTTTGAAATTTTGTAGTGCTATAAAACATTCAGCATTCTCTGCCAACATAAAAGTCATCAATATTGTCATGCTCCATAGTGTATAATTCACTCATGTGAGTAAGATCTGAAATCCCTGGCAGCTTTTTCCACAATGAAACCGAAACATACAATATGAATTTCTTCTAGAAATCACGAAGCAAGTATTTGTATGTTTTTTTGTTATTCTACTACCAAAATTTGAGTTGTTACCACATTAGTCATACACACATCTCCTTATTTATCATATGGACACTTTAAAAAGAGACACCAGCAAAAGAACAAATCTTATGGGAGTTTTTGGTTCTGGATGGGCTTTGGGATCCTGTGCAGAAATGATGCCTGCTTGAGGGGCAAGGGAGACATCCCAGGGAAGGGAGATTTTAAACCTTTCCCACACTGAAAATTTTTGTCATCGTTACTTTGATGTTAACTCCCAGTTCTTACTTCTTACTCACAGAATTAGGTGTGATGCATTTATTATTCTTTTCAAAACTTCATTTTGCACTATTATTTCATAAAAAGGAATTTGACCAACGGATTTGTATGCATTTAATTTCTGTGATCTTCAGGAACCCCTTGGGGTAAATAAGATTGTGTAAATGAAAATTTAACCAACTCTTTGGTTAGTCTGATGCATAGAAGGCTTCAGAATGTGTGTGACGATAGCAATACCACAGCTGTGTTGAGGAGTGGTGGGGTCCTGCTGTACTGCTGCACGCAGCTGTGTTTGTTTACTAGTGACACTCTCCTGCTAGAGGGCAAGCAATTGCAAAAGTAGTAATAAATGTCACTGAAGCACAACAGAAACTATGGAGATAGAGACACTAAACTGTATCGATTCCTTCTGTGCCAAGACACTTTAGGCTGGCAAACCCCAACTATTCCAAGGTTAAACCTATTGTTTGGCACTGTGATTCTGTCAGTCTTCCCTTTATTCCAGGTGTTCCATCACAACTGTGAAGTAGCCTCTTAGTGTATTTAGTTTGCTCCATAGTATCTTAATGACATAAATTAATCTTACAGTTCCTATGCATCTTTATTGTAAGATTTATTTTTCCAAATGACACTAGACACAAGGGCAACTACCAGACCTTATTTATTTAGGTTTCCTTCTTATATCTTGAGTTTGTGAGGAAGAGACTAAACTGAAAAAAAAAACCACAAAAGGCATCATAAACATTGTCACAATAAAAGCTGTTTAAAAGAATGCAAATACATTAAGAGTAGCATCTTTTTTCATACTGAATCCAATCTCAGCTCATGAACCTGTACATTTGAGGACTGGAATAAATGCATTTCACTAGACAGTTATAACAATTAATAAAACTTATTTCCTTTTCTCTCCAACTGTTAAAAGATACCGATTTTTTAATATTAGATATGGCATGTATAACTTCTCAGTGAAGGTAGTGCTATTCAATGTTCTTTAAAAATATTTGGTGTGAACATGCCTTGAAGGTTAGGCAATTACATGGTAAAATAAAGCTTTATTTTGAACAAATATGGTCTCTAGGCTGTCATTAAGCTTGTTCTTAGGAACTGTGAGAGAGGAAAAGATAAACAGTTCTCTGTTTAACTTTGCTATTAAAATGTTTAATCCTCTATAAAATAGCTTTCTCTTTTAGAGTAATTTGATGCAACAAAAACATATTCAGCACTAAACAGCAAAATTGAGGATTTCTTTAATAACCTGCATCTCTGTTCTTTGACATTACATTACTTTATTGCTGGATTGAGAGTGAGTAGATTAACAATAACTAGAAAATGGATAAGCTTAGCTATAGGAGAATAATTCTGAATTTGATAAACAGGCATAATCTGCCTGCTACACCAGTGTAACTCATCTGTTGAACCCCCCAGGAGACTTCATTCTGCAATTATTTTTCCCAAGTCTGTTTGTGTGTGTCACACACAAATAGAGCCAATGAGCTTATCAAAAACAGATTTGACTTTTTAAAATGTATCAAAAGTTCCCATTAAGCTCTGGTGTATATAGAGAACTTTTTCACTGTCTTGTATTTTGAATCACAGTTTATGCACCAGTAAGGACATGAGGTAGATATGGCTTTGATTCTCCAGCTTCAGGCAGTAGATTGCTGAGTCCTTTCTATTTCTCTGTCATCTTTCTATTCCATCATAGTACCCCATTTTTCTCCTTCCTGAGTAACATTAGCTAAGTAGTGCTGCACATTGCAGTTTGTATGTTCCTATCGTTTTCTACAAGAGTCAGGACTAATTCTCTCCATGACTGGAGGCAGATTTTAAAATTCTTTCTGTACAACGGAAAATGGCTGATTTCTAATGATTCTTTTATCAGTCACAGCACAGTCTTTATTTTGAGCTTTCTAAGTTACTATTGCAATTAATTTAGTAAAAAAATTCATAATCATTGGAATTTAATTTCCTTATGTTTCTCTTTTTCTCAGAAAATGAAGCATGTTGATAGCTAGAATTGAGCTTCATAAAATATTATTTACTGTATGGGATTAAAGAAAGACTTTTGTTTAGAGATTTTGAAAATAAATAGTGGCATATTGCTCAGAAGAATATATCTAAATTGTATCTTATTCTGTAGTAAAATCGTAATGGAAAGAACACTATTGAAACACTGTGTATTATCTATTTAGCATAATTGCTCCCAGCTTACTGAATAATTAAATATCACTGTAAAGTGACTTTTATTTTTTAATGAAACAAATAAGACCTCAAGTTTACTGAAATTAGTATACTTGTGCCCCCAGTGTCAGACTTGAAGTTTTATTTTCAAGGCACAAAGAAAATATTAAAGTACATAAAAGGCTAGTGCAGCACCATTGATCCGCGCATTACATTCCTGTGTGTGGAGCAATCCTCTTGCAGCAGCCAGCACCCAAATGCATTCTTTCACCATATCAGGGGCCTGACAAAGTGCACTCCTAGTGACTGTATGAATTGTTTTAGCAGTTAGTAAAGAAAGGGTGAGTAATAGGAACCAGTAACCAGTATTTAGCTAGAAAAGCTGTGTATTTTGTAGCAAAGAGCCTAATGCTGAACTCTGAAAGTCTCAGGGATTTTGAAACAATTGTGTCATTGTATTTTGTATTTTAATATGTTAGAAGTCAAGTTAGGGTCTTTCGTAAAGCCTAAATGCTGGCATTCCAAACTTTTAATTTTGAACTTGTAGGTGTTTGATTAGGTGTGTTTGGAGCTTTGTGAGTGTGTTTGAAGGCACTGTAAAGTGCATAGAGTAAATATGTTCTTATGTTGAGTGTTTTCCTTGGAACAAACAGAAACTAAAAATGAGTAACTTTGATCAGTCTGGATTTCCAGTTCTTTTGCCCATAAAGAATGTATACTTTCAGATTATTCTATTAACAGCTAGATAGGCTAGGATTTTAAATTTGAAAAACTGATTTTATTTCACTCCAGTTATTTTCTTCTTTCCCCAGGATACTTAACTTCAAAATAACATCAGACCAGTTTTTGTTTCCTGGTATCAGTCTCCATCATCTAAACCACACTGATTTCTGCTGATACCCACAGGAACACCTCTTCTTTTTATAAACTGAAAACTAACTTGCATGTAGACAAAAATCAGAACTGTTCACTTTTTAGGTAGGATATTGTAGCATAAGACAGAAGAGAAACGAAAGTTCTTATTAACTTAAAATTCTCTGCTCATTTTCACCTGCAAAACATAATCCTGTCCTCTAGGTTTCCTCTTTTCCCCACAGTCTTTCATGTGTTGCAGTAAATTTGAAGAGTTGCTTTAGGTCCCTGGAAAGAAAGGCTTTTAAAAAAAATTCAGTTAGGAGAGTTGGCTTTATATTCGTTCCCTCATCTTCTTAGCAGTGTCTCATGCTCTGCTTTTACTGTCAGCTCCTTCTTGCTATGCCTCTCAGTCACTCTTTTTCTCCTTTTCTTTTTAGCAGAATGTAACATACAAGACACAATAAACTGCAAAAAAACCACAAAAAAACCAACAAACCATAAAGAAAACCACACACAAAAAAATAATATAACATCTCTTGCACCATTAAAAGAGTTTGTAATTCTGGAACAAAAATTCCTTTGTAAGAAGAATTCTAAAATTATCTCAAATGCTACAGGCCCTGGATTACATGGCCAATCATTAGTCCTCATGCATTTGCTTATCTTTCACTAGTGGCCATTGGAACCAAAGGCTTGTCAATTCTTAAATATGTAAGCACCACAAAAAATGATGTGAATTGTCACCTAGTAACTCAGGTTACTGGCAAAAGACTTTCAGAGTTTTACAAGTTTATAAAGCATGGCCTTAGGACTTATTCTAATACTAGCACAAATGTATCTAAATTCCCATTAAAATGTTAGGGACAAAGTTTTGCAGAAAAACTATTTTTCATCTACAGAATGTAGTAACCTCAGGGCATACTGTATGATCTGTAGTATCCTTATAAGCAGTTGTCCCTCTTGGACGCTGGTGAATGATAAAAGACACCAGTGAAATCAGAAGAGGTGTAGACAATGCTCGTCTGAAGTTTAGCTTTCCACATAACCACTTTTATTTCACATTCAGTGAAATAAATTATACCAGTCAGCTAAACCTACTTTGATAATGAACACTGTGATGTGGAGTAAGAGCATGCAGAAAGGAAAAGTCACAAATTTTTGAGGTCCTCCTTATGAAGAAACTGCCCCTAAGTATTTTCTACATCTGGGATGGAGGACCTAGAAGAATTAGAGTTTGAGAATTGCCTATAGCTACACAGTTGAAAAAAGTGTTCATTGAGAACCAGATTCACCTGAACAGGATGCACAGAAGACATCCCTTCTAAAGAAAGGTCTAATCATCACCACAACATAGAAGTTACAGGGAGTATGACAAACTGTAGTATTCTCCTAAGACCTCTAAGTTACAACTAATGTTGTTATGCAGTACTTTACATCTTCATTTCCAAAATAGTTTCTAAATCACTATATAGCAAGATATTTACTAGATCTCACTTAAAAAAAAATAAAACCAAACGTTCTACCATTTGCACTTGACTTCAATGGCATTTCACAGGCTTTTCATGTAAAAAAAGTGCAATTGAATTCCAATGCTTGACAGAGATATACAAATTTCAAAAACATAATGCCTATCAACTTGAGAAATTACCAATTCATAAGTCCTTGAATGATATTTATGAAAATAAAAGGGGATTTTCTACTTATGTACTGAAGTTCATTTTAATAAAGTAATAGCAGGACTTTAGCATATACAGGGTGCACTGTTTGAGAAGTGGGTTGCAAACAAGATGGCTAGATTTGTACATCTTCTCTAACTTCTCTGAAAACCAAAAAACCTAATGTTCAAAAAAGAGTGCAAAGCAAGTGTAGTCTTCCCCTGTTAAACCGTGAAATTGTTACTTGGTTTTCACTGTGTCTTTTGGCAAGAGGCTATAAGATGGGGGAAGTAAATAGAACAAGGTTGCCTTTGATAATGCAGGAGCATATTTACATTCACAAAAGTATATAGACACGGCAGACTACACCTCATGCTGAATCACATACAGGCAGGTCCAGCAGTTGGTCTTGTTGGAGGCAGTTCCCATTTTCAAGTGCAAGTCCTATATGCAGGGGGAAGAAATTGACCGTACAGCTTGCATAGTTTCTGCATAGATGCCTTTGTGCCAATAAAGGTCAGGGTGTACATTGAGTATCAATAACTACTCCTTGTGTTAGCAGCATATTAGTTTTTGAAATACATAGAAAGATTTAGGTACCTATGCATAGCTTTGTCCTATCTTAAATATTTTTCTGCATTAACTGCATTTTTCAAAGGGTTCTCAGGATCCTTTCCTCTCTCTCTCTCTCTCCTCTTTTTCTGAGAAGCATTATTGACCTATGCACCTTGACAAAGAGCAGAGGCTTGAGCTGAGATTGTGTCACCTTGGAATTTTAAAATCTCAGGAGGAATTTGAACTCAAGGTGTTACCTTTTCAAACATGTAGTACTGCCAGGCAGAGACAGACATTCAGTGGGGGGTGGTGGAATTCCATTAAGAGAGGCTAGAACTGGCTGTATTTCAGCTTCCATATTCTTTTGATATAGTATTTAAACTCTTACTGTACTATTCTGCATATATCCAAGACTTGTGTGGAGTCCAAAGCTGTGACCTCAGAATCTGAAAGGCTGCATCCAATCCTTCTGCTCTTCTGTTTAAATGTTCGTAAATACTTTATAGATTCTCAAACTCATTCAAATGTTCAGTATTAATTCTTTGTTATTTGTTTGAAAAGCCTGACTGAATTAATTGAGAAGCCATGTGTAGTGGTGTGCAAAATACACAACTAGAAGTCTCGATTCTTAACAAGATTTTTGAATTAAGCATGCACTGGGATCTTTTTCATTGACTGTGCTAATTTCTAAACCTTATGATAAAGATTATTATACTTCCATTTTCTAGGAAAGAAAGGATGTAGCACTAGGAACTGGAACCCAGATGTATTCTGAATACAAATTCGGCCTGCTTTGCCCATGAATTGACTAATGCATTGCTCAGTGATTCATTTGAACCAGGAACCTGAGCAACAAAAAATGCTAGACTCACAAAAGCTTTTATGTGGTACTTGAAAGAAAGGATGGAGTTTGGACACTTTCTTGGACTTAGACTCGATGTCACAGAATAAATTTGAAGTAAAAAGAAACTAAAAGAAGTGCACAGAGAAACACATTTTCTTGCTGCCAGAAAGGAAACAGGCAAGTTTTGTTCTGCTTCCTTGCATATTTTGTCAGTGATCAGCAGTGCAGACTTCCATTTGATAAAGGCAGGGGAACAGTTTTTATTAGTCTCTTGCCCGTGTCCCCTTTCTTTGTCTTTGGTAACTTACATTCATAACTTGATCTAATTCTGAAAGAAAACTCTGTCTTTTAAAAAGGAATGTTGCAGCTAAAAATGCTTTTAAGTTAAGCTGGCACTCTAGTTAGGGTCTATCATAGCTCTATATTTTGCCTTGATCACTTGGCACATACAGCTTATGTTCCCTATATTTCCATAGTTGTTGCTCAGCAACTAATTCCCCTATTAGTTGTGAGGTTTAATTGCCTTTGCCCGGCAGGGTTATGTGTCTCCTTTGAGGTCTATTCCACCAACTGTTCCAGTTCTCTCTCCATCAGTAGAGAAGTAGCAAATAACAGAGACTGTTAAGTGCAATGCAAATATAATTAACATTAGATATTTTTGTATCCTTAACTTCATTCTTCAAACCGTAGTTCCAGGTAAAATGTGTTACAGCGTTTTCTTTTATTCACAGGGGTAATTAATGTAAGAAGAGATATGCCAAATATATATTCATTTCATCTGTTCTTAACCTCTTTTTTTTTTCCTGTGTAACTTACTTTTGCCAGATAAGTGAACTGTAACAGCAAGGCTGGAATATGCAAACAACTATACAGAAATCCTTTGACCAAGAAAATTATACAGGTTTAACGATAGTACCAAACATTTTCAGCATAAATCCAGCTTCACAGTCAAAATATTTATCTGTCCTGATACTTCATTGTCTCTTAATGACATATTTTAACTGCAAAAAGTACATTTAAGCTGGATATACCCAGAGACCCAACTTCAGCTTTATAAATATTTTTGTCATTAGTCTTGGAATTATTCCCCAATGTATACTGGGTTTTTTTGGGTTTGTCTTCATTCAGGTGTCTTTGCTTTGAACCCAACTCTTTACTAGTTTTGCTTCAAAAGTGCCTTCAGAAGAAAGACATCAAATAAAAGTAAATTACTTATGTCCTACTTTAGGTTCAGAGATTTTCCTTCTACACTGCAAGTTGAATGCTAAAGTGTGGGCTACTGAGGTAGATCAAAAACTACCTTCCATTAATAATGAATTCTCCCTAGATCTGAGAAGTTGTCAGAAGATTTTTCAATTGCACCCTAGATTTATAATTTGAAGGTATATAGTTCATAACAAGTTTGAACCTGTTAAACCTGGAACTGAGTTTTAGAGCACCTAGTTCTAATTCATTTGCATTTATTTGTAATCTTTATGTAATTGTGCAACTCTATTACAAGGACATGTATTCTAATCTTGTTTACACTGGCTACATAACAGCTTAAGCTTTATGGATTTAATTTGTCGATAAAAAGGAGAGGAAAATCAGGTTCAAGGTATATGAGATTTAGACACGTGTGAGAGCTCCATCTGACAACATGTTGTTCTTCTATGAGGAGGAATAGAGGCCACAAAGTCATATGAATTTTATTGTATTTATTATATTGGTGACAGTTGCTAATTTGCTGCATGATTTTATTGCTTCCTTATTTTTAATTCTGTTTACAACTACCAGTCCTCGTTCTCTTTTCTTAGAAAGGTAGTTTTTGGAAAACAAAAAAGGGCAACGCCCCATGAATAACATCTCAATGTATGTGGGTATTTCCAGACACAAAACTAAACTGACACAATTTGAAGGCGTACATTGCCAGGAATATCTACAGAAGTGACATTATCCACATGTGGTATCAATATTATTTAGCTGAAGCATGTCAAGACCAGCCTAGTCATTCTCCTTTTAGCAGCACTGTGTATTAAAAAGAAGATCTTCCCCCCATTGCTTGAATTCTGATTTGATAAAAACAAAGAAAATGCTTTTAGCTATACAGTTCATCTCAGTGTATCTATCTCACTGTTCTTGGTCTTGCACTATTCTCCAGACTTGTGCTCAATGAACAGTATTATTAGCACAGTGCCTTCAAAACCTGGAAGCTGAGCTCATGACTGGATAGGTCAACACAAGGGATATGGGGGAAACAGCCATATTTCAGTTCTTTTGCTAAGAATTCTTAGGTTTGAGACAAATTTTGCTTTTAAATTACCAAGCCAAGTCTATTAATTTAGAAAGACTTGAAAATCTTTATGTTATATGACTCATAAAACTCAGCCCAGTAATTCAGCTATTATTATAGCATATAGCTTTGAAGAACAGACTGACAATATATAAAAGAGGACACAGATAATACCAGCACTAAGACTTTTCACTAAGGAATTTCCTCCCTTTCCAATAATAAAAAAAACCCCAAACATTAAATTGAGAAACATGCAAGTAATTTCAGCTTGCATATAAACAGCTCAAATAATTCATCTATGTTTTTAATATGAACTAATTTTAATATGATATGAAAACAACAGGCATTTTTTTCCCATTATAGCAAGATTATGCAGGAACGTAGACTCCTGTTAAAATGAGCATGTTTTCCCTCACTGTCAAGCATTTGGCCTCATGGATTTGCTAGAAGTCTTAAGGCATGACATTCAAACTGCAGAAGCAGTTAAGGGAGCCTCATGTTTGCAAATGGAATGGTGAATCTGACCCACAAGTTGCTGACTGCTCATTTTCAGGGCTGTGATTTCCTGTAGTCTCTATCTACAGTCTAACTTTTATTTAGAATATGCAGGCAAGACAAGGAGGAAAAAAGAAAAGAAGCAAGGGCTGAGGTCATCAAGCTCAGTCAGGTGCCCACCATGTACAGGAGGGCGGGGTCTGGGCTCCATCTGCCCAGGATGATGTCTGTTGTTTTCTGCAGCCTGATGAAAGATTGTCTCAGCATGAAATCCATAGATTCCTCCAGTTAACGTCCTGATTACCTGAACTGTTCTTAGGCATTATACCAAAATTTTCCACTGCATTACTTTAACCTCTGTGAGGTTTACACTTACACTGAAAAAGTTTGTAGCAATTTTTTTCTTTCTTATTCAATATTCCTGCAATGTTTCACTCTGCTTTTGCTCCCAAAAGCTTTGATTTTCCTCCAGATACACTTCTTGACTCTAAAACTTTCTTTAGAGGACCCCTTAGAGTAAGTTTTCAAGATGCCTTCTAAACCTTTGTTCATAAAATCCTATGTATGATTGTCAGACACTGATGGGAAAACACCTGACATATATTATTCTGAGATTCTAATTGAGAAATGAGATTTTATGTTGCAGAAATCAAGACCACTTGGAACAGAAGTAAATCTCATGTACTTTGCCAGTTAATACATTAAGAATAAGATAGTTCAAGCATAGATCCCTTACACAGTTCAGCAGTAGTGTATAAAGGTGGGGGGAACAGTGAGGTGAAAAGAAGGCATCTTCCTTTCCAAAAGGCTTACATTTAAAAATTACTTTATCTCATCTATACATAACTTTAAAATTGTCAGTTACATCAATAGTTATATTTTTAAGGACCCACTGGAAGGACAGAGAAGTAAAACAATGGGCATGCAAAATACAAAAATATAAAATATAAAAATATAAAAAATATAAATGTCCCTTTCAATTCAAACCATTCAGGATTTTATGACCCTAAGATTTTTACTGACAGTGTAAAGAAGACAAAGTAAGGACACTGATTAAAATGTAAATTATTTTTTAATCAGATGAATTTTACTTGCCACTATGATCCATCAAGTAGTATTTAGTGCAATCAAAGGTTGAGATTTGTTTCCTCTACAAAAACATTTTAATTGCATTTACAATATTGTTCAGACTTTGTTTATCTTTACCATAACAAAAAAAAAATCTCTATTGCTATGATGACTTGCAATATGAGAATGAAAGCATAGCCTATAGCTTCCATTTAGTTTTTTTGTCACTGCAGGATGTGCATAATGACTGTACAACATTCTTGTCTGTATTCTAAATCATCCCAGGACATCTGGGCCAAAACCTCACCATACTGTAAATATGTACAGATCAGCAGAATGTAATCAAGCACAGATGATGTGACCTTTGTCCAAGACAGCTAGCCAGAGTAGGAAAGGATTTTAAGAAGTATTAATTCATCTTTTTCTAGAAACATTAAAGGTCTGCTAATTGTTCAAGGAACTGGAACAAGAGATGGTTCTAGTCAGCTAAGGCTGTTCTCCATGTAACATTTCCTCCCATACCAGCTTTTCACTCGAAAGCTCCCTGTTGTTGTTTTAAAGGATCAGCTTTGTAAAGAAGTTTGTTAGTTATAAAGATACATTGTGCATTTCAATTCTAGAATGTAGGCTTATATCATAGATTTATCCCACTTATTTCCATTTTCTGTTTTTCTCTAATATGACCACTATCATAGAATTCTTTTACTCACCTAGAGCAGGAATTCCTGACAGATGTGCATTGGGAATTTCAGAGTGTCATGATTTTTTTTTTTAATAGCTTAAATTGTGCAAGAATGTGTACTAGGTTACAGCCCGGCCCAGTATTTCTTATGGTAAATCATCAATTATTTGTTATATAAAAGGTGTATTAATAAAATATTTGTCCAACCCACTTTACTTCTTTAAGAAGTATTATCTTTAGCAGAGACTGCAATGTCACCACCCAGACAAGATTCTGAAGCAATATTGTAAGTCTTTAACAAACAAAGGATTTTACTAGTAAAAGTTGAGCCTTTGTAATTTCATGGAGACCAGGCTAGATAAAAACGTGGGCAGCAAGATTTTGCAAGGTTTTGAGCTTTCAGGTTGGAGGAATATAGTAAAACTGTAGGAAAAGAACTGTCTGTGTCAACTGTTTAGGTCTGCTGCTGAGCCAAGAACTGGGAACACAAGCTAGTGCTTCTGATGCTTCTTAGAGAAGAATCTTGATTAATTCAGTTGTTGCAACAGAAATATATGAGTGTCAGTAGGTTTCACTTAGAAACAATATCCTTGATCTATCAGCAGTTCAGTCAGGAAGATTATTGTCCTATGAGTCAGCTAAAGCATGGTAAGGGTTGAATAAAAGTAGGACTGCTTGGAGTTTTGAGGGGCTTATTAGACAGAAAGACAGATGAAAGCTGTTTTCCTCGCTGGTCCCAGTCTTCTTAGAGAAATTCTATGAATCATTCTATGTTTCTATTATACGTATTATGTAGTCTATGATTCTATTCAAGAATCATTCTATGCTTCGTATGGGCTTGGCTGAGAATACTTCCAAAACTCAGAAGGAAGGATTGTATTTAAAAGGGACCTTAGCAGTTTAGACTTCATAATTCATCCAAACCACCAGTGGGACTCTATGATCACTTGTATTACTGCTCTGTATTATTTTGGCTTAGTTTGGAAAGGGGCAAAGGGGATTCTGACCTCTGTGGAATCTGAAAGGCGTTTTGCTTAAGCAATAGTAGGAGTTAAATCTAATGTCTAAGATATAGAAGCACTGGATGTGCTGAAGGATGAGATACAGAAAAATGCCACATGTCTAAATGACAAACATTAATCTGTCATAGAGCTGTAATGTAACAGAAAAATATTAGTTGTGATACAGGCTGAAATAATTTCTATAATAATTCTTTATTTGTGCTTACAGTTACATTTTTGTAAAACAGTAATTTTCAAGACCCTTTCTCTCTTGGTACAGGCAGGCTATAACAGAGTAATGGTAATAAATAAAGATTTCAGTCACAAACAACTGGGAGTTTTTTCTCCCCCTTTGTATTTTGAAACAGAGAGGAAGAGATGCTGTAGTTACTTGAATACTACATGAATGTTATATTTTCAACTATCTACAAAATCTTTTCACAGTTCTCCCTGCTAACAGGCAATATTATTTCCTGTTAGTAGGCCAGAATAATTGTTCCTGTGCTTGTCCTACAACAACTGTGTGAAGTCATAGATTTTTCTGTAACTTTTTTGTCTTTCAGGTCATGTAGTCCATCTAGCCTCTATAAAAACATAATCACTCCTAGTTATAGGATTTCCTTATGCTTTTACTTAAACGAGAAGATCTAATAGCATTTACCCAATAGTAGGTTTTTTTCAGTTTCTCTCTTTTATTTATGCCTTAGACATCTTCCATTAATCCCACCACCATTTTACAGATTTTTTATTTTTAAAGTATATTTATTACTTTGTTTTTCTCTAGCCACCACAAAGTCAGTCCTACATTTTAACTTTTATATCTGTCATGTTTTCCCTTGAGGACACACATTGTAGCTCCTGAATGCCCCTTTTTTGACAAATGCAGTGTTTTGGGGGCATTTGTGAGTAAGGCGTAGACTAAGGGACCAGCCATACTGTTCCCAGGCAGTATGTGCTGTCAGCAGACCATTCCTATTGCTGTGGTATACTGTAGGACTGCGTATCAGTGGTAAATTTTCTTAGCCCCAAATCTTCATGTCACTTTTTTCTTTGGTTTTGTTTTGTTTTAGTACAGAATGCCTATTCTATAATGTCCAGTAGCACTCTCCTCACCTCCGGTTTACAACTGAAAGGTCAGTCATGTCAGTACACATTTTCTTGCTTCACTGAGCAAAATGTCACAAACTTAAATTCAGTGATAACCTCAACCATTTCACTGTATTAGGAAATACCTTCAACCAATATAGCAGTTAGAGGGCTTTTGATCACTTCTGATAAATCTAAATGTTATCTATGTTAACTTGCATCATGAATGATATTTGAAGTTCTAATCTTGGCATGTTGATAAAATTGAAAACAAAAATTTTCATCACTCTAACAGAAATTATAAATTTGTAGTCAGTAAATCACAGCCATTTGATCTGTGTGATCAAAGTAGGCTGATCACCTGAAACAAGATATTAAAACAATATGACAAAAAAATGAGCTTGTGTGTCACTGCACTAACAAGATAAATAGACCAATAGGAAATGTTTCACCCTAGAAAGATAAGAGAAATTTTATTAACTTATTGTAGTGCTGACTGGGATTCATAACTTCAGTGAGGCAGTTCTGGGTGTGTACTTTGATAAATGCACAGGTTTCACTGACAAGATTAAAAGCTGCTGGCACTAATAAAGTAAATGATCAAGGTAGCATTTAATGCTTAATGACATGTGTGTGCTGTGTCTGCTCACAGGTACTACTTTGCCCTTCAGAAAAAATTGCAACAGGCCATTTTAGAGATAAGTGTGGGTGGGTACACAGAGTTTCATTCCAGTCTTGTTTCATGACTTGCACAAGGACATGTCACAAAGTGTAGTGTGGGGACACAAGAACTTTTTTTTTTTTCCAGTGAACTAATAATAATGTACTCCAGAAAGACTCGGCCTTGTCAAAACCATGTACCCCACTTTTCCTTATCTTGGGGGACAGGATGAGAAATAAGGACCTAGTTTCAGAACCACAAAAAGGCTATGCGACTATAATAGACGGTGTGGTGACCATTTTTTGATGAAATACAGCTGAGTCACACCCTCAACCCAGACCTTTATGTAAATTATGCAGCCTAGCCCAAAATGCCTGGCTACAGTTTGCTGACTTGGGTTCATTCTAGGTTTTATTCCTTGTTTGTCGTGCATCAATCTTGCCATATCTTTCCCCCTCCTTTAGAATTCCATGTTTCGTTTCTTTTTATTTCTTTTTCTTGTAAGTGTATCAATCGCTATATGTGGTCATGTGTATGTCCTTCCTCAGAATGAGTTTTTCCACTGGGGGGCAGGAGCAGGAGATAAGGCCATATTATGACTTTAAAAGCCTATCTTCTCTTTGGTTTTCTTACAGATAGTCTATTGTATCGGTAACTCAGATTAACAACAGTAGGGACTATCTAGCTAGCTTTATAGTCGTATGTAAATATAAGCAGTCATACCTGCCTATATACCCAATAACCAAGGAGATTTTTGTGGTCCCCAGCCTTTTATAATCATAGGAGAATGAATAAGATTTTGTTTTTAATATTGTTTTCAGATTAGTCATGCAGCAAGTAAAAAATGGAGTATCTAAATATCTCACCTCTCCTCAGGGTACTTGAAAGAGCCTGGTAGATAAAGAGATAAAGAGCAAACCAATGAATCAGATGACTGGTGAATCATTGGAATGACCAAAAACGCTGGTCAAAAGGAGGTAATCAGAATTTGTCCTGAATAGACTTCAGTGGCAGTATTCTGAAATTTAACCGGACTAATTGTCACAAGAAAGGACTCAGTGTAATCCTACTGTTGATTTAATTCCTAATGTACACTGCTGCCTTTGTCTGCAGTATCTAGGAAATTACCTTTTGTCTACAAGTATCTTCCTTTCAAATAATTTTTCAGCATAGCCTAACTATGACCATACCGCCCAAACTTTACTAACAGTAATATTTTAAAGGTATATGTTGGAAGAAGTCTAACAAATATGATTCTGTTATAACCCCACTTTTCCCTTGATTCATAATTTCATTTTAATCCTATGTCTACTTTTCCTAAAACCTTTGACAAAAAGTAAGTATACTAGCTATGACTGTAAGCTTGTAGCGTGTATCACTGTAAGTGACAAATATGCTGTTATATGATGTTACTGTGCTGGGATGTATATATATATAAAAAATTGGAACATAGAGCTGTGGGAATTTAAGACTATTGTGGATGCCAAATCATGTAGTCTTTCATAAAATGCTTGATTTCATGAGGAACATTTGTTTTGGGTTTTGATTTTTTTCCCTCTCTCTAGTACTGTTCTAAAATATGACTACTCTAATAGTTACTTAATACCTTTGACAATCAGCCCAAAAGTACTGTTAGTCACTCTGCACTCCTTTGTTCTTATGCTCAAATTTGGTTTTAACCTGAATAGCTTTTTTTTTCCTCATCTTTGTTTTGTCTGTGTGCACTTAGCATAGCGATAGCAGCTTGGGAGTTTGCATGTGTTACTATTAAACACAGTGAGATCTCTGAGGATTTTTCTGTCAGCTGCGATCTCTGTTTCTCTGATCAAACTACCAGCTCCTTTTGGCACTTGTGGAACCTTCAGTTCTCCTGTTTTTAATGTAGGTGATGACTTGCACAAAGCCACAAATAATTCTCTACATGTATCTCATTCAGATATGGTCAGTGGTCTGATAGCCTTAGTGTCTAGGTTGCCGTTCTGCAATCAGTTAATATCCCAGGGTTTTTTTCATCCTATGGTTTGTTTTGAATAAGGCCCTATTTTTTATGCCAGAAGATTTTTGGGATTTGGTGGTGCAGGGGTAATTAAACCTTAGTGTGTTGGGGTTTTTTTTATATCTTCTACCTACTCTAAAACTCTACAAAAGATTAAGGTAGAACCTAATGACTGGCACTCGTCAATTTATTATTTTGTGTAGACATAGTGAAACTATTGATCCAGTCAATTTGCTAACACTGAGAGATATATTAGATTGTTTTGTCATAATAGTTTTTTAAACTTGTTTACCATACATTACCTGAACTTGTAACATTTCTGGAAACAAAAACCAGTGATTCTGATAAAGTAACTATAACTTACAGAACAAAAAACTGTGACCACTTAAAATCTGATTTGGATATCTTTAGTAGCTGTTGAAATACGGTGGCTATTTTGAATGAAAAATGAAGAATGAATGTGTGTTTAAAATGAAGTGGATCAAGAAGCATATGGGTAACAACACCTAATGTACCTTGAATATGAGGATAAGAGGATATTCACATTACTTATCTTTATACTTTTTCTTTAAATAGGAGTTTCAGTTTCACCTCACCCCCTTTTCAGTCAGTGGAGGTAGAGCCTGTCTTGCTCTGAATGGCCCTTCAGAGTAGCCCAGCTAAATATTAATGGTTCTACAGGAAGAAAGTAGCCTCATAATTTAGGCTAAAGTTGAATGGTACTTAATCTAAATACACACATGTGCTTGTTCAATCCACTTGTTTGTACCATAATATTGACTTTGTAAGGTAAGGCAGGGCAGACCAAGGAGAGAGGTACTATTCCTATTCTTTGTGTCCAGTTCCATAAACTTGAATAGACCTGTGAGACGTAGAAAAGAGCGTGATAAGAATTTAGAAGTTTGGTCTGAAGCTTTCAATGTCAAAATTCAAATACGTGTGTCCTTTATGAAACAGCTAAATTGTATCTGCAGCCAAGAAAGAACTTAATTAGGTAAAAGATAAAAATATAAAAAGATACTGTCACTACATTTCTAATCTCCATAAATTCTTAAAATTTCTCAGAGTTACAGGTGTCTTAGAGGAGTTCTTATCCTTGCCTTATTAGATATTCTAGGGAATGTCCATAGGAATTACCTGGAGACCACACAGAACATAATAGGGCAGTATTTGAAACTAGAATGGATTCATTCTTCAGTCCTAAATTTTGCAGATGAAAATCTGCCATCACTATGAAAATTGCATCACTTATAAATGATGGCTAGAGAGCAACTGCAAGAAGTTTCAGGAAGTTTGCGAGATGCATGGGAAACAGCTCTTTCTTTGCTTGTGGTGACGTGACACTGTGAGCATAGTCTTTTTGCAGGGGAAATTTGATTAACTATGAAGTTTTTCATTTTAGGTGGTGAGGAATCAGTCCTAGCAGACAATTTTTTTACAAATGCTGTCAACTGACTTTAGTTACTACTATGAAAAACACTGTGGGAATACTTACTGAAATTGTTTTGCAAGCAGTGTAGGTAGACTATTGCTGCAAGATGCAGTCTGCTGTAAGGGCACTTGTTATAAATGGAGTACTCTTCTGTAACTGGTGTGCTTCAATTCCTAATGATAAGAAGATAAGGCTCAGAGAAGATATAAAGTTTCGCTGATTTCTCAGTCCTGGAATAGAGTAAGAAAAGGAATGTAGTGTTAAAAAGTGAAGTGAAATAGAAATGCTTCTGTGGATATGACTACATGCGTTAAGTGGAGTTTCTAATACTGATTGGGGTTAAGTGTGGCAGATCACATGCAGCTACTCTATAATAAGCATGGTGGGCTCAGAGTAGAGGAGACAAAACCAGAAGACTTAGCAATTCCACGAAACACTCCTTGGCTACTGAACCTGTGACCCTGCAACTCACATTGGACAATGTTATTTTAGTGACTAAATGACAGAGAAAGCTATTCAAATATTTAAATTAAAACTTTAAAGATAGCTCTCTTTAAACTCTCTTCTGATATTGGGAGGAGGAAGGCTGTCTCAGAGAGGTAGTATGCCTGCAATGCTTATCAAGTTTTACTCCATTTAAAAAAAAAAAAAATCAGGAGTCTTAGAAGTTCTTTTCTAAACTGTTTTTCAGAATGTCTGAGCTAACAAATATAGCAACTTCATGATTTTTCCAGATGAAAATATAGTAATATTGCTGAAGTGATATGCCATTCCCCAGATTGCTTTGTTTAGAATTAGAAAATAAATTCTTACATTAAGTGTAAATAGTGCAACTACATACATAAATACAAAGACAATAATGATAGTGCTGGTGAGCACTGAGAAGAATGCTTTCTTCTATGGTTAGCTTTCCAAGACCCAACTGAAGAGAATAATTTGCTCTCCTGGAATAGTCACTTCTGAGAATGGTGTCAAAGGGAAGTCCAGGTTAGTGGAGTCAGATCTCTGAACAGCAGAACTGCCAGTTTGACGTGTGACTTTCTAAATGGGGAAATTTGCACAATTTCCTCAGAAATATGCAAACATGTTTTCTTTTAAATATCATTCTTCTACTTCCCACATTCTGTCACACAAAATCAATGCATGCAAGAATGTTTTGAGATTAGGGAAAGTTTCACAATCTCAAAATATGACCAGATTAAAAAAATACCAACATAAAATCTAAAGTAATAGATGATTATTTTCCCATATTGTTGTCATCTTGATCTTCAAATGAACTAAATTCATGTTAGTTCAATTGTCTTCAGCAGTTGTCAACTTCATATAAGTTGGCAATTTAATTCAATACTTGAAATTTAAAATGGCTCTAGAATTTCAAAATTGCTCTGTAGTTATGTAGTCCTTTGAAGTTTTTGATATTAAAACATTCACTTTTTGGCCATCCTTTCTCTTTAGCCCTTTCAATACCTGTAATAAGTGCTACTAATACATAAGGTATTATGAATTATCATGATACATCATATACGCATATAAGGAAAAAAGAATAAAAAAATGATCAAATTCAAAAGCACTGAGAATTGTGGTAAAAGAAGTAGGTCTGTTTACCTGTGAATGAACAGGCGGATATTAAATGGAGCAGTTGAAAACTAATTGTGTTAAGAACTTGTAGCCTTCCACTACATAGATCCATTCCATAAATTTTTTGGAGTAAGGGATGTATGATGTACAAAAGCTGTGCAGCAAGTGTTTTGTTTAGTCAACAGTTTGGTTTGAAGCCCAGCCTGACATGACACACAAATTCTGTGCAGAAAGGTTTTATGATATTTTCTTTAGTGGGTAGTTTGGGCAGAAATCCAAACTAGGTCAGTAAAAAACCAACGTCAGCCAAGCCTGGTTTATTTTTTTGACTGTTGTTCTTTAATTTATGTTTAGACTATCATCTCTATATAAAGCTTGGAAGGGCTCTTCTGGCTGCAAGAATTCCCCTGGCTCAGACATCCACAGCTTTTAGAAACTAGAACAGAATGCTGTAAACACAATAACATTATAACCAATGGTCACTGTTCTGTTCTCTGTCCCCGGGGTCTTTCACCGGGCTAAGCAGCTTCTGACATGTGGGTATGAGGCCATGAGGCCTCTGAAAGGAGGCAGGAGAGCTGGTGAGGAGTTTTGAAGAGGCAATGCTGAAGTGGGACCCCAGACCCTGCACATGCCTCCTGTTCTGCTGTTGTTGTGTGTTCTCTGAGCTGGTTGCACTGTACATTGCATAAAGACCCATCTTGAATGTAATCACATACTTTAGCACTGTTAGAAGAGATCCTTGCTTCCCATGTTGTCTCACATATGTTAGTGGTGGAAGGAGCCAGAGGAGGAAACACAGCAGAGCTGAGCAGGGCCTGGGGCACCAGTGGGTGATGTGCAGACGAGGTGGGTGACAAGACGGTAGGCTGGACTGGGCAATAGTCCTGTACTGTGGTCTGGAGAGGAGGAAAAGAAGGAGAAAGATATTGGGAGGTAGCAAGGTAGAGGCAGGAATCCTAGAGCCCCCATTCAGCCACAAGGCCACAGCCATCTCCACAGTTACGCTGTTCATTGTGAGTTCAGAACAGTACCTCGATTTCCAGCCTGGTGGAGCTCTGTTAGCCAGTGTCACCCCTCTGACAACTCCTACCACACCCCAAAGACCCAATTTACTGCACCAAGACTGTTTAAACTTGGCTAGTCCCTCACCTGTTCATTTTTTGAATATTCTTGGCTGCCACTGCAAAGTTGAATGTTGCCTTTATTCTTGAAGTGACAAAAAAAAAAAAAAAAGTAATTTTGACATAGCTTTTCTTCTGAAGTTTGGAAGCTTCTTATATGCTATGCTTCTTTGGTTTCTATAACATCACTGCTATAAGTACAACAAGAAAAAAGGTTAGATTTAACTCACACATCTCTATCTGTTTGCTGGTTTTGTCTTGCTGAAAAGAACCTAGAAGTCTGAGCATAAATTATTGCCATCTGCAAGGGCATTCTCGTTGCACAGAGTAAATAGATTTGTAAGAGATGCTTTCATTTACAGATGTTAGAACCAGATCAATCTTACAGTGAAAGTGCAGCTCCGGAATTACTTCAGCCAAGGTAGTTTAGTTTTGCCACAGCTGTATTTCCTTATATGTTTTGGCATAAGCATTTAGAATAAAAGTTTTGACAGCTAAACTACCAGAAAACTGGTAATATAAAATAATAGTTTTCTACTAGCCTGGCTCCCAGAGTTGACTCACCACAGATCAAATCATGGCAGCACTAACTCACATTTAAAATGTTTCGGTACTGCATTAGGGGTACAATTAATGCTAGTTATTACAAGAGAAATAATTGTAGTCTTTCCTTCCAACTGAAGAGTAAAAGGAAAAAAAACAAAGCATTGTGTTTTGTAATACCTTCAGACTCTTTCCTGGCTAGACACATGAATTGATTTGACTCATAGAATCATAAAAATTATGATTTCTTCCAGTTGTTTTACTTTCTCTAATTACTCAACCTTTCCATTCGGTTTTAGTCACCATCCAGTGTCACTTTTAGAAACAATAAGCATTAAATGGAGAGTTTAACTGTTTCTTTTTAGTTTAATAACAGAAATAATCAGTAGAATAACAGAACAATTTTAGAATAGAAAAGCATGCCTTTCTTGGTTCAATAACGAATTGATTCTACCTGTTTACTTGTTGATGTGAAGATCAAGAAACAACTCCTGCTAGCCTAAAAGCAACTGCCTGCAGAAGAGGTGACTCTCTGAAGTCTACTTATGGTGTCGGATAGTGCTTGGTAATTGAAACTAGACAACCTAGAGATCACTAATAAAAAGTCAAATTGAAAAAACAACTTGTGCTGTTGAAATCTTCATGATAAGTACTAAAATCCTGGGAATATAATTTAGGAATAGTCTATTTTAGTCAGGAAGACTAATTATGAAATGCTTAGTCCCAAGGTAATAAGGCTGAACAAGTTAGTGACTTAGAGTTGTAATGCCCTATGGCATCCCTGCTATCTACTGTGGAAAATGTGATGTTGGTCTAGGCTTTATTAATACATCTTTTTGCTCACAGCTTACTGTCACTCTTCTCTAAATGTCAGTGACTTGTTCACTACTGGGCTGAATCCCATCAACCAAAGAGGAAGGACAAATCATTAGAAATTTTTTCTTTGTACTGTCCTGGAGAGATTAAGGCCTCATTGTGCTTTGCTACCTTCCCTCTGCTCAGTTTTCCACTACACTTTGGGAAATGTCCCAGCCTGTCTTTCTGTGCCTGCTCATAGGTGAGTACAGTTTGTTCCTTTTGCATAACTGCTTCCGTGGTATGCTCCCTGCCCTCTGAAGGGTTTAGTTTATCCAGACAGATGAGTTCACATTGGTTTACATCTCAAGGGATTATACAGTCCAGCTGCATTTGAAGCTGTTTGTTGTATCAGGTTCCTATACTGGTGACTGATGTATGTATGTATTGACATAGCAAACGCCATTCCTCTTTGCATGGTCAAGTTCCTTGTCCTAGGTCAAATTAATTCTTTGCATAACTCTGCTCTTGAAAATCTCTAGAGTGAATGTGTCATAACGTGCCCTGTTCACATGAAACTCTTTTAATGGCTTCATTTCTTCTGAAATTTCTTATTGTTATTTGTGCTAGTATATCTCTGCTAAGAGCAAGTGTGCTTCATTAGAGTAGGAAGAAATAGATCTAATTCATTTCTTCTACCTGTAGCCACTGTGAAATGACAAAGTGGAAGAAAAAGAAGAAAAGAATGAACCATAACAAACCCCCCAAACTATAAATATATTATCAGCAAACTTTTTCTATATCTGTTGAGATTGTTAAATAGCAGCACAAAGTCAGAATTAACTGCAGGAGTCTGAAGGACACAAAGCCACACATCTGCAGCACAATATTAAGACAGGAAGGTGAACTGGTCAGAAAAATAAAATGGGCATTCTTCAATTTTTCAGAAAATAAATTTTTCTACACTACTCATTATGAATTTTTCAAGTCTGTGTTACAAGGTTTCATTGAAGAAAAATAATTTAACTGCTAAAGGGTAGTATACTTTATGAAGAATATTTAATTCTTTTTATGAAATAGAAACAGTGCATTTCCTGTTTATTTTTATTTTTGATAAGCATGGCTTTTTCCAATTTTGACTCTGTCAGAAGTATATCTTGCTGAGTTTTTTGGTGTTTTTCATTTGTTTGTTTGTTTTTTTCCCTGTTTGTTTTCTTGTTTGGGTATTTCTCCTTTTTCTTTTTTCCCCCACAAACATTTAAAAGTAGGAGCTGGGTACTATTGTCTTGTGCTTTACCAGAAACTTTTATTCTGACTACTTAAATCTGCGACAGGATAATCCCAATAATAGGCATAACAGAAGTAGCTCATCATATAATTTGGCCTGTAGTATTCTCAGTTATTGACTCCTTGTTCAAGAACAAAAAAATTAACAAATGTACTGCAGCAACCACTGAGCAGGGGATCTCACAAGCCCTTCCTGTAGGGACCCTTATAAAATAGTTACAGGCCAAAGCTATATGTGGGATACGGAAAATTAATCCTTGTTAATTTAATGGGAAAAAGGCATTTGTATTCTTTGAGAAAACTGCAAAACTTCAGTTTATGGGTTTATTTAGGTATCTTCCTGATCTTTTTGTGTTGTTTTGCTGAATATTGTATGGCATACCCTGAAATTGCTGAGAGAGCAGTCTATTTTTGTACATGTTAAATTCATGCTAAATATGCAGTCTACTATGCAGTCAAATCATAAGGGACTTGATAATTTGAAATTCCTTTTGCTGATATACTATCTCATCAGCACAATTCTTGCTAAAAGGAAATCACAAAATAGGCAAGAATATCTGTCAGTTGTACTACCTAAAAGACTGAATGGCCTGGGAAATCTAATTTTATCTAACATGCCTTGCCACGGGTGAGTGTACTTGCTCTAAATGCATTCTTAAGGCATTGCAGGTGACATCTGGTAGCATACAGGTACCAGAGAGAAGAATGTTTCTGCAAAGTTTAGAAGAACAGCTAGCCTCAAATTCTCCTCATGCTTCTCAGTATACTTCCATGTCACTTTATCCACTTTACTGACAAGATGCTGTTCATTATCAGAGACCTTGTGGTAGAGGTTATGAGTTCTACTTTGAATAGACCTCAAAAAGATAAACCTTGTCATGATTGTGTATCTAAAAACATGTAGGTGAACTGCAGTAGTGTTTGGGAAAACTAGAGTTCAGAATTATTGTCAGTCATAAAATCTGGCAAAGCAGAAGAAGAGAGCTGCTACCTGGGTGGGATATCTTGAGACCTGTCTGCAAATACAAGGTGATTAGGAGCCTTGTCTGCTCAGATCCCACATTTTGTATTCATATGATCAAATTGGCTGTGCAAGAGCAATAAAGATGAAGGGCTTATGCAGTGTTAACAGGAGACCAAATTCAGGTGTTAACACTCCAGTTGCTGGAGTCTTCAATTACTGATGGCAAAAGCTTTTATACTGCAATACAACTTGCTTCTATTGTCGTCACACAGGACTAGGATCAAAAAGGAAGTAATAATAAAGGAGTCAAAGTTGTTTCACTATAAAAATGGAATCAGATAAACACATGCTGATTTAAAAATTGTTATAAAATGCATTTACATTCTTCTAATTAAATAAATTAGTTGACGCCTTGTACTATTAGAAAGAGCCTAAGCTGAAAACTCTCTTATCCTCAGATATGAATTAATGGAGAAGATTTTTGACACTGCTTTCCTGTAATCCACCTCTTCAATAATTAGAATGTACAGATGCTTTCCTCTCAGTCTGCTCTGACCTTGCCTTTCAGTGCCAGAATTTCCATTTCTCATTTCCTTCTTTTATCATCACATCACAGAATGAATGGTGAGAAATTGACTGCATGAAAAAAGGTCAGGAATTTACTATTAATACTAAAAGCACTTTCTTCATGTTTGTGAGTTTAGTAATGCAGAGGAATATATCTTGAATATTGTTACATATGTAGCAGCTCTGATTTCCAGTGGTGCTAGTTTATTAAGGGAAGGACAAGATGGCTCTTCTTCAGGTGACTGAGAAATCCATTTTGACTGTTACAGTCTGTAGTCTTATCTTTTCAGTAAACCATTGAAAATCCATTCTCATTAATTTAATCAAAAATAGACATATGTATCCTTTGAGAAATTGAAGAATTTTAGTTTATGGGTTTATTTATGTATCCGTTCAATCATTTTGTGTTGTTTTGCTGAATATTGTATGGCTTCTAGAAATGGCAAGATACAGTATTGAGCTGTGTCAGTCAGAGGCATGAGGAAAAACTGAGGCTCTTCCATTCCACATATGACTTTTCCTTTAAGATGGGTAATACATCATTAGAACTGTATACATTAGAATGCACAAAAAATAAACCATAAAAATGTAAATCTGTCATAATAGACAACACTGGTCTTCTGGGCATAAGAGTCTGACAAGAACACTTGTCAACAGATGTATTGCAAACTCAGAGCACACAAACAGGATTCCTTTCAGATGTAACTGAAATGCAGGATTTGCTCCTGAACACTCCATGTCTTCTAACTATAGCTGGGCTTTTTGGTTGCAGGACTAGTCTAGAACTTGTCTGTAGCAAAACCACTATAGATACCCGGTCTGCAAGACCAACTGAAGAGATCCACTCCTACCTTACATGTTATTGCAATCAAAGCTGCCTTCTCCCCATTATGGGTTGTACTGGCAGTAGAGCTGCTCCCTGCAGCAAGTGAATCCCCTTCTCACAGGAGTCTCCCGGTTTGTACAGTTTCTCATTTATTGTCTCCTTCTGGCTGCCCGAGGCTGGACTCTGGAGCTTTTCCACCCTGAGCATGTCCAATTGCTCTCAGGATTAAGTGCTCCTCTTTCTCAGGCAAACAGGCAGCTGTTCTTCATCCAGTCACAAGACTTGTTTAACAGAATGTTCAATATGCCTCTCCTAGAGACTGCGTAGAAACTTATAGTGTGTCCTGGTGTTCTTAAGGGACACTGGGCATTGCACTTAGGAATGAGATAACTGAAACAATTAAATGTCTGTCCACTTTGTGATTTTAGAAAAACTTAAAAACTTAAAGAAAGTAGTTCTATTGCTGGCTAGACATGTGGTTTCCTGTCAGGTGAACTCACAGACTTCAGGTGTTACTGCCCTGGAAGCACTGGTAGCTTTTTAACAGTGGATGAATTTTATGAGCATTGTCAGCAGATATTCCAGTGTTGAGGGGGAGAAATCTCATTTTGCACAAACCTGTTTCCAGGCATGGCTGGAATGGGAATTATGAAGCGCTTGTTGCAAAAACATTATGGGATGAAGACAGTTTGGGGACCTGTACAACTGTCTTCCAAAATATGGCATTACTATAAACTAGATTGGCAACACGCCAGAGCAGAGCAGTGGAAAGCAATGACTAACACCTCTGCCTATTAAGAAAGAGACTGGAAATTAGTCAGTCTGAAAGGTTAGAAGCCATTGGCTTTTCTTATACAAGCTTTCATAAAATAACATTATATCTGAAGAATTTATTAGGCAACCTGGTTATTTCACTGTGTTGGAGGAAATGAGTGAGCAGCTGAGAAGACCACATCTGAAGGAAGAGACCATTGGATCCTCTTACCACAACAGGCCAAACTGTAGTGCTTAAGTTATATGCTTCTGGGAAGTTCAGGTCTGATGCTGGTGTGACTGAAGGAGTGAAACTGGGATAGGGACTTTAATTTGGATCAATAGCAAGGAAATAAATAAAGTCAGGAGACCTCACTGAGTCCTTTCAACTCACTTGCATCCTCATCCTCAATGACTTTGTCTCAGATGCTGCAATAACATTCTCATTATCTTGTTTACTGAAATAAATGGAATCATTGATGAAGATAAAGTTTTCCTTTCTAATTTCTTGTTTAAAATTTCAGGATTAAAATGCTTTAAAGCCAGTGGCAGAGGACAGGCAGTGGCATGGCTCTATAAAACACATGCTGACAATGGCAAAGTTAAAACTGTCAGAGATAAGGGGTTTTTTTCACATGAAGGTTCTGTCACATGAAAGCTGATTTCCTGCTTTTCAAATTGCTAGTCAAGGATTGTCTCATTCACCAGTGGGTGTGTCTGCTAGCAGGGAGAGATTGAACAACTCTTTCTTTGTAAATGATAATCACGTACAACTACATTTAAAACTGATCCCAAAAACTACATGGTCCACAGACATTTCATGTTCCTTATTGTCTGGCTGCCAGTGTTGCTGAAAAGTATCAGTGAACAGTGTAAGAACTGTAGCAAATTGGGCTGAAAATTGAACCAGGGTAGAAAAATATACTGGGCTTTATCATAACTATATAGTATAAAATATGATAAATGCTTCTCATTGAGTTTATATGCAAATATTTTGATAAAAATTGGCTAGGCATATTGTTAGCCAAAAGTGTTGAAGGTAACTGAAAAATAGGTATGAGGTTTTTGGACTGCACTGTTAAATTTGGAAATATTTGAAGTACAAGTTTTCCTGTTAGCTAGAGTTAATCCCACTTCAGTCATATCAGTCTAGAAGCTGCCTTGTAACTAAAGATTCCTATTAGGAGAGAAAGGGAGCAGAAAAACAAAACAAAACAAAAAAAAGTGAGAAATCAAAGACTGTGTCGTGTTCTGTGGCTATTCAACTTAGTAGTTGTATTTCAACTCTTCAAGTAACTATTTATGTGTGTATCTGTAGAGCAGGTAATTTAGGGATCTTATATTGTTTAAATACAGTGCAAACTGGAAATAAAATACCTTCCTGGAAAAACTTAGTCTGAGCAAGCAAGCTAGACAGAACTTGGGCGGGGGGAAGAGAAAGGTGGCTCAGGAATGCTTAGGAGCATGGATGAAATTCTGCTAGGAGGAGAATCTGTTCAAAAGGAGTGACAGTAAAGGAGAAAAAGAAACACTGAATTGTATGGAAAAGAGAGGCTGGAGGGTGGAGGGAATGATCCTAGAACCCAGAGACTAGAGGGGAGAAGATGAACAGGAATTCAACTGAACAGCCCTAACAAGGAAAAGGGCAAAAGTATTCAGAGTGTAAATGTGAAAAGTGATTAAGTGTTGAGGGCAATTTGTGAACTCTGGCATATTTCTGTGTTACACATAAACTACACCCAAGTCCAGAAAACAAGGCCACTGTCATCTCACATGTTGTTTCCCTATATATTGCTGTGGAAACAGTATCCCCTTTCTCCACAGTCTCATCTATACAGCTCCTTACAACTGAGGCTTCTTCTTACTGCTAGTATGAAGGCACCACACTGAGGTCTTAGTGTTCACTAGGATATTGAAGCATTATGACAAAATAATAATAATAATGTAGAAATTATATAGAGAAGAATAGTGTATGATCAGATGAACCAATATATATAGATAGTATAGATAAAGCATTTTTAGCTATTCACTGCTTATTTCCAATGAGATATTACTATAATTTTTGTATATTTCACACTTTAGACATGGATGAAGTGGCTTTTCAGAAGAACTGGAAAATTTACATATATAGGAGTATAAAAAAGTATCCTAAAACAACATGACTGATACAGAGTACATTAGCAGATACAGGCTTTGTGAAAGTAGTTATTTTTACCTTCTGCACTGTGTCCATAGTTACTAATACATACACCTCAAATCTGGAAGCTGTATATCTGTGGTTCTTCCAATAGGGGTTGTTCCCCAGTTTGATGGGTATTTTTACTTGCATCATGCAGATTCTGACTAGAATATGAAAGCAGGAAGTGGAATGAAGCTTTCATAAAATAATAGAATATGTTGAGTTGGAAGGGACCCATTATAATCATCGAGTCCAATCCTTAGCCCTGCCCAGGACACCGAAGAGTCACAATGTGCCTGAGCTGCATTGTCCAAGCACCTCTTGAACTCATACAGGCTTGGTGCTGTAACCACTTCCCTGGGGAGCCTGTGCCAGTGCTCAACCACCTTCTGCACGACAAACCTTCCCTTGATACCCAACCTAAACCTCTCCTGACTCAGCTTCATCACATCTCCTCAAGTCCTGTCACTGGTTACAAGAGTGAAGAGATCTGCGCCTGCCCCTTCCACTCATGATGCTGAAGACCTCAATGAGGTCGCCCCTTGGGGGTCTCCTCTTCTATAGACTGAACCTGTTATGCCATTTATTCTCTAAAATCTTAATTGTTTTCATTAAATGAAAAGATAAAGACTCATGAATCTCTCATTAGGAAGTGGATTAAGCCATGTTACTGGAGACTATTGATTTCGTAGTATATCTTTTTAAAACCCAGCGTCAGTTAATCCGTGCAAGGCTTTTCCTCATTGTACATCTGCAGGTTTTTACTTTTTATTTCATATAAGTCATGCAAAAACATCTCAGAATAATATGCTGAAGGCCAAGCCAGGGCAACACCTTATAAGGCATTTCATACCAGTTCCAACATGTGTCACAGAAAACAGCTGTGAGCACACGGAGTGCTTTCCGCTGATCATCATAGTACGTGAGTCAAGTCTGCAGTGCCCAGGGAGAGGAGTGTATGAAACTAAAATGGATTTGAGAGAAACTGTCCTCTAAAAATGGAATTATTTCTCTGTCACTGTGAAGCTCATTTCACTAGTATCTCTTATTTCATTTGTAGCAAAAAAACAAACCCAAAGAAAATTCAAACTGATGTTTAAACATTAACAAAATTTATTCAGATACTTTATTATGTTACCTGCCTAGGAAAATATTTCTTCTTATTTAAAAAAGGAATAAAGAGATATCTAGATTTGCCTAAAATTGAAGGTTTCACTTAAACAAACGGAAATCAAATAATGTTTAGTTCTGTAATAAAAACTTTCAGTTTAGGAAACCAAACCTGAAATGTTACTGACTTGAATTTTCTGCTTTTAATTACAGGCAAACCATTGGTTAAACATTCTAGTTTATAAGTGTCCTTCCCCCTCCCCCACCCCAGTGCATTATATATATGGCAATCAAATTGATTAATTTTTTTAAAGGGCACAAATAACCTATGTCCTTAAGGTGCCTGAAAATGAGGTGCTTGATTCAGTCATTAGTGTGGGGTCAGCTGCACAATTCAGAGCTCAGTGAGGACATCCTCAAGATATGTGAAGAATTTGGAACTGGAATTTAGGTTTGGGCCCCTTTCAAAATCACCATTTTTCAGAAAAGAAAGGAAGGAGCCATGAACTCCAGGGTGAAAAGAGTCCTTTGGAATTGAAGTCCTCTGAAGTTAACATTAGTCTTTTTCCAATTATTTCCTCAATGAATTTTAGACCAGACCAGTTCATAGTCTTTTGAGTTTCTTTATGGCTTTCTGGTAAAAGCACAATATAACAGAAGTGTGATATAACTGATGACATGCTGAGCATAATGCAGTGAGCACAGGGTTAAGAGAGGCTCCTTTCTGCTGTTTTAAGAACCGTTCCCAGCAGAAACCATGGGAATCTGATACGACTACCAGGGTGCTTTCTGCAGAACTGTGTAATTATTGTTAACAGATTTTTGCAATAAAGAATACATGTGGCAAGTTCCAGAAGAAGACAGACTAGGCAAAGGGCTGAAACTTTGACTAGTAATTATTACCAGCTCCTTTCTACCACTGCCTCCCACATGAACCACTAAAAACTAAACTTCTTTGTGGGAGCTCAGAGCAGCAATTCCAAGAAATTTACTTTTTCATTTTTTTTCCCAGAAACTTCCTGATATATTTTTGTGAATTTTAACAAGTACTATTTCAACCAGCCATGTGCTCAAGTTGTTGCTAATGCCTTGAGAAAGATCTTGAAAGTGGCTAATGAATGTTGCTGCTTAAAAATAATAGTAGGAATTAAGACTATTTATAGCTCTGGTGACTAAGCATATAGACTGCAATAGTCATAGATGAGAGGAATCTCATGATCTGAGGCCATCTGGTAGTCTATGAAGGAGGCCAAAGGCAGTTTTCAGTGCACATCTGTAGACAATCAGGTCATATGTATTCCTTCCAGAAAGAAGAGCTGCTTTTACAATAATGCAGCTTCTTTTCAGACATGGACACTTTGTTATTAGGCTGCTATCCACATAGGATGTTTTGTCTATCTGGGAGCACGGAGTTTAAAGATGGCACTTACTTCTTTGGAAAAAGGTTTAGAATTGAGCAAATTTGCGTATGCTCTTAAAATAGAGCACAAAGCAATGTTAGAGGTTTACTCCTTGCATACTGTCTTTAAAGACAGTTAAGTGTTGCAGCTCTTGAATTGAGCCTGTTAGAGATAACCTATTAGAGATTAACAGTCTAAAAAATTGATGATTTTGGTTTCATAACACCAGAGGTGGACATGGAATGTGCAATTTTCATTCTTTTCCCTTAATCTGACTAGGTTTTTATTTATTTAGGTTTTTAGTTTTAACTGGATCTACTACACCTTATTTTGAAAGGCCAAGTGGAACAAATCATATAAGAAAGTGTTTCTTCCAGTTGTGAATGGAGACCTTATAAAAAAGTGTTAGTAGTTTTCACTAGTAAACTGTGATTTATTTAAACAAGTTATTGGAAAAGAATATTTTTTTTAAATTTGTTTATTTATTTATTTTTAAAGGGTTTCTGATACCTTGCAGAACCTTGATAGAGGGGCTTGGCTGCTTCCTTTCTAACTCCTTCAGTTTGCTTCTGTGGAGCCCTGGTTTTCAGGGCTTCACATCTGGGGAATATCTGCTACACAATCCATTCCAGGGTTGAAGATTGCTAAACTCCCAAGAATGGTCTTCATGGTTTTAGTTCCCAAGCATGAATTTCCTCCTCAGGTGTGCTTCTAAAGATGTCCTGCTCCCTGGGACTCAACTCCTCGGCTGGTCATGCTTTCATAGGGGTGAAAGACCTAAGGTAACCCTGCACTATAGTTTGCTCCACTGTAAAAACAACATGCACTCTTCAGTATTTCTTCTGGGTATTCTCTTTTCCTTTGGTTCTTTTAGGTGCGCAATAGAAATGGCAGAAATGTCCATCAAGTGGCCCTCTCAAAATCAGGAGGGAAAGATAATATATATTCCACTTATTTTTTCTTATTTTTGAATTCTAGATAATGTAGATGGATTTTTAGCAAAATTCTTGCATTTTTGTATTGTGAAACAGTTTAGAACTACAAGGTGGAGTTTGTATTTTATTGTGGGTTTAATTTCATATCTTGAAGGGGAAGGAAAAAAGGGCAGAAATGAGTTTGCTTTCAAGTTCTTCCTTTGAAGGGTTGAAATAGACCTCCACTTTATATATTTTGCACAGTCTTTTGCCCTAAGATATCTGGAAAGTTTAGGCAGCTTTATTAGATGGACAGCAGTCTTAGATAAAGTTAAAATCACCTGTATGTGTATTTCTGTAGCACAGATATTTTATACAAACCTGTATTTGTTTCATTCTTAGCACATGAAATGGTGGAGAAGATTTTATGGCTTCTAATCATCTTCATCTGGAAGTTTTCAAGAAGTATGCTTAACAAAAGTGCACAACCCTTAGCAAAAGTATGCCAAGGTTTCATACCAATGCTGTTTGTGGCCTGTGAGCACTATTCCAAGCAAAATACTATCAGAGAGCAGATTTCTATTATGTATTCATTGGAATAAGGAATAAGTTCACATTGTACCACTGAACTCCACGGCCTATTCAAAACATTTTATTAATAAATTAAAAAGCAATAGGATACTAAGAAATGCTAGAAATTAAGTAACTTTTATCTGTAACAAAGAAATTACATGCGTCTCTTGAAACACTGATGTACAAGGTTTTTCACTGAGTTTATACTGGCCGTATTACCCACACAGAGTAAAGAGTAATTGTGTCAGCCACTGAATAGCAACCAAAATCACACAGGGCTAATAACACCATTGAGAAGCACTCATCTACAGACTAAAATCTGGAATGCTGTACATTTGGGTTTGTATCTTGCCAAAAGCCTCTGCACTGTAGTGTACTTTCTGCTTTCCTGTTCCAAGGAAATCAGCTAATGGTTTTGTGTTCATTGAAACCATCCCTGTTGTTTCCTTCATTGCTTAATACAACAGGAGATTCCAGTGAAAATCTTACCTTACCTAAAGATAACTTGTCTTAATTTTTGGCAGAAGGCAGCTCAATTCTTAAGCTTTTACCTCATGCATTTTGTCTGTGCACGCCTGACTCAATGTTTAAACAAACTGACATGGTGACTCCTGGGCTGTTTGCACATTCGGCAAGAGCTCTGCCCTGCCCATGAAGTGGTTGTTAGAGACCACCAAGGTATATCACCTGCCTGGAAATCAGCTTCTAAAGTATCAGTGGGTCTGTGTCGAAACAGGAAACTCTGAACCTATCAGGGCCCAGGACATGCAGCAAGGTGCTCTTGCGCCTTGAGAGGTGGTAGGACAGGCAGGGCAGCATCGAGGAGCTGTTGCCTCCTGGTGTTTTGGAAGCAGAGTAAGCATGGTGGAGTGAAGCTTAGGGGCTGGGAGGATGATTGGAACCAGGTGTGGTGAGAAGGCAGATGGCAGGGCAGAGTTCCAGGGGCAAGGCAGGCACAAAGGAGTGAGACTGGGGCAAGGGAGGAACATGAGAACGAACCTTGAGCATAATGAGAAGGTGCAGCTCACGGCACCACTTCAGGCGTGGGGCAGGTACAGAGGTGTGGGGCTTGGGGCTGTGGAGGGCCAGCAATAGGCCAGGCTGAGGATGGGACAGAAGTATAGTGAGTGTCTGGTATGGCTACAGAGAGGACAGTCCACAGCAGAGCTTCTGTATCATGGGTACATGCTGAAACCCTGGGTCTTCAGGGACGGCTGCCAGGCCCAGCAGATGCCAATGACCTGGGACAGGGCAGGCACAGGTGTGGCAGCCAGGGTGCGGTGAGAACAGGGAACAACACAGCTGAGAGGCCATGGAGCGTCAATGCCTACACCTTTGTTCTGTGCCCAAACAATCATAATGATGAAGGAGAAAGAGAAATTGCATAGAGCAAGTGGCAACATGCTCTGTCCCATGATCTGCCCTGAAACACTTGGCAAAAAATGGGTTGCTGTCTAGAGTGATTTGTGTCAAGTTGGCAACAACATGTCTGAGAGGCCAAAAACTCTCTTCAGTGCACCACTATGCAAGGCAGGAGACTGCAGCCTGATGATACATTTTCCTTTGTGGCAAAGTTGATTGAACAGCTTGTCCTTCTTTCCTTTTCCCCTTCTCCATCTACTTAGCTGAAAGCTTACCTTTAGTATCTCTTCTGACATGGGACAAATCACATTTCTAAACTATTTAAAACTTCAGAAGTGAAATAGTTCATGGCACTACTATTGTTGTTGTTGTTATGCTTTCTTCCAAATGTGTCCTTTTCCCAAATTGAAAAGCAACCATGAATGATATAATCTCTATGGCCAGCTAAAACTGAACATCTGAAAACCCTAAAGAAATTTAAAAAGTTGATTCCTACATGTTAAACTTGCTGAGTAATGCTACTCCTTAAAAAAATTCTACTCTAACTCTTGCAAACTATTTGATACTCTTTCAAACCACATCCTTTAGATCATACTACTCCATGTTGCATAATGTCTGTGGCAGTCATGCTCTTAATCAGCTTTATTAGCACTTAATAACTACAAATATTTTCCAATTCTTTTGCTTGTTATGTCTCTGTATGGTTATACTACACACTGTGTCAGAAATTACTATGAATAGGACAGTTACATTCCTTAGCAATGAGAGAAATCTGCCTGTAGAAGGAAGAGGTATAGTTTGAAAACAAGCTGTTTCCCTCCCTGTGGTGCACATATATTTATACACATATATATGTATGTGCCAAGCACATTATACATATATATATATTAATACGTATACATACTATGACACAAAATATGGTATTTCTGAATGTTACATTTCAAATCTCCTACAATCTAAATATAATATCTTAGATACAAAAGATGGCACAATCAAACTTCATTAGAGACACATTTTAGAGTTTAATGCCTACTGGTAATAGGACAGAAATAAATACCAAATCAGTTAATTTTGTGTCACAGAAAACTTAATACAGAAAAGTAACAAATTGAAAGAGAGGAGCTGCCCTCTATCTACCTTATTAAAAGCTTACCATATCTTTGTACTTCATTTGTTGTGAACACTAAATTACTATAAAAGTTGGTAAAGTAAAATGAAAGTTGGGCTTTTAAAAATCTATTCACAAAGGTTTGCAAATAAATATTGACTCGAGTACAGCTGTTATTTTAGAACACTAGAATGGAGAGACAAAAGTTTGTTTACCTCAGAAACAGGTCTTAGTGTAACAATAAGAAGTTGTACAAACAGGTGATCCTCCATGTCTTATTTCTTTTGCTCCTTAAACAGTTCCATGACTAAAGGTGTCCAGAAACATAGTGAGAAGTGGAAGTTATGACAGCATACTGTCTAGAACATAACATCTTAACACACTGGAGGTGGGTTTATAAACATATGAACTTAATTTTCTAACATTTATTAGAAACTGCAGTGAAAGATTCAGTAATGGAATATAAAACAGCAGCTAAATCTGGGATCTATTCAGAAGTGATAATAAGAGAACACACTTTTCTATTTTAACAGAATACTTTTTGAAGTCATATAACCTTTATACATTGTCTCTTACACTAGAGAAACTTTGTCTAATCTCTACATCAACATATATTGTGGATTTCAATCCCTTTGCCAAAGGCTTTTCTCCACTGACCCAGAAATTTTGCTTATTACGCACATTACTTTACGCCACTTGCTTTGATGTGTTACTACAGTCAGTCAAATACTATTACCATTTCATAGGGCATTCATTTTACAAAACTATTACAAAAGATCATGGTTCTCACAACTACATTTGAGCTGAGCTAACTCTGAAGAGATATACCCTATTCTTACAGCAAATAAAAAGATATATGTGTTTATAAATATAAACAAATGCACCATAACTCAGGTCAGCAGAACTGATAAAGTTTGCAGATGGTTTTGACCAAGGCACTTAATTCTCTGTTTCTCTCTTAATTCTCTCTTTCCTTATCTGAGAATGAAACACAGTATCACCTGGACCTCCATCTTCCTATCATGGTGCTTTTCAAATGAAAAAAAAGACAATGTTGTTAGTAATACTTTGGTTTGCTTTCTTCAAAATACCTTGAAATAGAAGAACAAATATAAACACATGCTCCTTGATAGTGGTCCGGTAGTAGGGAAAGAATACTAAATACTCTTACATCTCAAAGTGAAGAAGTACTATATAGAATAAGATCAGTACTCACAACAGTGCTGAGCTACTTGAAGATTATTAGCTGGGGTTCAGAGCCAGGGACAGCTAAAAAAGTTAAAACTTGGGGTTGGTTTTAAATGAAAAGCAGGTATATAAATCTTATCTTTAAACTCTTTGAACCTACCAAGATTTCAGAATTGTTATGGTGACCTTGTGAAAAATTATTATCCTGCCCAAAGCATTTATGACTGTCATATTTACTTCTACTTTTGACAGAAACAACAAGCACAGTATTTCTCAAGGAATTTCAATGCCTTTGTGTTTGATGATGGTGAGAAATCATAAGTTTCTGGTTTGGGAGGTCGTTTGATCCTTTTTGTAGCATATGCAAACATGGTATGAGATACCACAACTTAATACTGTGATCAAGATTTTCACCTTTGGGAACTTGATTAAAATCTGTCTTGGGTCACACATGCAAGCAGTTTTAAATTTAACATGAGAAGAACATTTCTGTTTAGCCAATAATATAATACCTAGCTACTGAGTGCTCAGAATATGCAAGGAATAAGATACACAACACTAAGTACAGCTACCAAGCACTCAGTTTGGCCAACAACACTACAAATATGGACAAATGTTTTGTATAGTCATGGACTCTTAAAATTGAAATTTTAATTTTTCATACACACTTTTCCTAAGCTACTAAATAATTTTTAACTATGTGGTTTAGTAATGATAGTATAAGATGTGTGTCTGTTTGCCTGATGATGCAAACCATAAGGAATGCATGGTGTTCATTCTCTGTTAATTTCTGAGCATTGTTTCAGGTGGTGTTTCAGGCTATCCACATGCTAGACATTTTGGAGCCTGACTGCTTACACGATGTCTATCTTTATGCAGAATTGTGACATTCGGAGTCATCCAACACATTTTTGCCAATGCAAATGTCAGATTCAGGGAACTCTCGTCTCAGAAATTTGTTCAACTGAGAATGCTTAGTCTTGTTGACTTTGAAGTCATTAATCTGTTTTCATGGGCTTTTTGCATAGGATTTGTTTGCGGGAATTATGCTGACTTGTCCTGAAGTGGCATCTGTTAGGTATAAACATTTATCCACATATTCAGACTACACTTCAATAGCTCTGCTTATATAGTGGTTTAAACATAACTGTGTCTCCGTAATTAAACTCTGTATCCAGATTCCCTGAACACGAGTCCGTGCTCACCCATGGGCTCTGGGTGAGCATGGTAGCATTGGAAAGGGACCACTTGTGTGCCTTCTGCCCTGTCATGCAGCACTACTGGTAGTGTGGGTAAGAGTCGCAGACGTAGCTACGCCTGCTCAGCCCAAGTGTACCACTGTGCATCCCATCATACTTTGCAGCAGTATCAGATGCCAGCCAGGTTGCTATTCTGGCCCATAACTTCATGGTTCTATAGAAGTGCCTTATCAGAAGTGGATGTTTCCAAGCCTATCTTAAGCAATACAGGTATCTAAAGCACCTCAGGCTCTCAGCTTGCCTGGTCTTGGGACTCGGTAGGCTGTGTATGAAAAGAGGGCTAGAGGTTGTTTCGTACGTGTTTCCAAACAAATATAGAAGAGGCACTTATGTATAAATACTTAGCAACTTTTCCAATAGACTTTGTTTTGGAATTGTTATTTCCAAATACTCTGGAAGAACCAGAAAATCAGTATTTAATGTCTTCCTGTAGGGTCTTGGAATAGACTGCTAGAGTGGGAGGCCTCTGGCAGAGTTCTAGGTACACAGGAATCACACATTAAAAGCAAAGTTCCTCTGAGTTTGGAAATATTTCAGCCATACATTTGACTTTAGAAAAACATCTGTCTTCATCCATTTCCAGCATATTTATTTAATTTGAGACAGATGACTCTCATTAGCCTTTTGGTGGGGCTTGGTCCCCTGAGGCAGTGTTGTGCTCTCCACTGCTAGCTGTTGCTTTTTCAGTTTCTGAATGAAGAGCTTTAGGAGTTCTTCATCAGAACAGACACAAACATAACAGGTCAGAAGCCAGACCATATTTTTTTCTGCAGTAATCAGTCTACCTACATATTTCCAAGTCTATATTTGGATAACATATTTTAAGAAATAAAAAAAAAAAAAAAGTCACTGGATGCCAAACCCATCATTTTTCAAAATAGTTTCTACTAGTGCACTATCCCAGTACTTATCTGGTTTCTATTTGCAATAAAGCTGCAATAAATCAGCACGTTTCTGGGTCTACCTACTCACAATTGTGGTCGGACCAACAGTGTTTAGGAAAACTCAGTGAAGCTGGGTTTCTAAGAAACTAATAAGCTGAAGGGCTGGCCCTATAGCTGACAAAGGAAGGGATCAAATTGCTTTCTTCAGCTTTCTTTTAACCAGATGCTTACTGATCTTATTAGGGGAAACACATTCTGCAATAATAATTTGTCTGTAATTAAGTTTTTCCTTTCACCAGTGTGGGAAAAGAAACATATTCCTCTGGCTTCACTGCTGTCCCCTCAAGTCTGACTATTCAGTACAAGGGAGTCATTAAAGTTACTTGTGAGTTTTTTTAAACTTTGTGTGCTAGGGAATAAAAAAAATGAATTAAATATTTCATCTGTGGCTTAAAATCTATGCCAAGAAAATGACTGGGAGGTTCTTAAATTAAAATTTCTATTCTACAGAAATAAAATCCCTTTGTATCAAAAAATATCTGGTGTTTGCTTTTTGGTAGTTGTACATTTTCAATTCACAGACTAGCCAGTTTGTTTGCAGAGATTATAAGATTATTAATTTTTAAATTTAGAATCTTTCATCACATCACTCAGTTCTCTAATGCTTTCTATTTCTCTGCTCCATGAATCTGGAAAAGATTGATGCAAAAGTGGGAGGCTATGGAAAAGGAAGAACATCTGACTCACACAATTAGAAATCATGGCCAAACCACTCTGCAAGGAGGAGGTACAATGTCCTGGGAAAACTGAAAACTAGCTGTTGGAAACATGAAATGCCAGCTGTGTTAAATAGGTCTGTGTGAATCTGTCTATTTGGTGTACTGCTCCAAACATGTGCTTGCCTACAGGCATTTAAAATTAATGTGAGAGAAACTGACACAAGTAATGACTGAATTAATGAAACTGATTAAACTAAATGCAAACTTACTACGGCCTCTCTGTGTTTGAAAGAATAGTTTGGATATTTATATGTTAGACTGTGTGTGTATCTGTAAATATTAATAGGGCTGATAATTACATAAGTTAAAAAGTTTTCTTTTTTCTAAAAATCCATTTTTATACTCAAAAGTGATGCAATCGGTTGTTTAATTGAGTTTGTGCTCAAAGACAACTTTGTTTTGGAAAAGAAGAAACCCCTTTTGATTTTTGGAATTGTTACAGTAGGCTGCAGTTTTCCATGTGACTTAGGCCAACTTTTTTTTTTTTTAATTACTAAATAGGTTTTATTGATTATTTGCCTTTATTGTATCTATGGGAGGTCTGTTTTAAATGAGCAGAAATTTTTACAGTGATGTCCTCTATTAAATGTATCAACAACTGAGATTTCAAAATATTTCCTTCACACATGAAAACTTAAGTAACCAGGGCACCATAACTGTGAGAATTCAGAAGGGCATATGGGATCTCTCCAACAGTGATAAAGTGGAGAGGCCTGATGGAGGCAGGAGTAGCATAGACACTGCCAAGTGCTGGCTAAGGTCCCAGCCCTCAGGGACAGGGACGGCCACCCTCACCTGTAGCAGTAGCAGTGCAAGAGGCGCTGGATGGATATAAGGGCAGGCACTGAGGCTTTTTCCCTCCTTATTAGACCCTTGATTGGCTTAAGGACATAGATGCTTAAGAAGATAATTTATTTTTTCATGCATTGGGCAGAAAGACTTCATTCTTTCAGATTTGACAAGCAATAAAAGCAGAAAAGTTTTCTCTTGGAGCTGTGACAAACATTGCTTGGGCTGGGTTACCTGTAGGTAATGGAAAACATGAACAAACAGCTGTGGGAAAATGTGGATCCAGAAGATGTGGTAAAGGGTAGCAAAACCAACTCTGCAGCATATTCTGGTTAAGCAACAAGTGCAACCATTAAAAACAAATCCTATGAAAAATTATTAAATACCACTAATAACTAGCAGAAAATCCAATGGAAAAAATATGAAAAGCAGTGTTTTCAGCAACCATAGCAATGCCTTGCCTAACACTGCAGTTTCAAAAGCAGAAATTTTAGGAAGAACTTAATTTCTGCTCTTATCTGTGAATCCATAGGAGCTGAAGTTCCTGCTATGGCACTGGGAGATGCTACAGGAATTATGAAAGTCTTCTTTAAAACGGAGTAAAATTAACTCGGAAATCACTGCAAAAAATTTTGAGATCAGTAATTTGCAAAGGGGTGCAAGAGTCACCCAGATGGATTACTGTCTCACTGGGAAAGACCACACAGTGAGTATGAAGTGCAGGGTGGTAAAGCCACCAGGGACAGATATCTCTAGGCAGCCTATCGTGATAATATCGACCCAAGTAAGAAAACTCAGTATTGTTGAATCAGAAAACAACCCAGAAATCCAGCCTTGAGTGGTTCAGAGTTCTGTATGTGCGTGGAGACTGAAAGCTGAGGCATATTGCAAAGGTGACATGGAGCAAGGCAAACTAAACCAAGCATGAATTATCTTCAACATAGAACTTAATCCCACTAGTGGTGTGTATTTCAGCTATAAGAGGCAAAATATCTGATGACAAGTTACTTGAATATGGTACTGGGCTAACTACCAGCTGAGAGTTGGGAGAGCAATGCATCTTGTAAGGATCAAACACAAATGTTGAATGCCCTTTGGCACAATTTGGCTTAGGTTATTCTGTGTGATGTCAGACAGCATGAAGACTTAGCAGTTTCAAGAAGTGTATGAATGAAGAGAGGTCTTTTCTTATTTTATCTTGTGATCAGGAGGTAACAACAACAGAGGTTGCCCATTTGTGTAGCACCTCATTCTTTATTTCAGATAGTGCTGCTTGTCATGTCCGTGTATACATGTGGGCTGCCTCTATGATGATGTGCATTTCTGGTCAATGCACAGGCAGACAAATAAGATGTTAACTGTTGCTAAGCAACTGTGGTACCTAGTAATACAGAACTAAGTTTAGGCTGCATGGGCCTGGCTCCTGAAAAGAGTCTCAGAAGGTTTAATGGAAAAATACTGTCCTTCTGACCCTAGCTTGTTGATCATTAGCCAGTATCCTGCTGAAAAGAGTGCTGAGACAGCAGGGAGATGTCTATAGCCCAAAGGAACCTGAGGGGTGTGGGGGGGAAAGCCTTGGCGTGCAGTGTAGTACCAAAGCTCTGGGGAAATATCTTGGGAAGCGGACTGCTCCTGCAAACCCCCTGTGACTATTCAAAATTCTCTGATATCAAGACAGACTTTGTCCAAGGTCAGAGAACCTTGTGTTTTGTACACACTGTTCAGCAGATGGTTGGACTGCTTCCTTTATTCTGAGGCTTCCTGCAGATGATAATCCCCAACACAGTGGTAAAACAGGGGATTGAAAGCAACCAAAAAGAAACAATCTGTTCTTTGGGCTTTTCACCATTTTGAATGACTATGTGGAAGGCAGCCCAACAAAATACTGGAGTTCTGGGAATATGATCAGAGGACCTGTTTGTTCTTTTGTCTTTGGTAGTAAGTGTAGCATCCAAATCTAATGTTTACTCAACATCTTGGATTAATGAAACACAAGAAGGGTCCAGGAAGGCATGATATTTGTATAGCCACACCTGATAAGACACAGGCAAACAGCATGAGTCCAGTTCCCTGCAGCTCTGCACTGCACTCCCACTGGCACCCACCTACTCATGGTACTCCAGATTCTGTGCCTCCTGTCTCTCTTTCTGCAAACTTTGAGCTCAGTCCCACCATCCTATGTCATGACTGCTTGGTGGCATATATAAAATTGAACACAGTGCAAAAGCCTCACTAATCTGTGTTTTATTCTCTTCTGATGAACACTGAGCTTATACTTTACTAGGTGTAATAGTCTAATTGTTGATCTGCCACATAGACATGAAACAAAATACAGAACAAGATTTCAAGTATCGCGACTCTCAGATGGTTCCTGGGATGACAGGTCTCTGCACTGAGCTGTTGTGGCTCACTCTTTTCCTTCAGTAGCTGACTTGACATAATTCAGTGCTTTCTATATTGTACCTTTTATGACCTGGACTTCTTAGCCTCAGACTGAGTCTGCTGAGAACTGTGGTTATCATTATTCCTAAACTACAAGTACTTTTAAACTACAAGAAATTTGTCTCTGAATTTCTTCTTGTCATTATGGCATTAAAAAAATTTTACATAATTTTATCTGATTTTTTTTCTGTTTTCTTAAGTAAATGGAAGTTTTCAGTATGAACTCCTTTCTAGTTTCAGAATTGATATCATAAGAGAGTTCTCATATACTATCTAAGCACATACATTTTTGATCTTCAGAAGAAGACAAACACATTTTATTTCTGGTTATAGGGTCTCTGACATATACTAGTAAAACCAAACATGTTCACTTCTCATCTTGTTTTGACATGTCCCTATGTCACTTTAAATTACTATTGAGGATTGTAAAATCAATTATGAGGTTGTGAAATGCAGTTGCAGTGGTGTCTGGAACCTTCCTAATAAATAGCTACAATTACAGTCTTAAAACTCAAATGCAAACTCACACCTCCTTCAAAGGCTGAGACTCACTTGGCAGAGGGGAACTTCAGTTGAGTTTCGGACTACACAGACTTTGAGAGACAGTAAATACGATATTCTTATTTTACAGAAACATATCCGGGGTGAAAATTTCAATTTTACTTATAATACTTTGTTAATGCATTGAGAACATTTTTGTATCAACAGAAGTATTTAATTAATGTTTAACTCTTACAGTACTTTGGCCACAGACAGTAAAACAATATAGATCCATGTTGACTCACCAAGTAACGCAAAAATCAGAATGGAGGACACCATCATTAAAATATATATTTTCATCTCAAGTGAAATACTGAAATTTTCACAGAGATCTGGAAAAAAAAAAAGTAACTAGAATGCCAAAATACCACATTTTTTCACCCTCAGAACTCCCTCCCCATCAAAATATTAATGATTCTGAAACATTTAATATCCACTTGCTTACATTTCAAACCAATTCAGAATGAAATGGTATTCCTTTCAGCGTCTTCAGGGAGATGGAGTTTAAGGAGTTTCTGTCCCCATTCTCTGCATTGTCTAGTAAAATATTTCTAGTAAAAAACTTCTTAAAATCTCTCACAAAAGAATATCAAAGGGGTCATCATTTGCAAGTTTCATCAGTTGCATGCCAGAGATGAATTTGGCATTGCAGCATCTGCAATGAACTGAGTGCCCTCAGGACTGACTTATAAAAATGTCTTATTGCTTTGGAAAGACATTTTTGTCTTTGCAGGATAAGCGTAACTTCTCAGAAGCCAGCATTACTTACATATGGTTCCTCAAGCCCTGCTTCCCACAGTGTGTCCAGATAGCAATGTCCTGCAAGGAGCAAAGCATATAATGGTTGTGATTGTCCTTTGTGTACGTCTGAAAAGAAGCTGCACCTTGTGTCCATTATTTCATCTTGTCCACAGCACCACCTCTTCCATCTGAGACATATTCATTGTCTGTTAGTCAAGTTAGTCAAGTCAATGACTCGATATTGTCATGACTTTTTCAGGGCTCCTACATAACATGAGATAAACATTTTGTATTTACTGCTAACCATCATTCATCAAGTTGTTATTCTTGGCAGTCATTCCGAGTCCATCTTTCCAGAGGACTAAACAGTTGCATTAAATTGAACAAGGACCCTGTATAGTATAAATGAAGGAGAGTTAATGACTTGTTTCCACTTTTATGTGTTTATTTTGTTTTGTTTTAATTTTAAGCCATAATCAGGAAAGGCTGTTTTGAGCAACTATTTTCTAAAGAATACGCTTTCAAGATGATTGTTAAGTAAATATTTTGTAATGTGAAGATATTGCATAGCTTCTTCCTCCATTATTTACAGACTTTCAGCCTCATTCACTTCAGACAGTTTGACACTGTTTCCTAAATCAGTCAACAGAGGAATTAAGATGATTACTGACAATTCTGGGAATGGAATAGCGCTGTAACAGTTAACAGTAGAATGGGAAATAAAAGGATTACAAGACTAATTCTAGGGACAACGAATAGTCCACAGGATAATGACAGAACAACATTTTGACTAGCAAACACATAGCCAGAAAAAGTGCAAAAATTTGATTAATTCAACTCAGTCAAAATTCGTCCAGACCGAACTGCTCATGTTTGACATCATCTTAAAGCCTTAGAGCAGAACAATTAGCACAGCACATTCACTTAATACAGTTTGTGAAATGTATGTTCAGTTAGATTATCCAAGGTTACTAGATTTGGGATTAGATGTTATATTTTCAAAGCACCATGGCTGGGAGGAGCTGGAGCACGAGTAATCTTTCTGTTCCTTTCCAGAGAGGCAAAGTCAGGTCCTGAAATATATTCTGGGGCCCCTTCTTTGTCTCATAAGAACCCTTGCAGCAGGGAAAACATTTGTCTTATGCTGTGTCCCATCATTGCATGGATGAACATCCTATTTAGTCTAGACTGATGATTGCTGCCTTTTCTGGTAAGGTGGCTGCTTAACTGCATTGAGGAAAAGCCATTATGTTAATCACTACTACTGGGTATTTCCAGGGAAGATAAATAAGTTCTAATTGTTTGGGTATGCACAGTGTTATTTATTGCTTTACAGTATCACAGTTTAGCTGTTCTACACATAATGGAAAATAAAGAGGACATAGATACAATGTGACTTTTGAGCCTGTAGGTAGTCTGTGTTTGCTAGGAAGCACTGACACAACTCTGCTAACTAAATGCACTGCTCTACATGTGAGGTGAAGAGAGGAATAATCTTTTTTAACTCATTTTGCTTATTGCCTTCTGATGTCTTCCTATCCTGCAGTGGTGTCTCTCAGTAACAGGTCAATTCCTGCCAGAATGGAGTTCAACTGGAAGTATAGGCATACACACAAGGTTTATTTTCAATAGACTTCACTGAGTATATTTGTCTACTTCATCTCTTATCACGACAACAATTGCAATTCTTGTAAAAAATCAAGCCTGGAAATTCCAGAGGCATTTTCTGTCTGTCCAATGGGCTGTAACTACAGAGCTATCTCAATTTAGACCACCAGACCTGTGCAAGCCCCATTTGATGTGGCAGTGAATCAGAGTGAGTCAGTTTCTATCACTGGTTTCTCCTTTATCTACTTTTCATTTGTTTTCTCTTTTCCAAGTTTAGTGTGACTGGCTAAAAAAAGAAAGAAAGAAAATAATAAAAAAAAAAAGTAAACCACAAAAGGAGAACATTAGAGGAAAATAAAACAAAGAATGTGTTGCATAGCCTAATTTCTGTCCTCATTATTTTGCTTCCTTTCAGAAGAATGAAATAACGTAATGACTGCCCATATTTCATTGTGCCTGGCCCATTCATTGCTATGAATCAAAGTGCAGACAGATAGTTTTGCATTGTCGGCTCATCTGTCCATTGTCTGCTTATATAACCACCCTTCCTTACTGCTCTTTTGGCTGTTCACATTCATACTGAAGGTTCACAATATTGTGGCTTAACAATGCACTTGTTAGTTTAGAGAATTATGTAAGGTGAACTTGACCCTGTAGCCAATTGCTTACTAACCAGTTTGTTATGTTTGCTTTCAGGAATGCCCTGGAACTATAAATATCTGGTCACCTGTATCCTTACAGTACTATTACTTTCAGATTAAATGTATGGTCCCATCATACCAGTAAATAGGCCTATATATCCCTGGAAAAGATACTGGCAAGTTGGTAGGCCTGAATCAAAATCGATTATGTATCAATGATTAGATTTAATATAGTTCTAACTATCAGTTATTCAGCTATGGTTTTTAACTATTAATATAGTTGTGTTTAACAGGCTCTGATAAAATAAAATTCCTTAGCCACTGTTAGAAAACTACTTCACTGATCTCTAGAGGGATCGTCTTGGGAAACTTCTAGAGGAAGTGAGATTTACACATGAAGATTTCTAAATTATAAAAACTTCCAACAAACATGAGTATAAGCAGTAAGGAACTTCCTTCCAGTTACCAAAATTACAGACACTTCCGGAAATCTGCAGTGTTGCAGAACACTAAAGTACCAGCATTGGGCTCTCATGGAAAAGCCTGAAAAGCAAACTGCAACATCGAAGATCAGTGGCTTGATTTACAAGTATATAAACATAGGAGTTTTAAAATAAGGTGTAAAGAAGCACACTGCCTTGTCCACACCGGCAGCCTACCATGTTTGGAAATTAAACATCTTTACACTTTTAGTTTTAAACAAAGGCTTTAGGCCATTCCACAGAGACAAGAACTGGAACACGGAGTAGTTTGTTAATATGGAGAAGAAAATTTGCAGCTACTTCCCACAGAACTGATTAGATGCCATTTAACAGACTACATCCATGACACACATAGTTAACTGATCGCTGAAACATGGTTTACTTTGGCCCCCAGTATTCGTTTCACAACTATCTCAAAAAGAGTGGTAAGTACTGCAAACCACACACTTTAAAATTCTGTGGGTTATGCCTACTTCTCTTTTTAAAGTATCGGATGCACATTGAGTATATACTTCTCTGAGACTGTATGTGAGAATGGAAATCGCATTGTTCTGTGGAGAGATACAAAACTATTGCATTTATTAATGATTTTGAAAATAATTCAAGGAAATCTGGCTCCACTTGTGACTCCTAATGATGTGGATGTTGAAACTTCTTTGTAGATAGCTTGTTCCTGGGGGAAACATATCACAGTTGGATGTTTTTATTCAGATTACATTATCTAAAATAAATACATTTTGGTTTTGGTGACTATTATCCTAGTACAAAATTGAATGTTTGAATTTTTTTAATAAATCAGCTGGAAATAGGAAAGCTATTGCACACTGGCCACTAGTTTTAAAACTTCAACAGTCTTGTTACATGAATACTATCAAAGTTATAACGTACATGCAGCATACATATTTTTCTCCTTACACTAAGTGTGGTGCATAGCAGACTATAATCAGATTAATGCAATAAACAAAGCCATTTGTGGCAAAGATAGCATGCTTTTGATACGTAGATAGGATAGTGCTTTTGGGGAGTAGGCGAGCACAGCTGCTCCTGGTTTAGCAATCAAAGAGCAGGACTGTACCACGGAGGGTTGAAGATAACTTGCTTGACAGCAGAAAGTGAGGCACAGAAGAAGGAAAAAACTACCTGAAGGATATATATCCCTACATATAATGCAAATGTTATGCAAATTATTTCCACAAGAATGTGCAAACTAATTACTACAAATGAGTAATCATTTGGGGGCACACTGTGAGTGCAAGCTGCTGGTAAGTCATGTTTATGTTTCCAAATACTCCATTTTCAGCCATTGCAGACAGAGCACTACTTGACCCATGGGTTTTTACGGGTTCAAAGAGAAGTCAGAAACCAATATGAATCACCTTTTGCCTCTAGCTCTTCTGGAACACAAAACAATCAGTTTCTAAATTTTTTTTAATGCTATATTACTTATTTTCTGGGCCAAGTGTTGACAGAAAGCTGGATTACGACTAGCTATATAATTGACTTTAAATAGGGAAACTTGAATTGTAAAGTTCACAAGGTCAACAAGGTGAAGAGTAGTAAACACTGTGAATAAGACTTTGCATGATTAGCTCATAGATGTTTGTTTTTTTTAATTCCTACAAGTATCCTTTACGGGTAGACAGGAAGGACCATGGGAATTCCCAGACACATGCACGTCCTCTAGGTTATACACTTTACTAGTAACTGCTATCAGCAACCTTATGTTGTGCAAATATGTTACGTGAACAGGAAATTATTATACTGCCATTGCTCAGACATTTTTAAATTTTAGTCACTAGAAAGAGGGTCAACATCCTTTTTTCAAAATATCTTTCCATTATTAAACACACAATGATTGCTGCAAAATGTGGTTTCCTCAAATAGCGGCTCGAGATATTTTTACCTTCTATCAAATGGTTTTGTATCATACATTACTTAATAGTTTTCTCCACTGCAATGATACAGTTACTAGGACAAATACAGCTCTTTTTGGAGCAGCTAGTCAAATGATAACTCTTTTTTACTGTGTGAATGTTATCAAAGTACAGAATCCATAACTTTGCCCATAATGGGACAGACTAGAAATACTGTTGTTCTATTGCTTAATCCCAACAGAATAACACTCCTTGGTTTATGTGCAAGATTGAAATACATCAAAACTTAAAAAATATCTAGACATTAACATACATTTTTCTTTACATAGGTCTCAATATAATACTGTATCTCATTTTACCTAACACCACAAAACCTTTTGCACAGTAAGATTGCTCATAATAAGCATTATGAGTAGAGTGATGAGTTGTTATTGAAGAAGCAGCATTGTTACTTGACTAGAAGTCTCAGAAGAATGCAGCTCTTCAATCTTAGTAATGGAGGAAAATTTGTGACAATACTACAAAATCAGTTAATATTGATTTTACTGCTGTTATAGAAAAACTGTTTCTTATTTCAGTTTAAATGATCAATGGAAACATCAACACAAAGTGATTAAATATTACATGAAACTATATATTGATAGTGGAAGTACCAGGAAGCAAGTGGATGGAGCCATGAAGCAGAGTATAGCTGGCCAAAGACATGTAGCTCTGAGGCTTCTGGTTTTAGAATCCAGCTACTCTGTCTAGCTGAACTTCATGCGTATGTGCAGGATAAAATCTTATGAGAAAGTTTGATATATGACTACAGAAGTTCTATGTGTTAGAGCTACTCCTCTGAGAGAGTGGGCTTGGTGGTGATTCAGTATAACTTTAATGAAGATGAATAAACTGTTTACGTAAGTCATGGCATCACATATTCTGTAACTTCACCACTGGCTGCTGGTTCCACAACTGCATTCCACTCATTGTTGATTTTCTTCTTATGACTAATTAAGGTGATACATAAATTGAGCTGATAATTTATGAGAAGTCTCTGTAAAAACATGAAGGTAAACCAAAGGTAGTGTAAAGAATAGGTCAGATAGTAGACATCTGAGGGCCATTATCTGACTCATCATGACTAGCCACGTGCAGATTTTTTAAACTTGCTGTGCAAACGTCAAGTGTTTAGAGAGCAGACTGATGATTCTTCGACAAGGAAGCCTATTGGCATGAAGCAAATAGCACCTTTCCTCCTACTCTTAACAGGCTGAGCAAAGCAGTATGTTCAGTACTTCCTTTTCAAGCAATGAAGGTGCCATGTCTTCAAGTCTTTTTCATGTGCATTGCAGTAGAACTTTGTATCCTGTCCCATTTTATAAAAATATGCAGAAATACATTATTACCCATGAAGACCCTTATCCTGGAACTCTTAATTAAAATAATCATTATCCTTATGTATAATAACTTCAGTAATAGGTCACATGCACAGTGAATACAATGAAGTCTACAAATGAACTACTAATTTGAGTAGATTCTCTAACAGCCACCTATGCTGGTTTGGGGAGCATTAGGTTTGAATAAACTACATGGCCTAATGCCTTCTCTATATAAAAACTTGGTTATTTTTAAGAAGAAAAAGCAGAATAATATATACTGCTGTCCAAGCCTCACTAGACATTAACAGGTTTGGTTTTAAAAAGGCAGGTAATTAATACAGAGAGAGTTGTACATGCTTTTAAATCTCCATACAATAAACATTGAGACACAATAGAATTAAGTTAGGCTGATGTTGTCACTAGAGGAACCAGTGAAAAGCAGTGCTGGTAAAGTCCAAAACTAAAAGCAACAATAAAACTGCACTTTAGCTGCTTAGAATATTCTGTAACAAGGGGTTGCTCTTTATTTTGCCCCCTGGAACCGCTGTGCACAGGCTGACAGAACTGCCCGAGAGTGACATCAAGTGGGAATTGTTTGGGGCAGCTGCACTGCGCGCAGCCACAGCACTTTGAAAGGACCTAATGTTAAGCCTACAGTACAAGCTGTCTCTCTCGATTCAAAATTATTGTTTTTCATTGACACTCTGTAGCTGATTCCATTAATGTAAATATCAATGAAGTAACTTGTGCTGGCAGAAAAGATTTCCCTTTAATCCTTGTAACGATTCTGTTGCATATCTTAGTGTTGATAAAAAACCACCGCCCTGTGTAGTTGTCTCTTCACCAACAAAATGAAAAGCTCTCATCCTTTTAATTCAGAACTAGACCTGATTGTTTAGATCACAGATAGCTCTACACACTCCATGTGGTCCAATTTGATGCCTTTTGCAACCCTGTTCGATTTGGGTTTATCCTAGCTCATTCTATTTTCTTTGCTGCTCTCAGGAATGTCTGCCACCCTTTATTCCATTTAGTTGAGAGGTTAATTGAGACTATGGTTCCATAGTTTAGAGAACCAGCCACCCTTCTCCAGCCTTACTAATCCACACCTATCACTGATCAGTTTCTCTGAAGCTCAAAGAATTCCTTTCCTTGGCTTTTTTGGGGGGTGTTCCATAGAGCAATATTACTTCTCTGTATTGAGGCACTCATATGTACTGGCATGTCTATTGTTTGGATCAGAGAGGGACATAACATTCTTGAACCACAGAAAAAGTTCCAGTTTAAGCTCTGTACATTGCAATTCTGACATCCCACAAAGGTACAGCTCTAGTGTTGTTTCTTGTCTGACTTGGTATGTAAAGTAACATGTGATTCTGAAACATTGAAGCTTTTGCTCTATTCTAAAAGTTTGAATTGAGTCACCTCTAAAGTTTATTACCATCTCAACTCAGCAAAGAGTTTCCTAGGGTCAGGCTGTGCTCTAGCTTGTCTATTGGCAGGGATGAATGGGCTCTTTGTGCATATCTCTGCTTGCTTGTGTGGAAAGTGGAACAAATTAACTTTGTGGCATTATACTCCTTCCTTGAATGATTCATATGTTTGGTAAATCACAGGAGGGATGGTCATTAGCAGTAGTAAGCTAAACCTATAGACACTGGCAATGAGATGTGCACACTCTGTTTTTCTAGACCCCTGGATAATCTACTCAATAATCATCCTAAAATCAAAATAGAGCTTCTCAATGCACAGGAGATATCCAGAAGAATGTGGGCTTATTGTTAATAAGAAGCTGGAAATAGTTTATTAATTGATTATTCATTTTTAAAATTCAAGTGACTTTTAAGGCTGTGGAGCATCCCGAAAAACATCAAATTACTAGGAAAAAAAAAATTATTTTTTGTGCATTTTGATCATTATATGTATAACTGAGTATTTAAACATTTCAGCTGTAAATATATTATTAGATAAGCAAACAGAAAAGCTAATATGGAGCATCATAAAGAAACTAACTCAAGTCATCAGAAGGATTGTATTCTCTGGATACATAGGTTAGTGGGTCCGGTGGAGTGACTGACAGTACTAGCAGGCTGATCAGAAACCTGGCAGGGTGTTCTGAGTTGTTAGCCAGGCCAGAGTTTGACAGGGCACTTTCAGGCCAACATCGTGATTTGCTGACAGCAGAAGAAAGGTGATATTCTGCTTGTGAAAGGGAGTGTTAGCAGACCCAGATTCTTTTGTTCATTCCCCACAGTCTTAATCTTTTACGTACCATCAGGACTTGCAGCTATTGCTTGTTTAATCTCCACATAGCTTTCATGCTTCTCTGATCTACTCTCTTCTCTGGCCAGCTGTATGCCTCCCTGTACTAATTTAAATTGTCCTTAGCTCTCAGGTTCCATCCTTGTTCAAAACCTCCCTTTTCCATGCATTTCCTCCTGGCTCTCAATCTCATTCACATCCAGTCCTACCTTTTCCTGGAATCCTGCATGCTGCACCTTGCCAGCCAGTCCTCTCTCTACCTCTTCTCTGTGGCTGCCATTCCCCTATTCTAGTCTTCCATTTTACTTCAAGACTTCTGTTTCTTGTCTCTCTGCTGAGCCAGTCCCAGCTTTCAGTCTGTTACTGTGGCTCAATGGAAGCATAACTGCCCACTGTCTGCAGCATTAGATTAAACGCTTTCATGATACTGACCTTTATGAATCCTCTAATTCTTCTCAGAGCTGCTTTCCTTGTCAGCCAAGGTATTCCTTATCAAGTCCAGGAATCTGTTTAACAGCAATAGCCTTTTCTCCTTTTTCTTTACATTCATATCAGGATTCTTCTTTGTCCATTGTGTCAGTTCACCATCAAAATAATCACTGAAGTGAAAGTATGTGGCAGGTGAGAGGCACAACTTAGGGTTGTCCAGGCTGTCTCAGTCAAACCTGGAAGTACACGATGCAGACAGTCTCTAGAAGCTCAGCAGGTTGACTGAGCATACACTGTGATTTATCAAAGTGATTTGGGCAAATGTGAACGATGTTTTTCAGGTGAGAAAAAACAGAAAGCATTTCTTTCTCCTTGTCCATTAAAAATTTCTGATCCAAATAATTTCTTTACTACTATCCAAGAAGGGATACCATAATGGTTCCTTCTCTTATTTCATTTTTAAAAATGACTGAATAATCTGTGCTGATGTTTTCCAAAATCTTCAGCACCTGCCATGAGAAATTTCAGACTGAATGGTTCAAGTGAGATGAGGTCATAAATATCAGGTCTCGGAGTGTGAACCTGACTAACAGCTTGAACATAATACGTGGCATTATGCTCAGTTTCTGGGTATTTCAGTTCAGGATATTCCAAGTAACATAGCTACATATGGAGAACAGTGCCTGCCTGCTAAGCCACTGTACATAAGCAAGATCATTTGAGAGTGATGGAAATTATGCTCAGCTACGCCTTTTCTAATTAGGTAGAAAATGTTTGCTTTTAAGCTGTGTCCTGCTATTAAAGTAATTGGTCTCTGTTCCTTGTTAGACCCACAACGGGATACAGATAGGGGTAGTCATCTCACTTAACCAGTCTAACAAGGAACTGTCATGTTTTCATGTAATATCTTCCTCTCCTCTCCCAGTCCACTTCCTGCCCCAGTTTTAACCAAGTAAGTTTCTTCTTAAGAAAGTTGAGCCCTAAGTGCAGGCAGCACCAGGATTCATTCTCACTGAACAAACACCACACTCAATAAGAAATAATAAGAATTTTGTGATTAAAGCAGAGGCTTGGAGTCAGGAAACTTGAGCTCATGTTTCATTTTCTTCTGTATATTCTATGTGATTTTGTGAAAAAACAGAGAATTGAAACCAGAGAAAAATGCTCATGAGGTTTCACTGCTGCAGTATTTCTGTTGCTGATCCTGACAGATGTCTGAAGATGGTAAACATGTAAAATAGCTTTTGCAAACTATAAGTAATCCTGAATGTGCAAATGTTAATCTCCCTTGTTGTTGCTCTCCCACCACCACACACCAAGCAGGTTGAATGCTTAATGTCTTAAAACACAGTTAAATCACTGTGAGTTCCTGGATACTTCAGGATTGTAATTTTGTTTTCCTTTACAAGAAACATTACATACTTGAAAGATCAGAGAAGGCTTATGAGTGAACATGGACCCTCATCATATTAATCACCCATGAAAGTGGCTGTAGTTGGATACATGAAAGAAACGAAGCATATTAAAAAGTCGGCATCTTGTGCATTTAGACCAGGAGACAGACAAAGGCTTCAACCTGGGCTTTGCACCACAGAGAGAAACCACAAGCCAGCATACACCTCTCTGGCCAAGTCATTAGTTTTGTGATCCAATACTCTTTTTTCCCGAACTCATTTTTATCTCATTTCTATTTCAGATTAAACCCTACAAAATGGCAGTTCTAAAACTCCCTTCTCCTCACTTAGTGCTTGAACGACTCAAGTGCACGACCAGGCTCCATGCTGTGAAAGTGGTAAGAGAAAGTTTTAAATTGTTCTTGGTGATTTGGGCACTTGCAGGATTGGACAAATAACAAGCAAGAGTTGTTGGCATTACATTTTGGATGTGGATTTTTAAATCCCTATCCGATCAGAGCTTTGCTTCCTGGTGTTTCCTCCGGCGGTAGCATGTCCTCGTTGTGAATACCTGCTAACCACAGAGGGAGCCTCCACGCACCGTCCCAAGGGCTGTGCTGTGGCTCGAAACAGGGAGCGGAGCCCCACCTAGTGACATACGGTGAAAGTACCATCTGCTACTGAGTAGAATAAATATTTTATTTGAACCTGTTTGAAATTCAGACAAAAATTACTACACTTAAAATATTTCATTTACAATTTTAAAAATCCTGGGTTAATCGTGAGTTATTTTCTATAATTTATAAGATAGCTTTTCCTAGGCTGGTTGAAGAAATAGAAGAATTATGACTGATATTCCTCAGTAAAAGCAGGCCTTACTGCTGATTCCAGTGTTTTTACTTCATTGGCTTGGAATCTGGATTTTATTAAAAAATACTTGTTCCACTTGCTGTTTTCCTTTACTCATAGTAAGAATGTAACACAAAGCTTAAGGGGATCATTCAAAAAGTGCCAGATCAACAACAAAAGCTAATGTTAGCATGTGATGATAGCAGTCATCAGATTCTAATATCAGCCTTCATCACTGGCATTGTTCTTTTAAAATTATTTTTCTTAATCAGATAGTGATTCTTGGAATAGTCTTTGTGTCTAGGTTAAAGGTTATTAACAATTTTGGGTATTTTTCTTGATATAATTAAAATAGTCTGCAACAGTCTCCTATACTGGCTGGACCAATTCTTAAACAGTTTTGCAAAATAAATTTAATTCAGTTTTACTACAGTAGCATATGTTGTATTACTTCTTAAGGAGGACATTTTTTTCCTCTGTCAGCAAGAAGACAAAACCATACTTTTATATCCTTTCAATTTGTAATTTTCTCTAGATTATGGAGCTGAATTTAGTGATCATGTAAACAAAAGGCAACAATGCTGGGAAAACATGTTAAAAGTGGATAATTCCTGCCTTCCTTGGTCATTCAGGTTACAAGCATTGACTTAATTCTGTGTTATTCTTGTTATTACGGGTAATTCCTGTACATGCAAAATTCATATGGACATCAATGAGAGGTAATTATGGCCTAACATAGCATGCCAGTGCACTGCAACTGTACAAACAATAAACATTTTTTAATATATTAGATATATTGATAATATATGATGTATAGTACGTATATTGAGATATATATAGCCAAATGTGTATCACTAGCAGGGGATTTTACACCGCGAACAGCCCTCATTTTGTGCTGGCAATCACCAGTCTGCAGTTATGCCCAGAAACAGGCTAGCTGACGGTGGAATACAAACTTCCCACGCTGGCGGG